>CM069448.1:62951871-63551871 GCA_035610835.1 Ophiura sarsii
GTAAATTGTTTGCATAGAGAACTGGCAAACTGGCGGCTGATATATACACTTATGAATAGACAACCCGGAGGGGGTCACCCCGGGGGGTCACTCCCACATAAAGTAGTAAGCATCAGCATGAACAAAAACATTGATAAAGGGTACTACAATATTTGCTTTCTGTTGCAGCTTGATATGTCAGTTTCATTCCAAAAGAAAATAAACAGCTCATCTTGATGAAAGATATTCTTGTTATTGAACAAAATCCCTGTAACATAGTGTAAGGTGACACCAACATAAAACCCTGTTCCAGGGGGGGGGGTGGGGGGGGGGGGGTCTGTACAAATAAATGTCAACCCACATTTTGGACATTTGGGGGACCATTTTATTTTAGTTTGTCCAAAAATGTCTTAACATTTTAACAGATTTTTGTGATTTTGGGGAGTCAGAAAAAACGAAGAAAAACTGACCACCCCAATCTGAGACGGAGGGGTCCATCCACCTTTGGAACGTGGGTGATTTGTTATCGTCCAAAGAATCTTTTTTCTTTGAGAAATGCGATAAGGATGGATTTTGAGAGTATCCCCCAGGCTGACATCCACATAATGTATATAGACAATCCCACAGAGAACACTCACTACACCCAACCAATATCCTGATAGAGTGATAGATATTGATTGACTGATCACACATAAACTGTTCGTTATTTGAAAATGTAATTAAAATGGAACTGTTACCGTGGCAACCTTGATTGAATACTGACCAACTACCGACCCATCAAACAATACGCAGTGTGGGAATCTTCACACCGATTTCATTTCGTGTAATTTTTTACCGGTACGTTAACTTGTGCTGGTATGCGGAGTGTGTGTGTGTAAAATCCATTTGTGTGAAAATGCCAGATGTTCTGTTGCAGTGAAAACGTCTTTTATCATGTTATGATACGAGTGTTGAATGTACTGTTTGATTTTGTTGGTATCAAAAATTGATTCGGATAAAATACAGGGTGTGTCCAAAGAAAATGTCCCATGGGAAACAGGATTTTTCTTTGGGTGGGGGCGGGGGGGGGGGGGGGGGCATGATAAATATAAAAATTGGACTTGAAATAGTAATTATTATATGAGTAAAATTCATTCATATATCAATTTAACCACTGAAGAATTTATTTGTTTAGTAATAATAATGTTTACCAATCTTTAACATATCAAACAGTTTTGTTTCTATTTTGAAGCTTTCATTATCAAATTATCAGAGAGTGTTAAATTCTATTTAACACCTCTCTGATTAAATGATGGCAAATCTACTAAAGGCGTGTCAAATCTACTAAGGCGTGTCAAATCTACTAAGGCCACCTTTTGTGCGCTTTCTAAAACTCTTTATTAGAATCTTCATTCAGTGTGTAATTGAACATAATCAATCAAATCTACCTACTAGTACTAAATGTTGATAGTTAGTTCAACTTGAGCAGAAAACATTTTCATCCATATTATTGCTGACGAGCAACAGGATAATTAGATTGATTTTAAACACTACATTTGTGTATCCTATTTAAATCATCATTGAAATCTCTCAATCTCAAATGCATTTTTTTTCAGTTGAAAATCCATTTCTTGTTCATCAGTGGCTAAAGTGGAATTCACACCCTGTGATCGACAATCCTACATCAATTCAGTAATATAAATGCCATCTGCTAAATTTAACCATTAAAAAGGCTAACATGTTGCTATATTATAATAAGCCACGTGAATTAAAATCAATAATCAAGTATTTTGTCACATTCTACCATGGACGGTAAACGTCTACAAAGGACTCAATGTTTTTGTTCTCAGTTTCTTTATCAAGGGATTGATTCCCGGGGGGGGGGGGGGGGGCACTCAACTTTTTTTTTGGTAGGGGTGTGCCGCACAGGATCTCAAAAGGGGGGCTACAGAACTGAACTGAGTGGATTTTATGACCAAAAAAGGGTCTTAGGAACTGATTTTTTTCAAAAAGTAGGTCTTGAGAACTGGCCTATAATTCAATTTTGATTAGCAAAAACGCAAATTTTCAATTTTTGGGGTTTTAGAACGCAAAATTTTCGAAGAATTGGGGCTTTGGAACGCAAAAATTCACGATTTTTGAATTTTTTCAATAAAATTGGGGGTCTTAAGAACTGATGTAGGCCCAAAAGGGGGTCATAAGAGCTAGCATCAGAGGGTGAAAAAGGGGGTCTTCAGCGCGGCACATACCTATACCCTTTTCCAATGTCAGTGCCCCCCCCCCCCCCCCCCCCCCCCCCCCGGGATTGATTCAGCACATTGACCAGGAACAAAGGACCAGGAACAAGCAAAGTCAAAGAGAAAGAGCTCAAATTTGATCAATCTAGGCAGGATTTGAGATTGTAAATCCGGGTCTCAAGTTTAGTTTAAGCAGGAAATGTCTTTCCCAGCTTCTGGATTTAGATTTAAATTGATTTTTCAAGTGAATTGCAAAACCAGGCAGCATAGTCTTTTATAATCCACCTCTTATTATGGGTCTAGCATTTGCAATATCTTAATTTCATAATACTAAGATATTGGTGACATTGATTTAAAGGTTTTCAGAGCCCTGTAGGCCTATATTACATGCCTGAAAGGTCTCACACAGGTCTTGACTAGAATAACTAAATTTGCTTTTGCCGAATACGATCACAGTGTTGCCAACGCAGCCAGACGAATCTTGCCTAGTTTACAAATTTGATACATTTGCGTAGATTGATGCACTTTACTCCGTAAACTACTTCCGGTTGTAAACCAGGCAAGATTCTTCTTCCTGCGTTACCAACAGAAATGTGTTCCAAACAGCAGTACAAGCGCCCTCTAGCCCAATTTTCGTTGACCCCATAGAAAAAACATCGGTAACCCAACTTAGTGCAGGCCATGCACTGCATGCTAGACTGAATCCTTCTGCTGGTCTTCACAATTTACACATGCACCCCCCCCCCCCCCCCCCCCCACTATCCTCTCAAAAATAGTGCATCTCTAACTAATTAATGGAGCCAAATGATGACGACATATCGTTGCCTCGTTGTTTATGCAGACAGTAATTATTAGCAGCCATTGTGTTGCCATGGCAACACAGACTGTATTATTATTGTTCAGGTGGACTGTACCCTACCCTGGCTCGTTAATTGTTTTGTATATGACTATGTCAATTATATCAATTAAAGGGGAAAATAATAATTATGGATTATGGTTCAGTGCTGATGTCTCCATTCAATTAATTGCAATAATGATATACTACATACAAGATTGAAAATGTAGATTCCTAATTACCGTATTATCCCTATTAAGCGCCCAGGGCGGTTAGCAAAGTCATTTTGGGTGGGCGCTTATTATATTACCTTTTTCAAACTCATTTATCGTTGAGACTGTCGAATTCGCAAGGTTGCGAAGACAACCCATTTTTTCAGTAAACATACGAATAATGTTTTAGCTCATAGAAAAAAAGAAAGTATCATTTTTCAATCACATTCCATGAGTAGTTGTGAAAGACAAATCGCTAATGATTTGTTACAATTTTGTTCAAAAACTGCGTAAGAAAAAAACAAAAAAATAGCTGAAAATGCCATCAATATTTATCTGGTTTTCATGTGGGCGGCAATCTATGCTTTTCATTGTGATGAAAATACAACACTACGCATATTCGTACACATTCCTCACTACGCATGTCGCAATAATTTTTGGTGGTGCCCGTTTCTGAACAAAAGAATGGCACAATGAATGACTACGATACACGGAACTGTTGCACTAGTGGAATTACCACGTGCGATTAAAACGAAAAATTAACACTCGTCGGTCGCTGTACAGGCAGTGGTATAGCCTAGTGCCTAGTAGGATCGGGGAGAGATGGCGGCGATCTAATCACGGCTTTTACTGGTACTGCTTTAGTGAAGGACGCCGTGAAGAATGTTGTTGTACAGTGCTACGGTAATTAAAAAGGTGGCGCTTATAAGAGATTGTTTGTTGTTAGTCATTGAGAAAAACAGGGGTGGGCGCTTATAAGGTCCTGGGCGCTTAATAGGGATAATACGGTAATTGTATTTTAATACAGATTTTCAAAATGTTTCGTTAATTTCTGTGTAACTAATTTTTTTAAGTAAAATATTTGAGGATCTAACCCAAAATACCATGTGATGTGGCCATTCAGACAGTTATGATGACTATACAAATTAAGTGGTATAAAAGTTTGCGATGATATGGTTTCTTTGTCATTACCGTCATAAAAAACTGTTCTACAAGCTAATTTAAGTAATTTGCAAGATTGATTTTTTTGTTTAAACATTTTCAAAAATGTGTGATGTTGGTAATTTTTTCTGAAGAAAATTACCCTGCCTGGCTGACTAACCATGTTGGAAAATGCCCATCCACATATATTTAAATACAATTTTGAAGATTCAAGGTTTAGATTTATCAAGGTAATGCTTATAAAAATCTTAAAAAAGAACAAAATTGCAGTAGCCAAAAGCCCTTGTAGATTGGTATTACAATGTGCACATTACAATAAAACCTTCAAGTTAAAGGGGCACTGAGAGATACATATTGAAGTGTGCCCTTAATTTTTCCTGTAAATCAAGTTTTTTGCACCTACGTAATACACTTCGGCATTATACTGACTAGGACCATCTGAAACCGTTTGTCTTAATTCGCCTTCTACTGTGTAAAATTCACAATTTGCTCATTTCGATGTAGAGATCACATTGAAATGATCAGCCCCACTCCCCATGTAAATTGCTTCAACCAAATTTCCATCTAGAACCATCATTCAACCCTTTTCCCGTAAATTATTATACTTCAGGGTTCCTATTGAAACATATCATTTTTTCAAAATTTCTTTTTTTTCGGCAATCTCTCGGTGCCCCTTTAAAGTAATAGAGTTACTCTGCTGTTGTGCAATTTAATGAACATTTGAATGCCAGAATTAATTCAAGGTTAACGCAAAATAAAGAAGAATAAGGCAAAATTATATCTGGATTTTTAGTAGTTTCTTCATCACATTCACACACATCTGTACTGTTTGCGTCACCATCAGCGATGACAAGAAGTTTTTATCATTTTGAGTGTCAAAGTTCCGGTGGGGGGGGGGGGGGGGGGGGGGGGGCGGGGGGTGTTGAGATGGTATACGTATGTGCATGCCTTTTGGGTGCTTTTTTGTAAAAAATGGTATAGCGATGGGGTGTTTTCATCACAGACCAAAGCGCCCAATAGACATAAATTGGGTGTTTTTTGAGGCATTTTTTTTGTAAAAAGCACCCAATTTGTGCAAAATTGGGTGCTTTTCTAACAAAATTGGTATATTGATTTTTGGGAAATTGGTCCGCAAATAGGTATAGAGTCTAGAGAAATTCAAATTTTCCGGCAGGCACATCCATGTACGATTTTGGCGAAAGTACCCCCTCCCCCTCCCCCAGTCAAAGTATCCTGGTGATATGATATCTTGGGAATTTCAAAAGTGTAAATCCAACATGTTCATATGATTGAAAGTGACAAGATAAATCCAGCGTGTGAAGTAATATTATTTGAACTGCAATTTTGCAACTTACTCACCTCCCTGCAGGATTGTGACCCGATGAGCTGGTTGTTTGATGATACACAAAATAAACAATTTGTTAAATATAAAAAATATAATATAGAATTAAAGCGGCGTTCATGTGTATAATTTAAATATTAAAGTTGCTCTTACATGTATATCATACATTGCTACATAATTTGTTGTGTTTTTTGTTTTTTGTTTTATTGTTTGTTTTTAAAAAATGTTTGAATGGGATTATGTCACAGATTGCTGGATCCAACCATGTACACTTTCACACTTTCCACACGGCAGTCGTCTGCAGACGACACCTCCAAAATTTCACAAAATGTTTCAAAAGTGTCAAAATTATTGAATTTCATTACCATATTTGGATTCACCATGAGAAATGCATTGAAATAAGTACAAACATGCCTAGTATTGTTTCAGTAATCCTTGAGATAGACGTTGGTTAAACCAATAGCCGCGTGGAAAGTGTTAACAAGGGTACTACTGTCCTTATTAAAGGACCTGGAACATAATCAGGAAGGAAATACGATAAATATGATTTAGTTGATAAGTTGCCCAGGAAATATGAATAAATCGTACGGCATAGAAAGTATAAATATAAACTGAGAGGGAAATCTGTTTCAGCATAGCCAGATTCAGGGGGTGTACTTGTATTAGCAAGTTGGTTTTCCCATGGTTTCCCGTGCCTGAAAATCTGCAAGCATCTATGTGTAAACCAAATTCAATTCATAGTCAGATTGAATCTGAAACATAGTCCGTTTGGGGGAGTTTAAGGGGTTGCACACTCACTTTGCTTTACTTGTTTTTCAGCTAAATAGGATGGAAGATTCATTGACATTATAAAGTAATGGTAGTAATGGTTTATCCAAGTGATACACAAAGCTTGACAAACTGTTAATTTCTCAGGAAGCAAGTTCAATTTACCACAATTCGTTCACATATTTTATGTTCAAAATAGCGTTATATCCCGTCAGACGGCCCACATTTTCCTCCAAGTGATAAAAATGTCGGTGGAACTTCCCGGGGTGCTCAGTGGTCATTACAAGGGGGTATCATGCGCGTCCAAGGACTTTCAAAAAGTACCCTAAATAAGTAATTGCATAAATGTGAAAAAGTACCCCCTAAACAAGTAAGGACAGTTTTTGCATACCCTAAGCAAGTCATTTCAGTATTTTCATACCCTAAACAAGTAATCCAAATACCTTGATACCCTAACATACCCTAAGCCCGTAATTTGTATATTTTGAATCCTAAGCTTAATAGTCTTTAGCAAGCCCCAGGAGAAAGCCGTATTCTACTTTAAACATACGCACGATACCCCTTTTGTTGCCGTTGAATACTATAAATGGCAAGACTTGCTAAAAGTCTATGTGGATTCTCTGAATTCCCGTCATTTTTTACACAACACGAAGAACGGGACGAAGAGCCGCCTATTGAAAAATCGCCAGAACAGGGCCGATGCCAGGATGAATTGCGACGGGAACAGATTGAGGAATATAACGCGGCTATTAAAAAATGTCATAGATAAAAGAAAATAAGGACCCTAAATACGTAAGACCATTGCATTAAAGTATACCCTTTTTCCTGATTTTCCTTGTTTTGATACCCTAAACACGTTACGTACGTAACGTGCCCTGGCTTCAAAAACCACCCTAATTACGTGATTTCTTGGATGCGCATGATACCCTCTTGTAATGACCACTGAGCACCCCGGGTGGAACTTGCAGATTCCCTGTTTCACCCTCCATTCATAGTAATAAGGCTTAGCTGTAGTGGGAAGTTATGGGTACATTCGTACAATACAAAAAGCTGAGAGTATACATGGAACCAAATTTGGTGACTGAGAAGGTCCTATAATTTAATATTATAGATAAAGTATTATACAATCACAGATATTTTTGTTGCCATCAAGAACCTATGCTTTCATACCAAACAAATTGCACAAGACACCACATCAGGGGATGCTGGCAGGCTGACCCCAGGCAATTTCTATTCCTGGGTCTATTCTTGATGTTGCTGAAATCAAAGATCATAAAGTTTAATATGTCTTCCCTGAAATATGGTAGATTGGAGGAGTATGGTTTAAATGTGAAATGCCTCATGCATGTAACCAGTATGACATGATGGAAGGTGCTACAAAAACATGCCACTATGAATTTGTAAACACCAATCACATACACTATATTGCACTTATCAATTGCATTCATGGTGCCGGGGGACCAGGGGCATGGCAGGGACTATGTGGGGAGTGGGGACTGTACGCAATCGTACAAAAAACGTTGCCCGGCTATGCGGGGGCGTGTACCGGGGACGTACAAAACACGCCCCCGCAAGCCGGGGCGTGTAGCCGGGACGTACATCACTGAAAAATAAGCCAGGGAATGGCCGGGCAGTGTAGCGATGGCGTACGCTAGGGCACACATGTACACCCTGGGCCGTAGTCAGGGTGTACGCTTAGGTACACAAAATGTATACACCGGAACAGTAGCCGCGGTGTATACACTTTGTCCCGGCTATGGGGGGTAGGGGGGACGTACTCAAAATGCAGGGACCATACACAACTGTACCCTGGACGTCTCATCGGCAGTTTGTACGTCCCGGCCCTAATCCCCGCTATCCCGGGGCCGGGGATGCAATTGATGAGTGCGTAAGGATTGAAGATGGTATTATTGCAGATACAGATACTGTGGATAGACAATTTTGCTATGTAAACACTTTCCTCGTGGCATGAAAAACAGATTTATCAGAGAGTCTCAATTATCTCAAGAATTACTGAACCAATAATAGGCATGTTTCTTCTTGTTTTAATTTATTTCTCACCTGTAGTGATTCCAAGTATGGTGATGAAATTCAATAGTTTTTACATTTTTGAAACATTTTTATGCCATTTTGGAACTGTCATCTGCAGACGACTGTCGCATAGAAATGTGTTAATATTCACACCTTTTTTTTGTGGACCATACATGAAAAACAAATGAATGAAAATTAAACACATGCAAATGGTTCCTAAGTCTTGGGTCACAGTTTTAATTGCAAATATGAGCAAAATTGTTGATAGTTTTGCAGAACAGCAAAATATAATCGTGCAAAAATAACTGCCATTACACTATGACAGAATTTGCTATTTCATAAACTTGGGATAAAGGATTTATGTTACTCAGTCATAAATCCCCCCAATTAGTGTCGGTTTAAAAGATAAAAGTGCACTTTTGTTCTCAAGGTTTGCAACAACGACACTGTGGAATAAAGCGGCTCATGATAATCATGTGATACACTTCGTTCAATTAAAGACTGGATACATGATGTGTGAGACATAAGTATGTAAGGCCCCCCCCTTAACAAATGTTGTTGGATTGGCATAACCGCCTGAGGCCTGACCCTAATTTACCCCCTGACCCTGACTTTCTTTCTTTTTTGCAGAAGATTTTGATTTTTAAAATTCCCCCCCCCCAAAAAAAAAAACACACAATAAAAAACAGCAACAAATATCTTTGGTGCTCATCATCAAAAAGGAATAGAGTACACAGCAAATCTGATGATAGCAAACGGCTTCATGATACTCGACACTTTGTGACTTAATTGACTCTGTAAGATCAAATTTAGTAATTTATAGTATATACAATTCCAAATTTTGAAGAAAAAAATCCCCCCCGGCCTACAGGTCCTACCCTACTTTTCAATGGCATGTTACGCCAATACAAGTTTTACAACATTTAATTGGGTTGCCTAATGTCTGATACAAAGGTTACCTCAAATCAGAAGAACCCTTACTCATACGGGGGATGGGGGGTGCTTTGTAGCAATAAAGTTAATAGCAGGGGAAATATGGGACAACTGATGACAGAAAAGATGGGGTTTTCCTTCCCAGAGCTCTTAAGTTCTAACCCAGACTGCCTGTGATGGAAGTCCGAGTGACCGTGCATGACGCTTTGCTTACTTCCCCAAAAAAGCTTTTTAGCCTATCAGTGATTGCTCAATGAGAAAACCAGAAGCAACCTTTGCAGTGATGGAGGGGGGGGAGGGGGTACTCGGATTTGGTTTGGTCAGGGGTATGCCGCTGGAGATTCAAAACCCCTACCCATTTGTAGGGGATATCTTGGAAAAAACGGTACCCACTATTAGGGATTTTGCTTCATTATAGACCCAATTTTCGCAAATTATCTGAAAAATAGACAATTTTTTGCGAAAATAGCCAACATTTTCGCGAAAATAGACCCATTTGTAAAAAGTGACCCCATTATTAGGGATTTTCCAGCACAAATCATACCCCATGTTTAGGGATTTTTTGCAAAAAAAGCGACCCATTAGAGCGGCACCTATTTGGCGAATACCCCTCACCCATGGGGTTTTAAGACTTTGCAATGTCACCCTAGAAATAAGCCTAATATGTCATTATTAAAGGGTTCCAACTCAAAATGACAGCAATAATAATTGGCCAAAAGTGCTTTGGGACTGTGCTTGCATTGTGGAAAGAGCTATTATATAGACTGTCTGTCTATTATTATTATTTCTTATCATTTTAAAATCAAGTTGCCATAAAATTGTAGTTAAAATTTACAACATCTCCCTATGCTAGGCTAAAGCATGTCCAATTCAATACAATATCAGCCCCTTTTGTCCCACCATTGCACAATATCAAACGGATACAAGCGTTACAAGCAATAAACTTGTCGTGTGAAGAAAGCATAAGGATACGCTCCTATTATGCGTGCTTGTTCAATACAACCGGTATCGGAATTGACAACTCTTACATCAACAATTCCGCCCGTCGTGAAGTGAATTGCGCTAGTATCTGTCAAGGCCACACGTTTTATTAACAGAAAATGTGATTTGTAAATTTGCTGAGTGAAGGGCTGTTTGCAAATGTTTTACTTGCATTTTTATTGCTTCAAGTTGCAGACTTTGATGTGGACGGTGTTTAATTTTCAATTGAGAGCCCCTTTAGAATATCCTATCAATGCAGGTTTCGAATGGCAAATTTCAAAAGAAGGATGACCCATGATAATACAGGCCACGCACAGTGAAGAAAAAAATAGTGGAACTTTCTTAAAGATAGCTATGATATTGATGAAAATTTTAAAGGGATTTGATGCTTAAAAATTCAATTCAATTTCTGTTAAATTTTATAATAGCTTATCAGTGAGACTGCATATTCTCAAATAAATTGAATGATGTTATGTAGATTCTGTATTTTGTTTGATTAAATTGAACATTTAATTGATTTACATCATGGAGACTGGAAATTCACAAAGAAATTGAACTATTTTATATATATATTCTGAAATGTATTTGATTAAATTGAATATTCAATTGATTTATATCAAAAACAAGAGCATTTCAATACATGGTTTTGGAGTTTTAGCACTGGAGGTCAAGTTGTACTGAAATGTCAATCTTGCAGTGCAATAAGGCCAACAACAAAAAAGTTGTGTTGCCCTCAAGTGCCAAAAAAATTAATTCGGGTTAGTCGGTCGGTCGGAATTTTTTTATTTTTTCAAATTGTTTTCAAATTTTTCTTCTTCTTTTTTTGGGCTGAAATATATAGGGTTTATGTCAAGACAAAATTGGTATATGCCCATATGTAAATTTAACTAATGTTTCTAGTGTGACAATAGTCTAAAAAACATTTATTTAAGCTTATTTATTCATTTCAAGCAAGAAATAGTAACATTTAGACACTTTTTTGTTAAGGCCCAAGCGTAGGTACAACAAAGCCGATGAATTATACCTTTGGCCAATAACAATTGTAATGCAAAATGTAATTCAAAAATGCTCTTTGCATTGTGGGGTGGAATTTTGGGTACAAATTGGCTTCCGATGCTGAAAGCCTGAAATTGCGTATTATGAATAAGTCACTAGACTCCATCTAGAACTGGATTCAAATGTAGCAAGCAGACTGGGCATCGATTCAGAATTGTAAATGCTATGACCTTGTAGACACATCTATACCAGTGTTTGTCTTCTCAGTATCATTAGTTGTATTGGCTCTGAACCCAAAGAAAATTTTAAAGACAGCACCACAATGCATTGCATTTTTTGCAAAATGCCGTAAATCTGCACATAGATTCAGAATTGTTAATGCTATGAACTTGTAGACACATCTACCAGTGTTTGTCTTCTCAATATCGTTAGTTGTATTGACTCTGAACCTAACTAAGATGTTAAAGACAGCACCACAATGCATTGCATTTTTGCAAAAAGCCGTAAATCTGGTCCTCGATTCATGTTAAAGACGGCACCACAATGCATTGCATTTTTGCAAAAAGCCGTAAATCTGGTCCCCGATTTATGTTAAAGACAGCACCACAATGCATTGCATTCTTGCAAAAAGCCGTAAATCTGGTCCCCGATTCATCTCGGTTCCCATGGACATTATGCACAAAATCATGGCTTCATAGCACTATCATCGTCAAGCTCTTAGATTATTGTTTACATCAATAAATAAATTAGTTCTCAGTGTTCCTTATTCTTATTTCAAAATCCTAAGAGCTCGACTAGTAAACAACTTACTCACAGTTATTGGAAAACCAAAAAGACCATCGATTTCCGATACGTGTCATGCGTGACAGAAAGCCACGATATTGATAGCTCGGGGTAAAAATGTCACTGATATATGGATCATATCGATATGGTGCATCGTGGGGAAACAAATCGTGAGTTGAGGCAATGCATTGTGGTTACGACGTTAAAATCTTTGCTCTGAACCCTTCCTCCCAGATGATGGCTGTCACTTTGAGTTACCACTGAGTATGATTTACTATAGTGATGACAGCCTGAAGTGAAAGAGATAGCAGACTGTCAGCCTTAAATCCTGTCTTGTCATTGATAGCACTCATCGATGACAGATCTCTATGGCAGCAGGGGCGGGGAGAGATCGTCATGTTATTGCCGATTTAGAAACACTACTATACATAGTTTGTGAAATGATATTCTGCTATGCAGGCGGGATGATCATGTTCCCCATGTGAAGTGTGATCAAGTGTGTAAAGTTTGTGAGGTTAGACGAGGTGTGAGGGGGATTATGTTCAGAAATGAGGGTATTAATGGTTGATGTGATGTTATCAATGATGTTGGTTGGTAGGTTGATGAACTGTCACTGGTAGTAACCAGTCTGTGACGCCAGGTTATCGTCCCAGATGATAATTTGTAAACCAGATCATGAAGCTAGAAGACCAGCTTCATGACCAGATGTGAGTGACTGCGTCAGAAGGGTCGAGTTGTCAACAAGGATATTTATATTTGAAATGGAGAAATGATACATTTGGTGAAATATTCTTAAAGGTATATTATGTGATCTTTCCATGGAACGCCCTCAACATCGAGAAAAAAATTGAAAGCATGCAGATTTTCATGCAGATTTACATTTCTGATCATAAATCGTACATACTTTCCAAGTTACAGGGCGATACGATTCTTAATTACTTCAAAATCATGGTTTTAGAGTGAAAATAAACTGTCGGATCGACAACTTATTTTATTCTAGTCTAAATTCACTCTAAAACCATGATTTTGAGGTAATTAGGAATCGTATAGCTCTGTAACTTGGAATGTATGTACGATTTATGATCAGAAATGTAAATCTGCAAGAAAATCTACTTTCTAAAAACAATCATGAATAGAGGGCGCTCTTTTATACGGTGAGAAAATATCCTTATAAACAATATATCTTCTCATGATATTAAAAAGGTAATATAATTTGGCTTCATTCTCTATCCATTTGTGTGCAGGCCATTATTAGGAAAAACAAAGATCACTCACAGCTTGTTGACTGCCATACTAACATTGAAAGCCATCTAGCAAGTTGTTCGTTTTATCTACCAAAGTTGGTCAAATTGATTAAAATATCACAAAAGAGTGGTAGCTTTGAATCATGTCCATGAAAAAGGCAATATCTTAAACCCTAACGTCCCTGAGTACAATTTATTTCAACACTTTCGAAGCGGCAGTCGTCTGCAGACAACACTCCCAAAATGTCACAAAATGTTTCATAAATGTCACTATTATTGAATTTCATCACCATATGTGATGCGATCTGTGAAAACCTGTCGGATGTCGCAAAATGTGAACTAGGGATTATGGGTAAAATGTTGGTACTTTGTGTCATCATCTTTTATGAAATTTCACCTTCAAAAACTTAAGATTTCCTAAGATGACTCCTTGTCTCAATTAGATTCGGGCGGGACTGTTACGCAAGCGACCCGTGTGCAATACACAAGGTACACAAAAATAGAAATTGGATACATACGTATCAGCTGCCAAATAGGTGGGAGTGGGGAGGGGAATCTGCTTACTCCTTAAATGTTACGCCACTTGAGTAAGACTGTGTCATATCTACAAAATTGGTTGTTCAATATTGGTGTAGGGGTGTGTGTGTTGTTCTTTTCGAAAGTGCCCATGAAAGTTGTGGTTGGAGGGTAAAATCCAAGGAAATTTAATTGCATAGTTCCTAAAATTCCATTAACAATACCTCGTTCTATTCCTCATGTGTATAATCAGCCTTTTGGCAATGCACATTGACCTTATTTCTCACTATTGTTTGTGTATGGTAGATAAAACATAACAAGAAGTTGTAAATGTGGACATTTTCGCGCTACATTAATTTCTGCGCTTTTCACTCTCCAAGCAGCTACCGCGAAAATAAAAAACACAAACATATTTATTTTGTGTATAAGTCTATGTAATGAACTTTCAGATTGCGAATTTAAAAACAAGCGAACTTGCTGAAAATCTGCAAATCGTGAACATTTAATCACACAAAAATCACCACTTTTACGGTTATAATCTATTCTATCAATTATTAGCTAGTCTATCATAAAATTCTAAGATAAAGGTACCAGTAAAATAATTATTATATTGACAAAAGCGTCATTGAGCTATAAAGGTCTTATGACCTTCACCATTGAAAACATTGTTTGGCAAATGACTCAGACGGGGATTTTCCAAAAATCATTTGGAATTTCCCTAATTTTAAAACGATATGCTTGAAAACATACTTTGAAGTCCAACCATTGACCCTACATGTAAGCACTGACATACTTAGTAAACCTTATTGACAACCTTATGGTATAATAGACCACATGATTTGTTTCCATTATAAATATGACAAAACTTGTAAGCGTGTTTAGGTATAGGGATAACCTGGCAGCGAATTTATTAACTGTAAACAACATTTTTCCAAACACTGTGTGTATACCAATCAGTCATTATGTATACTATACGCTTTATTCCGTCAAGGTATCAAATGTTGTTTACGGTAAATAATATTGCAACCTGGCAGCAAAACCCATATAATGTAAAACACTATAATTTTGTGGATACTTTATTTCGCGAATTTAGAATTACTGCTTTTTTAGCGGGCATTTTAATTTTGCGAATCTGGAAATGTTACCGTTACTTTCAATGGAAAATTGCCAATTTTGCGGGTATTTAATTTTGCATCCCTCACTAAATTAAGTTGTTATACAGTACCAAAGACCATCCATATTACTTGGAAAAATCTAAACAAGTTCAACAGTGCGATATATTTGAACATAATTGTTAAAAATTAACCAACCAATATCTGTCCTTTGTCTGGTCAATACCAGACCAGCTATGGGTCCATATGACATAAGTTTGTTTGGATTGCAATATAATTCAATGCGTGGTAGACATGGAATGATGGTGGTAAATCATAGTTGTTAGGTGAAAAAAATTGGAATCTTGAAAATAAATAAAAAGAGAAATATTCATGAAACAAAAATACTTATAAAACTTTAGGCAAAGTAAAAAACCAAACATGTTTAGCATCCGGACTTTAAAAAAGAAGAAAAAAGAAGGAGGAGGCCCTTTTATTGAAGTGGACCATAAAAAGGGAGTGGGTAGGGACGCTAAACATATAATCTACATCTGAAAAGTATAAACATTTTTTACAACTTCAAAATCCTCTGAGTTTCATGATCCAATGAACTTGGGTGGGGAGATGTGGGTGTGTTTAATGTGTGTGAATAATCACCATTGTATAAAGTTGGAGATTACATACAAAATATAAGTTCTTGAGTATAGTCATGCACATACATGCTCATATAAATACATGCACTTCTAAGTTAGTTTAGTTCAGGCCTTCTCAATTAGATTTTGTGAAGCACCACTTTTGAGATGTTAGTGATCTAGAAGCGCCACTATTCCTGCGAGTGTAGCGAGCTGAGCGAATAATGGGTGGGGTTACAAATGTAGTGATAATCAATAGCAGTGGCGTAACTTGATTTTTTCATTGGGGGGGGGGGGGGGCCAAGAAGGGACAGTGACTTGAAATGGGGGGGCTCGTAAAAAAAAAGAAAATTTTCGACTTTACAGCTATTTTGTTGACAATTGAGCTACATTTTGGCTCTAAACAAGCTTGTAGCAAAGAATATTTCATTTTGTGAAAACATATGCGCGCGTAGCACGCGAAATTTTTTCATATAATAATAAAGAACTTTTTTTTAAAATAACATATCATGACTTATCCCACTGCAGGTAGTGGCTGAAGTGGCTCTTCATGCTTCTTGCGATCTGGTTGAAGTTGGGATATATTTCTTCTTCTTTTTAATTTTCTTTTTTTTAATTTTCTTTTTTTTTAATAATTTTTTTCTCCATGCGTCCCTCCGCGCGCCACTCGGACTAATGCAATGCGCCACAAGTGGCGCGCGCGCCACCATTTGAGAAGGCCTGGTTTAGTTACTATTTCTTTGCGCAAGTACTAGAACTTTTTGAGTGACCCTTGTGTCTTCTAGCAAGGGAATGTCTAAACTGTTTTAATATGCTTCAAAAATAGGGCTAGCCATGGTTGTTGACATTGAAGAACTTTTTGAATGACCCTGACAGGGACCCTTGTGTCTTGCAGCAAGGGGATCCATATAACTGTTTTTAATATTTCTCCAGAATAGGGCCAACCATGGTTGTTGACATTGAAGAACTTTTTGAATGACCCTGCCAGGGACCCTTGTAACTGTTGTTAATGTTTCCAGAATAGGGCTAGCTATGGTTGTTGCCTTCAAAGAACTTTTTGAATGACCCTGTGTTTTGCAGCAAGGGAATCTTTGAATGACCTTGTGTCTTACAGCAAGGGAATGTCTCTAAACGTTTTTTATATATTTCAAAAATAGGACCAGCCACATGGTTGTTGACATTGAAGAAATAGATCTCTGTTTATAGGACCTTTAAATGAGTGTCATGTGTATAACATTATCATGCATGGATGCACCGGAGATGATCATGTCTGGATGGCAAAAAGAGCGCATGAATGCCGGTGGGGGGGGGGGGGGGTACTTAGTGGATACGAGGTAACTGGATGTGCCGCCAAATAGGGTCCCATTTTAGACCCGTCTGGTAAATGAATAACCCCTTTTCATAGCCATATTGGTGAATTTATGAGTCTAAAATCCTTAAATTTTGCTGTTTTTCACAGAAATTTGAGCAAAATATGTCAAATATGTAGGAAAATGATCGGTCTCTGGTAAACATATGGGTCCATTTTCCCCAAAAAAGTATTTGAGTGATTTGAGTATTTGATGCCCCGGGCATGAATGTTACAGGATTCCCCAGACGGTCTCCTGCAGTAGTTCTTATTCCTAACATCGAACATAGTGTGAAAAAAGACTAACCTTTAGAGATGAGTATCAAACTACAATTTAGCCCATATTTATCTGGGTCCATGTGCTAGATAGACTACAAACCTACTTAGCCATATAAGAAGGTGATGTAGAGTTAGGGATTAAATCATGTTTCAGCGTACATGTGTATCACCAATCCATTGTCGATTGGTGATGCACATTATGTTGAAACATGATTTAATCCCTTTCAACAACGACCAAGGATTTGAACGACATTTCATAAATAGACAATGCAAATAAATAAAATAATAACATATTTAATTGTACTTCATTTAAATCAGGCATCTGTAAATAGCAGCGCATGCGCCACTTGTGGCGTTTGGGCGAGTTCCAAGTGGCGCGTGAGCGCACTTAGGGATAAAAATCAAATTTTAAACAAAGCGCAAAACATGACCTTAGATGACCCATATAATACCTCATGACCCACACCTTTATACTAAAATAACTCAAATCCAGGAGCGTCCAATGACTTCGCTCCTGGACCCCACCTGTAAGGGGCTCAGTCGTTCCGCTCCCTCGCATGGACTGTAGTACTTGAGCACTCTTTAATTTGGGAAGAGCCACTTCACAAAAACTTTTTGAGAATGCCTGATTTAAAGGATGTTCTGATCACTTTTTTCACATCAAGATATTCTGATATCAGAAGAATCCCCATATTGTTCTCATTATGTCTGTAAAATCTAAGGGCCAACAGAAACGTTCCATTTAGAAATTATAGGCTAAAATGTGGTGAATTTCTGCCAAAGGTGGTTAACCACCCGCCAGTTTGTGTACTACTCAATGGGCAAATGTCTTGTCACTAAAATGATTAAATTGAAATAATAGTTCCTTTTACTTAGCTTCAAAAGTCGATGTAAACAGTGTGTTCATGATTATTCCAAAACATATTTAAAATCTGGATTTTTTTCCCCGAGTTCATCTAATTATTTTGCATCTGAAATAAAAATGAATTAATTCAACAATGTATGACTTTTATCATTAACTAGTTTTTTCTCTTTCATTCTCTTTTATAAACAACAGGTATGACAATGAGCAGATTTTAGGCTATAACGTTGGGCTTTCATTCTACAAAGACAAGAACAGGCTAGGAGGCAGAAGAGACATCAACATCAGAGATAGGGACAGGGATAGGGATAGAGATAGGGATAGGGGAGGTATGTATAACGGATGTAATAACTGTGTGAATTTCTTCTGATCCTGCTTAAAGGTATATTATGTGATCTTTTCCAGGGAACCCCTCAACATAAAAAAAGAAAGAAAGCAGATTTCCTTGCAGATTTACATTTCTGATCATAAATCGTACATACATTCCAAGTTACAGGGTTATCATGGTTTTAGAGTGAAAATAAATTGTCGGATTACAGACATCTTATTTAACTCTAGTCTAAATTCACTCTAAAACCATGATTTTGAGGTAATTAGGAATCCTATCGCTCTGTAACTTGGAATGTATGTACAATTTTATGATCAGAAATGTAAATCTGCAAGAAAATCTACTTTCTAAAATAAATCATGAATAGAGGGCGCTCCTTGGAAAAGATCACATAATATGCTTTTAAAGGCATATATTATGCGATCTCTTCCATGGGACGCCCTCTATCTATACTTGATTTTTTTTTTGAAAGCAGATTTTCTTGCAGATTTACATTCTGATCATAAATCATAAATACGTTCTGAGTTACAGGGTGATACGGTTCCTACTTACTTCAAAATCATGGTTTTAGAGTGAAAATAAACTGTTATGCAGCAGGTCAATCTATTTTCAACCTCGTCAACCTCGTAGTTTGGAATCGTATCCCGCCGTAACTCAGAATATATTCATGATTAATGATCAGAAATGTAAATCTGCAAGAAAATCTGCTTTAAAAAAAAATCAAGGATAGAGGGCGTCCCATGGAAAAGATCGCTTAAAATGCCTTTAATTCGTCGCTGTTCTATCAAAACCTCGTATCTCCATCCGACCCTTCAGCATGTATAAAGAAAAACTGCCCAACAGTTATGCATTGGAGGTATTGCTTTATACATGTTCAAGGGCCAAAATCACATCTATCAAAACTTTGTAAGTGATCTTGCCCCTAAACATGTATACAAAACACTTCCTATGCATAACCAGTAGGCAGTTATACTTTATACATGCTGAAGGGCCAGAAAAGGTTTTGACAGAACAGAGATGTTTTCTGTTGCTGTAGCATAAAAAGGTAGACACCGTAAAAAGAGTCTCCAAGGTTAATTGTTAGGTGAGAATTCCAAGAGCCCGTCTCCTTGCGGAACATTTCACAGACTCTTGCAGATAATGCACAGTGTAAACTGGGCTTTAGAGTGACACACAGACATTAAGCTCAAAAGTTCCACATTTGTTTTGAGGTTAACTTACAAAGCTGCCTGGTCATTTCTGTCATTCTACTTGAAAAGTGTTTGCCTGGTGCCTCTAGGGATATAGGCCGCCAAATGATGAGGCTCAGGGATAGATTGAAACATACATGACCAATCACATCAATGGGGGGGGGGGGCTTATGTTTGCAAAACACAGCAAAAGTGGACAAAATTATGCATTAAGATACAAATAATTTCTTTTTTCTCCCATTAAATCTGATAGCAATAACCAATTCTCACACAAGAGGTCATTTCTATAACGGTACATTTCTATAAACATCAAATTCAATTTTTATTTCTGATGACAGAAGGCCTGCCCTTAGGCCAACAAAAAAAAATGACTTGCCCTTTCCGACCGACCCGAATTTTCGGAAATCTAGGGTCGCTATTTTTTTTTTTTCAAAAAAAAAAAGAAGTAATATGAAAAAAAATGAGAGAAAGAAGCACATAACAATAAAGAAAGATGAAAACGTGTTTTTGAGTAGTATCTGCTTGTTTTTAAAAAATAAAAATTTAAAAAAAATTTAAAAAAAAATCTTTAAAACATGTTTTTGTGTAGTATCTCCCTTTTAAGATTTTCAACAACAATTTTTTTTTTTTTAAAAATCTGACCGTCTGACCCACACTCTGACCCTGAAAGGGCAAGTCAATTTTTTTCTTCTTTTTTCGGCCTTATGATGTGACTGGTCAGTCACATTTATACATACCAGAGGGACCTACATATTACACACACACCTATGGGAATACTCCTGAATTGCCTGCTCTATATCTATTACAGGCCTTAATATAATTATATAGGTCATGTTTATGCATCAAACAAAGAAGATCAAAAGAAATTGGTACCTTACCCCCCCCCCCCCCCCCCCCCCCCCACCACCATAAATTCTGATTGCAATTCCCTATTCTCACAAGAGAGGTATAATTTGGAAAATTCTATTATGAGGGGTACATTGATATAAACATAAATTCCCAATTTTTATTTTGGACAATATCTGAGGGTGGGGGGGGGGGATACTCGGATTTGGTTTGTTGGGGGTGTGCGGCTGGAGATTCAAAACCCCTACCCATTTCTAAGGGTTTTGCTTCATTATAGACCCAATTTTCGCAAATTATTGGGAAAATAGTCCTAATTTTCGAGGAAGGTGCGATATTGGCTTATTAGCGCAATTTTGCAAATGTCGCTAATTGCACCAAGTTAGCGTGTAAGATCAATGTAAATTAGGGATAATTGCAGTGCTAGTACAAATGTGCGCTAATGCGCTAAAAAACCATTAGTTTTTAGCGCAGTTAGCGCGATATCCCGTGTTCCTAGCGTTGTACGCGCTAAAGTGCAATTTCTGAAGATGAACCAAGTCTAGGAGTCGCGCAATTAGCGCTAATAGCGCTAATTGCACTTGATTAGCGTTGTAATCGCTAAAGTGTAATTTCTGAGGATGAACCAAGTCTAGGAGTCGCGCAATTAGCGCTAATAGCGCTAATTGCACTTGATTAGCGGTCTTGCGCTAATAACGCTAATTGCACTTGGTTAGCACTCTGCCGCAATTAGCACAATTAGCGCGATATCCCGTGTTCCTAGCGTTGTACGCGCTAAAGTGCAATTTCTGAAGATGAACCAAGTCTAGGAGTCTCGCAATTAGCGCTAATAGCGCTAATTGCACTTGATTAGCGTTGTAATCGCTAAAGTGCAATTTCTGAGGATGAACCAAGTCTAGGAGTCGCGCAATTAGCGCTAATAGCGCTAATTGCACTTGATTAGCGGTCTTGCGCTAATAACGCTAATTGCACTTGGTTAGCACTCTGCCGCAATTAGCGCAATTAGCGCGATATCCCATGTTCCTAGCGTTGTACGCGCTAAAGTGCAATTTTTGAAGATGAACCAAGTCTAGGAGTCGCGCAATTAGCGCTAATAGCGCTAATTGCACTTGATTAGCGTTGTAATCGCTTAAGTGCAATTTCTGAGGATGAACCAAGTCTAGGAGTCGCGCAATTAGCGCTAATAGCGCTAATTGCACTTGATTAGCGGTCTTGCGCTAATAACGCTAATTGCACTTGGTTAGCACTCTGCCGCAATTAGCGCAATTAGCGCGATATCCCATGTTCCTAGCATTGTACGCGCTAAAGTGCAATTTTTGAAGATGAACCAAGTCTAGGAGTCGCGCAATTAGCGCTAATAGCGCTAATTGCACTTGATTAGCGTTGTAATCGCTAAAGTGCAATTTCTGAGGATGAACCAAGTCTAGGAGTCGCGCAATTAGCGCTAATAGCGCTAATTGCACTTGATTAGCGGTCTTGCGCTAATAACGCTAATTGCACTTGGTTAGCACTCTGCCGCAATTAGCGCGATATCCCGTGTTCCTAGCGTTGTACGCGCTAAAGTGCAATTTTTGAAGATGAACCAAGTCTAGGAGTCGCGCAATTAGCGCTAATAGCGCTAATTGCACTTGATTAGCGTTGTAATGACTAAAGTGCAATTTCTGAGGATGAACCAAGTCTAGGAGTCGCGCAATTAGCGCTAATAGCGCTAATTGCACTTGATTAGCGGTCTTGCGCTAATAACGCAAAATTAGCGATAATAGCGTTTTAGCACCACCGATGCTAATTTCGCTAATTAACACAGATGCTAACTCCCCGCGCTAAAGCGCTAAAAAGCCAATCCCGCACCTTCTACTAATTTTCGCATATGTTAGCGAAAATAGACCACATTTTCATGAAAATAGACCCATTTGTAAAAAGTGACCCCATTATTAAGGATTTTCCAGCACAAAATCATACCCGATGTTTAGGGAATCTTTGCAAAAAAAGCTACCCATTAGAGCGGCACATCTCCGTATGTATGACGTGAGTCCCCCTGGGACGACATGCGCCCCCTTATGATGTGACTGGTCACATGTATTAAATTTGACCTAACCAGAGGGACCTATATATGACACAGACACCTATGGGAATTCTCCAAAGTACCTGTCTTATATCTATTACCCGTCATAATAATTATATAGGTCATGTTTATGCATCTGCTGATGTGTATTATGCTGGGTAATAGAATATTCCCTTGGGCCCATACAGGTTATTATGTTTGACTTTTCAATTTGCTTGATGTCCTGTTCCATATGGTCACAATGACAAATAGGTACTGTATTATAATTTCAATGTTTCAGTCTACTTATTGGAATCAAGGGTTCTACCACTCGGCTATTAGTTTTACCATGTACAAAACAGATTTTTCAGAAACCTTTCCCAAATGTCAAACTCTTATCTCAAGGATTACTGAACCAATACTAGGCATGTTTATACTTATTTTGATTCATTTCTTATGGTGATTCCTAATACGGTGACAAATTTCAATAATTGTGACATTTTTTAAACATTTTTGAAATTTTGGAATGTCGTCTGCAGACGCCTGCCGCATGGAAATTGTGTTAAATCAAAATAATATGTAGTTTTGTTAATATCCTATTGCTAGCCTACTAAAACTCATGTAAACATGTAATGATAAAATCTGTAGTTTTTGTAATATCTTTTGGCCCATGGTCTTCATGATTTTAAAATCTTTGATCTCTATTGTTTTATTGATAGATTACAGGCGTGCAAGAGTTGGGCAACCAGTGGATAAAAGACGGGTAAGTTAACAAGTAAAAGTTGAAGGCATGAATACTCAGTCACTTGCTATAGGTGACCCCAGAGATCCCCCTTTGCCATTGACAACAAAGCAAAACATTTCAACACATCAGTTGTACGTACGCTCTGCTCAACCATGCTCAAGATCCTTCCTAGTGACTGTTGTTTACATTAGCAACATTTCCAAAATTCGCAAAATGTTTCACCCAATTTTCGGACTTTCAACCGTAAAAAACATGTGAAAACTTGCACTGTGTGTAAATATGATAACATGAGTATGCAGAAGAATCCTGTGGGCAAATATTCTGTTGGATGGTACCATATCAAGGATATCTGTGACTCAAAGATGAAACCCTAAACTAGAAAAAATAATGGTTAAAAATCCAAGTTCAAGATATACATTAGTTTCATAGAATTATCAAAATAAGATTTAATTGATAAATGATATCGGGGAACAAACCTAATGATTAAGTCTTGTAAATGAAGTAAGATCAATAAGCATTTAAAGTTGACCCAGTTTGTCCAATCCGATATTTCTCTTGTTATTCAAATGAAATACAATCATCAATCTTTTTGTTCACTTCCTGATATTTATTTTTTCATTTTCAGTTTAACCGTACCCCAAGTTTGTCTCCATCAAGGTCATCACGTAGGAGACGTAGTAGTCACTCGCGTAGTCGACACCGTAGTCACACTCATAGTAGCTCACGTAGTCGCTCACATAGTCGTGGTAATCGTAGCAATTCCGATAGGAGTCGTAGTCGCAGTGGAAGCTCTAGTCCCAGAAGGGTAGGTTTTGATTTTTGATTTGTAATTGCTGACTTGATTTTCAGGAAATATTAAAAGGAAGATTGAATCAAATAGGCAATTTTAATTCCATATAAGGTATAAGGATAACCATCTCTTACCCAGCACTTAATGTATCACTGAGAATAACACCAGGGGTGTGTAACTCAAATTGGAAGCTACTTCATCCGGGAACTTTTAACTTTTTTGTGATCATATCTTGATGGCGCTGTAGCGCTGTTTGTCATCTGCTATCAAGTCTGTCAGACACAAACAACATGGTATATGGTGTATATTTAAAGGGAAGTGACAAACTGAGCTAAAATGTATAAACCAAACAATTAAATGTGATTTAATCATATTCAGGGTGGTAAAAACCCCAGCAGCACGTAAAGTTTTTATGATAATTTTCGAAACTGCAGGATTTGTCAGGATTTTTTCAACAATTCCGTGTAAATTTTAATTAGGTCTGTACCTAAGCAGACGACAAACAGCGCAGCGCCATCAAGATAATATGATCACACAAAATTTTAATTTTCCAGATGAGCTCATTAAAATAGCCTAGAAAACGCAACCTGTTATTTACGTATGCACAGTATAGGAGTTTCCTATCCCAGATGTAATAGTATCCCTGGTAATACATATGTGTAAGAAATTATAGGGAATAAGGACAAACGTCTCATATCCATTCCATTGCATACATTTATCTTGATGCTGATTAGGGTTAAGAAAAAAATCATTTACCCGTAAGGCAAAAAAAATGTTATGTTGTCCTCGACCACCCGCTCGTCAGATTTAGTGCCTCTCCGATTTTTTTTCAGATTTTCTTCTTCTTTTGCAGATTTTTTTAAATCCAGATTTAAAAAAAAAAATGTAAACAGTTTAAATGGCATTGAATATTAAACTGAGTGTTTATAACATATATGTGCGACTCTGAGTGTGATTTCAACTTCTTGTTGGCTGAACTTTGAGCTTCTGCTGGTATAAGAAAAGAAAAGAAATTAAAAATCTGCCTGCCCGCCCCTCCTCTCTGAGAGCTCTGGAGGACAACCAAACCATTTTTGTTTGGCCTTTACTTGATTTATCACTAAAGATCACTACATTATTGTGTGGATTGTAATGTGATTATATTTCTGTCTTTCTAAATTACAGAGACATAGGTCGTCCAGTAGCAGAAAAAGTAGGGTAGGTGAAAGATTTATTGTTATTTTCAAATAAGGAGGTTATCCTAAAGAGACCAAAGATGATCTGTCTTTTGATTAATAACTTACAGCAATATTATGTGATATTTTTCAAATTTTTACACATATTTTTCTCTCTCTTATATTGAAGTTCAGGAAAGACTTTCCTGGGCTCATAAATCTACTTTAAATGTAATTTGACAACAACAAAAATTCTAGGGAAAATCACAGATAGAGTGCATTCCATGAGGAAAAGATCGCATACTATGCCTTTGATTTAGATTAGACCATCAATTGAATGTTTCAATTTAATCTTTTTCATAAGATATAAGATTTTTTTTCATCTGCATGTTCGTAAGTATTTTACAGATTACTGTAAAACAACTTAATTTCGCCAGCAATATAATTTCGCTAGGCGATCCAATATCGCCAAATTATATTGCCGCCAATTATAGTATTTATAATGGTTATACATAGGAAGATGATACAAATTAGTTAAATTAAATTGCCGCAAAAAGTCAACTAAATGCTAATTCGCTAAATTAAGTTGACGTGAAATTAGGTTGTTTTACAGTATTTAGAAACACCAAAAATATGAAATTCTGTTGTGGTTTTTTGGTGGTTTTTTCTAAAGAAAAAAGGTACTGAATATTATATGGACACTATGCTTGGTTTTGTATAAATATGTTTCATAATTAGAAAATAACTGGAAGTATTATCTTGGACCTGGTTTAATTTTTCTCATGGTTTGGAAGTCATGGCTAGTCCTGTGATCCATAATGAAAAAACTGACACAACTTTGGAATAACTACAGCTTAGGCCAAGGAAAAAAAATCTGTCTCACATACCCCGTGTGCATATGTATGTGGAGTCACTTTTGTCGCATATCCTAAGCGATGAATCCAATTTTGTTTTTTAATAAAGTGCACTTGCTCCGACAGGGGGAAAAAATAGGCCAAAAACACACAAAATTTTTGTTTTCCGCATTTAGCATAACTATTTCCGAAATGTATGTGTATGTTTGTGCCCTTATAATATATGTGAAATATCAAGTGAAAAGAGTCACATGTCGGCAGTTTTGAATTTTGATATTTGTCCATCATTTAAAAGCAGGTGAAAAATGCTACAGTATGGTACAACCCCACTAAAACCAAACTTCTAGATTCTAAGTTACAAGCAGTTTACCAACTGAGAAAACAAAGTAAAACATAAGAAATTGTCACTTCTTTTTACCTATAACTCAATATCAGTATCCCCGACATACAACTCATTCCGCTTGATCGCGTCACATATGTAGATGCCATTAAGGTCAACAACAGGGTCGCTATTTTAAGCTTCCTAGATCTATGTTTGATAACTGTCAAATTACTGGAATGGTTGAGGATATCAAATATATATCATTTGCAATGTGTACCATTCAATTGAGAAAATAAGGTTGGTTCATTTTCATGATGTTCTGCTTTGTAGAAAAAGACACAAAATGTTTCAAATATGTCAACATTATTAAATTACATTGCCATATTTGAAATCACCATGAGCAATGCATTGAAATAAGTACAAACATGCCTAGTATTGGTTAAGTAATCGTTAAGTTAGACTTTGAAAGTTGGGAAAGGTTTCGGAAAAATCTGTTTTGTGTATGGTAAAACTAATGGCCACATTGAAAGTGTTAACAAAAAGGATAATAATGCTCCTCAGCTGACAGACCAATCAACTGTAATTCAAAATACCTTTGCCCACAGTTGCTCGTATCTGCGCATTGAGCAGGTTGTTGCTTGTCGCTTTTTGGCTGCAGCAATCTTTAGTTAATTGGTATTCTTTTTTACAAACCCATCAATTCTGCAGTATACATCAAGGACGTATTGGTGTATTTATAGATGAAATTTGCACGGCAAACAATTAACCATTGAAATCACAGTTTGCCACTTAAAAATGCAGTTATTTTTCTTGCGAATAATTTTTGCATTCAGCCAAATTCAAACAATTTTTGGAGTGTTGAATAAATACAGGACTTTTGATACTTTGTATAGACTTTGAGATATATAAGAACTATTCTTGAGCAATTTTAGTTTTGCAATATTATTATGCTCTGTGAATTTTTTTTATGAAGTATGAAAATAAACAGAATCTGTAGAAATATCATTGATAGATCGCTGATGAGTTGACAGTGATGCAATGAGGAGTTGCATGATGATGAAAGGAAAGAGTGTTTTCTCTATAAAGTCATCACGCTTTCAGTTTGAAAAGAAATACTGGGTGAGTAAAATAAAGGTGTACTCAACTTTGGGATTTTATATCTTACAATCTGTGCACAAATTTCACAGAATTTTAACTGAGGCAGATGGGTCATCTCATTAGCTTTCTAAAGAATTTTAGTTGGTTGAAATCGGTTGTGGTAAACCAATTTTATGCTCATTTGCGTAAAAGTTAACATTTTATAAACCGAACAAGATTTGCGATATTTTCTCTCATAACATCTATTGAATTCCACTATTGAAAACGGTCTACACTTTAGTCCGAGCTGAGTCCGACTATTGTGTTTTTGTTGCTAAATTTGTGTAATAATGACATTGTTTGCCTTCATATTCTGATAACAAATATTTTTAATAATTATTTGATTTTGAGTACATTTTATTTTACTCACCCTGTACATCCAAAGAATACAAAATAAAAAGCATATTTGCAAATGATTGTATTCGAGGAAAGTTGAGGTTTAATTAAGAAGCCCATTTTAAGGTGTGTGACCCAATCTAATCTACTTTTTCGCATTAAAAATGGGAGAAAGAAAGCACTTATTTTTCTCCTTACCCAGGAAAAATGTTGGGCTCAACTGATAACCCTTTAGATGCTTTAACACTTTCAACGCGGCAGTCATGGCAGTCGTCTGCAGACGACAGTCCCAAAATTTAACAAAATGTATGTTTCAAAAATGTCAACATTATTGGATTTCATCACGGTATTTGGAATTACTATGAGAAATGCATTAATATAAGTACAAACATGCCTAGTATTGGTTCATTAATTCGTAAGATAGACTTTGAAAGTTGGGAAAGGTTTCTGAAGAAATCTGTTTTGTATATTAGTAAAACTAATAGCCTTGTGGAAATAGTGTTAAGGGGGGGGGGGGAGGACAATGAATCATCCTAAATGTCTTGACTCACTGGAAGTTTGTGTACTATTCTATTGGTAATTTTGAAGTGAATTACGGGTCTGTCTTTAGACCCGCCAAAGTAATTCAACTCAAATTTTAGAATACCATTTATGATGTGCCTTCATTGTGGAAAAGAAATAATCCATATGATAATAAAGCCTTCATTGTGGAAAAAACAAACCATATGATTATTAAGCCTTTGTAGTGGAAAAGAAGACATCATATGATTATAAAGCCTTTATGGTGGAAAAGAAGACATCGTATGATTATAAAGCCTTTATGGCGGAACAGAAGACATCGTATGATTATAAAGCCTTTATGGCGGAACAGAAGACATCATATGATTATAAAGCCTTTATGGTGGAAAAGAAGACATCATATGATTATTAAGCCTTTATGGTGGAAAAGAAGACATCATATGATTATAAAGCCTTTATGGTGGAAGTATCAAATAACAATATGATATTGGCATACGTCCTCCCTGGATGTTTATTAATGCTTTGAATGTATTTATTATCTCTTTCCAGAATCGATCATATTCTCATTCACCCTCAAGACATTCCTGGAGTCCCAACCACTCATCTAGCCGTAGCAGGTCTCCCAAGCAACGAAAATCTGTCGTGGTGCGTCGCTCGCCCTCTTCACCAAACAGAGCAATACAACCAAAGCCTCCATCTCCGGACAAAGGTCGATGGGCTACCCCATCGCCGGAACGAGAAAATGGGGAGAAATCAAAATCTCCTGGTAGAGAAGATCAGGCCAAATCAGTGTCTCCAGGTCGGGGAATCCAAACTAAATCTCCATCTCCAATCAGAAATGGTAGGGCTAAGTCAACTTCTCCGGTTAGAGGTCGGAGAAGTCGATCGCCATCTCCAACTAGAAGAAGACGGTCAAGATCACCATCTCCGTACAAACGGAAGGCAAGATCGCCGTTTTCGTTCAGAAGAAATCGGGGAAGGTCACCTTCTCCATTTAGAAAAAGGCGGGCTAGGTCCCCATCTCCGTTCAGAAGTAGGGGGAAATCCCCATCTCCGTTCAGAGAAAGTAGGGTGAGGTCCCCGTCTCCGTTCAGAAGTAGGGGGAAATCTCCATCTCCGTTCAGAAGTAGGAGGAAATCTCCATCTCCGTTCAGAAGTAGGGGAAAATCTCGATCTCCATTCAGAGAAACTAAGGCGAGGTCACCCTCTCCCTTCAGAAGCAGTTGGACCAACTCTTTTTCATCCCCAGTTAGAGATAGTAAGGCTAAATCACCGTCTCCGGTCAGAAGTAAAATAGAAAATTCACCTTCTCCGCTCAGAGAGAGAAGGGTCAAATCACCATCTCCGATCAGAGAGAGAATGATCAAATCACCATCTCCGATTAGAGGTAGAAAGACCAATTCACCATCTCCGGTTAGAGGTAGAAAGACCAATTCCCCATCTCCGGTTAGAGGCAGAAAGAACAATTCACCATCTCCGGTAAGAGGCAGAAAGACCAATTCACCATCTCCGGTTAGAGGCAGAAAGACCAATTCACCATCTCCGATTAGAGGCAGAAAGTCCAATTCACCATCTCCGGTTAGAAACAGAAAGACCAATTCACCATCTCCGGTTAGAGGCAGAAAGACCAATTCACCATCTCCGATTAGAGGCAGAAAGTCCAATTCACCATCTCCGGTTAGAAACAGAAAGACCAATTCACCATCTCCGGTTAGAGGCAGTACGGCACAATCACCATCTCCGGTTGTTGGTAGCAGAGTCATATCACCAGTCACAGTCAAGAATATTAGAGACAAGTCACCCAAGTCGCCAGTTACAGGCCGAATAGGCAAATCACCATCTCCGATCAGAAGGAGTGAGACAAAATTACAGTCGCCAAGCCAAATGGATAAGGGTAGATCACCATCTCCCATCAGGAGCAGAGCCAAATCACAATCACCAATCCAAATGAACATGGCTAGATCACCTTCACCTGTCAAAAGTACAAGTATACGAATACCGTCTCCAGTTAGATCACCAAGACGCCATTCCCCAGACGATCGGTCAAGATCTCCTACAAACCAATCAGCAACTCAGGTTTCGAGAATGAGGAACCATTCGCAAGACAGCTCAACATCTTCAGATCATGGTAAAACCCATCGGGAGTCCTCCAAGAGGAAATCACCCACGTCACCAAGCAGGATTGGCGATGCCCCCTCACCAACGCATTCCAAGGATTCGTCGCACATGATGACGAATGAATCGCCTCCCAAGAAACATAGGTCTAGCGCTGAAAGAAGCTTTCCAGATGAGGATGACATGAGGGAGGATGAGAAGAGACATTCACGTCACCGCTCGTCGTCAAAAGGAAAGCGAGAAAGATCTTCTAAAAGGAAAGACCATCGTCATAGAAGGAGAAGCCATTCGTCAGAACAAGATCACCCTCTGCTATCACCACCAGATGGAGTAGTACCTCCGAAGGTAACCACACTGAGCACAAGCATATACGGAAAAGTGGCATCTTTCACTACGGAGTCTTCCGATGCAGCATCTAAAGCAGATGGTGGGGATAAAAATAAAAACTCTGATGACTCTAAATATCGCAGGCCACCGGCTACCTCTGCTGAAGACGTCGAAGCCGATCTCCGTGCCGAATTCCTGAATAACAACGATGCCTTGTACGATTCCCACGAGCGGATGCAAGCTGCCGGGTTTCCTCTGGTGACCCGAAAGAAAGCGGAGAAGATCCTTGACGATCTTCCGATCGATCCATTGCGGGAAGGTCACCAATACGTGAGCAGTACTGTGGAGAGAGAATTCACGATTGCCAATGGGGGTGAACGTGGGGTCAAAGGTGGCAGTGATGACAGTGATACTTGGACCCCGGAGATGATCAACCAATTGAAAGTGAAAAAGGAGGAGATCATACAGGTAGGTGATACTTATCACATGCACATTGTATGTACATCACATGTACATCACATGTACATCACATGTTTGTTCTCATGTAATCTTTCTGTAGGTATTTCTGTGTTTCACATGTCAAGAAAAGCAACACTTAAATTGCTTGTGTATTGGAAGCCCGCCCCCATTGGTATGTGAAAAAGGCTTTAACGTCTACGAGGTGGCGATGCATTTTTCTTCTTTTTTACCCTGTGGTTCTCTGTAAGCTTGAATCAACACGAAAAAGATATGCATAATTTGGAAACCGGTCAAATTATACATGGCTGATAAAAAAAAGAATTGCATACCTCATAGCCAATTCTATAACAATACAAAATTGCACAGCTCTTAGCTTTTGGCAAAATGTTTCTGAGACAAGCCTGTTTTGTTGTTGCCTTGTATACACTGCACTGGTTTATCCCTATGTCCCTGTTGTGTGATGTTCAGTAATTGATCCCAATATTCACTTGTAATCACTTGACGTATTCTCTCAGAGACGAAACGATTCCTCAAGGACAAAAACAAATTGGGAAAGAAGGATTTTCATTAATGTTACAAAATAAATTCACCAAAAACAAAGGGTATAGACTTTAAAAGGTAACAACAACACAAACTGAGGGTTTTCTCTAGAACTTGGTTGTTACTCGCATGTATGCTCAGCTATCCGACACTTAGGCCAGATGGATTATCTTTGATAATTGACAACTTTCCTCATCTTAAAACACTTTCCATGCGGCGATTAGTTTTGCCATATACAAAACAGAATTTTCAGAAACCTTTACCAAATTTCGAAGTCTATCTCAAGGATATACTAAACCAAATGCTTGGCATGTTTGTACTTATTTCAATGCATTTCTCATGGTGATTCCAAGTATGGTAATGATATTGAATAATTTTGACATTTTTGAAACATTTTGTGAAATTTTGGAATGTCGTCTGCAGACGCCTGCCGCATGGAAAATGTTTAAACAGCTTAAAAATTGGAGCCATTACTGTCGGATCTAACATTGATGACAGTGATACGAAACAAATGAACATGGGTAGACAAAGCTTTATGGTTGCCAAGTCATGCGAAGAACATTGTGATTCACTACAGACATACATGTTATACATGTGTTTGACACTGCGCTTCACTGCATGGTTAGGTGGCATTGTCACGTTGTCGTAAAGCATACACAGGTTGCACGGGATCAAACTGTTTTTTGGTTATGTGAGAATTTCAAACTTTATTCCAAATAAAAAACTTGTTTTATTGCAGAAGCCAGAATTTTAATGGAATCAAGCAAGGATATGTAAAGTTGTTGAAAGTTTATCCTCATGAATACATAACCAAGTACACAAGGCTCAAGATATTAAGTGGGCGCTAGGCGATTTTGCAACAGCGCCCGGTAATGCTGAAAAATAAACAACCGAGCGCTGATATTTTGTCCAAACCAGCGCCCCTTGACGATCGGGAAGCTTGCCCAAGACATCGAATTTCGATTTGTTAATACGATTTAATAAAAAAGTTAGCTCCCGGTAGACTGAAGGTAGCTCCTGGTTCTCAATAAATTTCATGATCCGGGCGCTACTTTTGAAAAAAAAGTAGCTCCCGGTAAAAAACTGTTATCTTGAGCCTTGCAAGTACAGATCATCTTGATGATGTTTTTATTACATATTTTGTTTACTAGAAACAATTGTTCAATTTTACTACCTAACCTTTTGTAGGTTAAGTCTTTATGTAAGGCATTGCTATTGATGTGGTTATTATATGTGTTTGAATGAACTAACGTTGTCACGGCGTCCAATTTCTACGTGCACCTCACCGACTATCAACAGTTTGCCTCCATGTTACACACTGATAGCATGAATGGTTCTACGTTTTCCCGTCCAACCTGCGATTATTTCTTCGTGAAGGTAGTGTGAAAATCAATTATCTTCTACTTTTGTACACTCATTTCTATCTATACCCTACCCCCATTCTTTTTCACGAGAATGTTAAAAACATGAAATTTAACAAAACTGTAACTTTTGAACTGTTAATATGATGTATATAAAGGTATACATTTTTGGAAAGGAAAGGAGTTTAATTTTTGGTATCAAATTTCACTAAAAAAGCTAATTTTGTAAAATTTTCACCCAATAATCACCTTTTTTTGGCTTGAAATTTGCTGCAAACGTAGCAAATTCAGTTTTTGGTAAAAAATGCCAAAATTGCACCAAAATCATCTAAAGACATTTCCCTAGGAACCAACAAAGTGCCAAAAATGTGATTTGTACCTCCAAAACAGCCCCTTTAACCTCTCCCTTCCACTCACCCACCATCACCACTCAATTACTAATAGATAATATTCATTAGATATCTTACGTACTTCATTGGTTTTCAGAATTAACGCTAAATAGGTACCATGAACTTTTTAGACATACTTTTTATAATAATTTTACCATGCCCCCAACCCATCAGTGCTTTTTTGCGAGAGAATGATCGGATGTCTGCCGACAACGGACCACAGACATTCACAAGTGATGCCAAGATATTGACGATGCGCCGCAAGGAGCTGATGACGTCGCTATTATTGCAGCAAAACGGGCAAAAATGGCAGCGGAAGGATTATATTGATCTATTGATGATCCATGGAATGAATCTTACAGTGGGATTGATTATTGATTATTGATTGAGTGATTGATTGATATTGTTTCTGCACATCGTTTGATGCAATACTTCATTGATTGATTACAGCGGCAACCAAACGGGTAAAGATCACGGATAAGATATGTGATCAATTATCAGCGATCGATTGATAACCAATATTGATGATTGATTGATTACCAATGTCAGTGTTGAATGTCTACATTGATTGATTATTGGTGCGTACAAGGGTACCGATAGGTAGGCACACAGTACCGTAAGTGTAATCATGTAAGGAACCTATTTCTGAATGGATTGTACCATTATATTCAAAGGAAAAGAATAATCAAATTGTTACCCTGTTTGGTCTCATGGAATACAAAAAACTATTAATGGTTGGGTTTGTGTCGCATTCGCCCTTCGGCCTCATGCGATAGGGACCCAGACAAATATTTTTGTTATTACTTGAACAAAGGGGATTGTGAGGTTATACTTGATTGCATATACACATGCATTTTGACTTATTTAGGGATATGATTAATACACAAGCTTTTGGAAGTAGAAAAGCATTATTCTAATCATCTTCCCACAATGCATTTGGAAATAGAAAAGCATTATTCCCATCATCTTCCCACAATGCATTTGGAAGTGAAGAAAAGCATTATTCCAATCATCTTCCCATAATGCATTTGGAAATAGAAAAGCATTATTCCAATCATCTTCCCACAATGCATTTGGAAGTAGAAAAGCATTATCCAATCATCTTCCCACAATGCACCGGACGCAGATAGATAATCTCTCTACATAGTGTGCAGCGTGAAATAAGTTTGTAATTACTTTACAGTAAATTAAGTGTAATTCTCTCCCTGCAAATAGAATGGTGCAATCTAAAACAAGGAATGCATTGCATGTATCCAATACAATGGTTTTATCCAATACAATTGAAGCATGCAAATATACGAACTATACAGAGGCAATCAGCAATGGCAGCATATTATTGTACCCTCAAGAATCTGTGGAAAATACAAGTTGGGACGGCTCCAAAGAGAAGTAGAAACACATTCATTCAATAGATGCATTACATCATTTTCTTGATTTTTGTTTTTACTAGCTGTATGTTTTTGTAACTTCTGTGAAACTTATCGTGTCAAGTTATTGATTTTACAGTAAGAAGATGAAAACTATGGTGTTTTACAAGTATGGCAAACCAAACACCAGATTGATTTCCTATATTTTTGAGAAATTTATGGCTAACTCTCACTGAAGACATTTCGAGAAAAATAACCCCTCAAATTTTTGGCCTTTTGCATACTTGCATGTATTTCATAAATGTTTACAAAAATCTGTACGAAATGATGCGACGCACCTTTAATTTATGACTACTACAGTGGACAGCTGCGATAAATGACATAACGCGAAATGATGCTATTAAAATGTGACATTTAAGAGCATCTTGAGTTACTATACAACAATTCTTTGTGACAAATGACACATTGCAATGCACATGTATACACAGACACGCATGTTACCACTGCCAATTATATCGATGTCTAGCTTGACCTAGAAAGTGAAGATTAATTCATATATTTTATGTATCCTTATTTTTTTTATCATTATAGGCTTACAAGCAGGATTGCGATACGTTTACAACGGTAGTAAAAATGCTAATAAGGTAAGTAGCGCATGACTTAAATCAGCAATAGAACTTGCATGTGTTTTGTCCATTTTTGCATAGCACCGCATAGCATTTTTTAGATTAAAAAAACAATTCAGTTGTGTAGGGGGTGGTTTGGCATGGGTGAAGCAATGATGCGTCTGTCTTGTCGGCGTAGTTTACTTCGAGAGGGCATCCCGGACGGGGGGGGTACTCGGATTTGGTTTGGTAAGGGTGTGCCGCTGGAGATTCAAAACCCCTACCCATTTCTAAGGGTGATTTTGGGGAAAAACGGTACCCATTTCTAAGGATTTTGCTTCATTATAGACCCAATTTTTGCAAATTATTGGGGAAAATAGACCCAATTTTTCGTAAATTTTCGCGAAAATAGATCCATTTGTCAAAAGTGACCCCATTACTAGGGATTTTCCAGCACAAAATCATACCCCATGTTTAGGGATTGTTTGCAAAAAAGCGACCCATTGGAGCGGCACATCCCTGTAGACTGTATTAGGCAAGTACCACCCCCTAGGGGGAGGGCATCTCCCGAGTATGGTAAACCATACAAACGTGCATTGGACTGGACATGTACTGCTTAGATATCTGTGCCTCGCTGAAACTGCTGGACTTTCTTACTTGAAACAGTTATATTAACACTTTCCATACAGTTATAGTTTTACCATTATTCAAAACAGATTTGTCCGTCTCAAGAATTACTGGACCAATACTAGGCATATTTGTACTCATTGCAATCCCAATTCTCGTGGTGATTCCAAATATGATGATTAAATTCAATAATTTTGACATTTTTTGAAACATTTTGTCAAATTTTGGAATGTCGTCTGCAGACGCCTGCCGCATAGAAAGTGTTAACAATTATGTTCATAAATAGACACAGCAAGTAACTGAAATTAATCAACAATTTGAAATAACATGAATTGTTCTGTTTAAAAACATTTTTGTAAAATGTTTCATTTATTAAAATAAATTTTGTACACTTAACCTGCTATATCATTATTTGTTTTTGCTTTCTAAATACACTTGCACTACTCGTTTTCAAACCCATGCTCATACTTACTGAAGCATGAGGAATTGCGGGAATGAATAATGTTCAGCTCTGGTAGTTCAGGAATAGTACCAAAACCGGAGTGTTATGTGGCCAAGATGGAGTTTGTGGGCTTAAGTGGCGATCTTTTTTAATGTCTGCTGTGTCATAGACTTGAAGCTGAAGGTAACACGGAATCACTTGACAAGGGCACATATAATTGATATGAATGTTTGTAATGTGTGAATATAAATATAAGCAATTCATACTTTATAGCTTGTGTTCATGTTTTTGGCATTCATTTTGGCACTGCCAACAAATCATAACACGTCACCATAGTATTGTTACAATATGTTTCTAACAGACTTAATGTCATGAAACGTTACAATTAGGCGATAAAACACAGCCTGACAGGTTGACAAATCCTGTTAAATATCTGCATGCATGACCTTATTGTAGTTAGGAGACGGCCAGGAAGTTGTTACAAAACACGAGAAACAATACGGGAAAGGACCTATATCATATGTGACCCAACACACACTACCAGTAGCTAATTTGATTTAAGAGCACAAAATGTGGGACACGGTTATAAGGCTATATTAAAAAAAAAATTGTCTCAAATCTCCCGCGCGCGTTAGTTAATTGGTGTGCGTTAGAAAAACAGTCTTTTGTTTATTTTTTGTTTATTTTTTTAAAAATTAAAAAAAAAAATATATATATATATATATATATATATATATATATCCCGAAGTTTCACCGATATTTCAGATTTTCATTGATCACATCATTTTAAATACAAAAAGGTCACTTTTAAAAGGATTTTTATATTTACTCACAAAAAAACCCATTCCACATCATGATTAGGTTTTGAAAAACTGAAGAGCTTTGAGACAAAAGATTTTTTTTAATATAGCCTAATAAATCAAGTTCATAAAAAGTCTTATTTCTGGTCTTTTCTTGTGTCCAATAAAATGTTCAAATTTTTTCGGGTTGGGTCACATATCCTTGCTGCTCTGTCAAAACCATGTATCTCCATCTGGCCCTTCAGCATGTATAAAGTAATACGTCCTATGTACAACCTTTGGGAAGTCTGCTCTAAAACTGTTCAAGGGCCAAACACGCAGCTATTAAAACCTTGTAAGTGCTGTTGCCCGTGAACATGTACAGAGTAACACTTCCTATGCATAACCATTGGGCAGTTTTACTTGTTACATGTTGAAGGGCCGAAAACCTATACTTTGTTGATATATTATGTTTGCTATGGTTTCCTGCAAACTAAAAAGGCCATTTTTCAAAAATAATTATGTTTGTTTTTTGTTTTTGTTTTTTTGCACGGTCGGTCTGAACGGACACAGGCTTGGGTCTTGACAGTTGGCTGGATCAAACATATAAAAATAAAATCGACCCACAGTGGCGTAGCCAGAGGAGGTGGCGAGGGGGTGTTCCCCCAATATTCAAGTCGTGTCAGTTGAGATTGGCACTGTCGGTTATCGAACTCTATTTTTTGCGTCAGTTTTGAGGGGACGGCAGATTATTACCCCCACCCCCTATCTCAAGTGTATGGCCGCCCCCCTCTCGAATAACCTAGCTACGCCACTGTTGGCCCATGTATCAGGACTCTTCCCCTCACAATTCATCAGTTTTTGACTTCCTATTCCACTTACAGCAAAGATCCTGATCTGGAGTCGAGACTACAGTTCACATTACGAGAGAACCTCAAAGAGATAGGACAACGATGCGTGAAGGAGCTTAACCAAGTTGCCGAAACCCTCAAGACGGGGAAGGATAAATAGGGACGATATAGGCCAGCTCTGTGATGTCAATGGAAAAAAGTCTTGCCTTATATAGGAGGTGCGTAGGTTAGATGTTACACTAAACAAATCCAGTCAACTGGAGAGTGCAGCATCAGTGCATGGTGTAAGAGCAGTTAAGTGATATTTGTAGATCAAAATGTGGTGGGACCAACGTCAATTTATAGACTTTTTAAAGTGAGGAAGGAAGTTTGAAATATAGAATAATAGGTAACGGGAAACTATATCGTGTTTGTATGTATCCATTTGTATACTTCCAGTCTCGATATCTTGATCCATTCAAATTATATGCATACATGCTTGCATCAGGCCAATGATACAACTCGGTACATGCAGAGCGATCACATGCACACTTGTTTCGATCAAGAAATAATGACACTGGATTTTATCTATCATATGATAAACCGAACATTACAGTATCTTGGTGCAAGATTTAATTATATTATCAGTTCAATAAATTCTTGATCATTTCGAACAATTTCCATTTGTCTTATGCAATTGGTGCGTAACTGCAACAGCCCCGTAGTGCAAAAGAGCATATCCATGGAATGCAGTGCGTCATTGCACTGAGCATTGTGTGTTCACGATTCAGATGCGATTAAGCATGACGCTGGGATCAAGAAATTATTGAACTGATATAGCATAAAGACTCTATTATTACAGAATCAGAATAAGCTGTGTAATTATTTAATCCTTAATGGACAATATCATAAAGATTTAACCCAGAATTTGGCATGGATGGAACACACTCAATTGTGATGATGCTTCATGAAACAATGGAACAGTTTTGTGTGTTTGTTGAAAGTAACAGAGAAGATCGGGTTGACAGGAGGATGTCTCTCTGGACTGATGCCTATCCGCAAGACAGTTACGTCACTGCGCACCCTCTCACGGTGCTAGTGTATACATACAAGGGGGAGAAAGACTGAAGATTGACCCTCCCACAGCGGCAGTGTATAATACATACAAAGGGAGAAAGACTGGAGATTCATAAGCGTAAATGCTGTACCTGTAAAATTGTGTCACTATCCAGAGGAAGTAAAATAGAATGTATCTCTACTTTGCTACTATCCAACGTAGTCAGATGTGATAGATTGATTGACCTTGCCAGCACCATGGTCATTTACTAGTAAAAGCAGCCAATGACAAGATTATACAACACTTGAGGCCAAACAAAGAAGGAGGTCTGTCTCAGAAACATTTGGCAAAAAAGCTAAGTGCTGTGCAATTTTTCTTTTCTTTTTAGAAAAAAGGCTATGAGGTATGGGTTTTTTTGTGTTGTTGCTAATCCAAGCTTACAGAGACCTTTTTAAAAAAATATTTTGTACAAAAAATAAAACCAACATTTAAAAAAAAAGAAATTTAGGCCTCAGCGCATAGACCTTTACGCCATAGCTCATTTCACATACCAATGAGGGCGGGCTTCTGAGCTTCTGAGACAGACAATCTTCTTTGTTTGGCCTGACCAAACCAGTTTTTGCCTTGGAAGAACTATACCAGTAATAGTCAGTGAAAAGATGTGCCGGTTTCTTTCTCTTAAGTTTTTCTATTATGTATTTGTTTGTTCAATTTTGTGTGTGTTTTGCATCAAATGTTTGGTTAAGATAAATGAAAATTAGTTTGATCCGTAGAACGGCGTTGTTTTTCCATATATTGAAAACATTCATGTTGGTATGCAGAATTTAGAATGAGATCTGTTAGATTTCAATTCAAATAATTGAAATAATTCAAGTCCATTTACCTGTGCAATAAATCCCCAATAATGAAATAAAATACTTAGCCCATGTATGAGCTAAATGTGTAACCAAAAAGTAATCATATGTCATTAACCCAAACAATTTCATCTTGCCTACATTTGCCATAAATATGTGTATGACATCAATCAAATTGCATACCCTATGCATAACAACTAAACCAACTTACGGAAAGGTCTTTGATGTCAAAATTCACAAAAATATCTTTAAGTGAAAATATAGGCTTTTACAGTGTATGGAATGTGAGAGTTTTTACAGACGTCTATGGAGAGGGTTCAAATTAAGCCTCTTCAATTACTATGCATGCAAGCCTTGAATTAACTGGGCGCCCAGGAGTTTTTTACACCTGGTTGCCAAGTTTTTGTTCCCGGTATTTTCAAATTTTGAACAGCAAAGTATAGGACCGGGAGCTTCTTTTGTCAGAAAAGTCACAAAGTAGCTCCTGGTTCACATGTGGTTAATTCGAGGCTTGTACGCATGTACCTCCTTTGCCCTCCACTGCAAAATATATAGTTATGCCACTGATAAAACAAGTTATCAAGGTGTTTTTCTTGCACTTCTGTGGTTCGACCGTATGACTCACTACAAGTGACTTAATACTATAAATTTCAGATCAAAACTTGTTTAAACATCAATTTTATATATATGATATATTCAGACGAAACGATTATGTAATATACACAACTTGCTTTTATTGTGAAAAAATGTATTTTTTAATTATCAATGTACAAATTATGCACATGTGTATCCATATGTATCTTATTGTATTACAAAAACCCAATCAAATACAACTAAGATAATTGTTACAAAATCAGTTTTTTCTTGCAATCTTTTTAATTTCTGTATAAAGAATTCTAAAATATTATGCACAACTATTGTCATTATAGTGATAGAGATAAATGGATTGACTTTTTAAAGATGTTGATGAATATCGGTATATTATAATCATGTGCTTTTAATTAAGGGTGAAAAAATCATGAAATATACTTAGCAAAAAGGGGTTAAATGTTGAAGACGGTATCACCGTGTTAGTTTCAGTTTCACAATTTGTGATAACCCCAAGTTGAGTTCTCTCCACCAATTGATTTCTCTCCACCAACCAATTCAATATTAAATAAAGTTGTATATTTATCTTTTATGGATTAGAAATGGTAAAATTGTCGATGAATTGTCTGAAAATATCAATTTGGAAATATATATTCCTTATGTCGAATTCCCAATTATTTTATGGCAATACTGAAACAATTGTTTCTTAATGTTCAATATAATGAATTCTCTATTGAATCATATCCAAATGAAGCTCTGTTGGGATTTTGTATAGATTACAGGGTGTATCAGAATGAACTTTACCGAGGCAATATGATTTATTACAGTATGAATTTGATCTATATTGTTCAAACCGTTTTCACATATATCTTGCGCAAACGCCCAGCTTTAATTAGAATTTTAGACTTTGAAAATCGGACATTTCTGATGGAAAATACAGACTTTCTGGTAAAGATGGTAGATTTCAATTTTGGTCGAAATAATCAATTTAAATAATAAAAATAGTTGACATAAAATATGTGTGAGAAGAAACCATGTGTTAAATCAGATTTGCCGATGGCTTTTCAAGGTCTGTGAATTCTTTGAGCTAACAAATTTTCAATTAAGTCTTGCAACACAAGAAACAAAAAGAGATATCTCAATTAAATTAACATATAATGTAGGAAACATGTTCACCTTTATATTGAAGGTGTTTAAATTTAAAACAATAATCTTTTTGTATTTGTTATTTATTTTGGAAACACGGTATAGTTCATTCTGATACACTCTGTATTAATGCTGTAAATCAAAGATGACACAAACTCAATGTGTTGGAGTACATGTACCTAATAGTATATTCGCCACCATTTGTTTTCAGTGAGGGATTTGTATAAATTGACACTTTCAAGCAGTGAACAATCAAATGGGGGGTATTATATGTCAAGCCAGCCAGCCAGCCATTAACATGTGTAATGTGATAGGAAAAGTGGTGTGGGGGTAGTAGCCTGTAGCGTAAAACAGTATTATTAGCGGACATCGAAAAGGAATTGATGTGAAGTACACACATGCTAACCTTACCTTAAATATGTTAAGCAACCTTCACTTGGGATATAGAGGCAAATTGCTGGTCCTGAATTATTTTAGGTAGGGTGTACGATATACTATGTTCTCTTTGTGTTTGATTCTACAAGTTCGTCAGTACTGTGCCTTAGAAAAAGATGACTACCTTGTGTGTTTGTATACAACAGCCATTTTGTTTTGATTATCTGGTTTTCAGTGGCATCCGTTTCATTGTTGATTATTGTGAAGTTTCTATGGCATCTGTTTTCGTTGATTGTCTTAACACTTTCCATGCGGCTAATAGTTTTACCATATACAGAAAAGATTATTCAGAAACCTTTCACAATATTCAAAGTCTATCTCAAGGATCACTGAACAAATACTAGGCATATTTGTACTTATTTCAATGTATTTCTCATGGTGATTTCAAATATGGTAATGAAATTCAATAATTTTGACATTTTTGAAACATTTTGTGACACTTTGGAATGTCGTCTGCAGATGCCTGCCGCGTGGAAAGGGTTAAGGTTTCACTTAACAGCCATGTTGTTATTGGTTATCTATTTGTATGATAGTAATTTTGCATCCCTCTTTATACTTTAAGCTTTATATATTGTCATCTCCCCCAGACACGGTTCATCAAGTCATACATAACCTGTGCACATTTACACAAGACTCCTGTATTCTGGGTACTGTAAATCTGCAAGTGTTTTTACGCCAGTGTGAGGGGGGGAGCTGTTTCACGCTAAAATTTGAGCAAAATCGGTCAAATATATAGGAAAATATGGATTTCCGGTAAACATATGGGTCCATTTCCCCAAAAAAATTGGTAAATGTTTGGGTCAATTTTCATTTTGCTGGCGGCACATCCCTACCAAAAAAATATCTGCCGGATAAAAGGATGGAACTGATTAGAGCTGAATTATATTCCCATCTCCTCAGACGCAGTTCATTAATTCAAACAAACATTTACTTGCGATTCAAAAATATAATAGATCAATTATAGTCTTTGGAATTTATTGAACTTTGATTCTGGATGGATGAAATTATGCTGGCTTAAAAGTTGGTCGAGACTCAAAAATATACATCATAACCTGAAATGTGCAATACTGAACCCATGTCAAAGGTCAAAGTGAACCGACCCTGTTTGTATGTGGACATGCAATTAGAATAACAGGATATGCAAGCTACTTTTAAGTAACATTGAACATGTACTAATACATTAATATTTGTTTTGAAAGGAGTAGTAGGCAGAAATTTTGCTATTTTGAATCATATTTTGGCAAGACATGTCGTCGCTGTTCTGACATACCGGCACATCTCTTTACTTATTTCTGTTGTGATGTGCCGGTATGTCAGAAGTCAGAAGTTTGTAAAATTGCTATTATCTATATTATCCATGCTTAAATAAACTGACCATGTTTTTGACTCTAAATGCTTTGTTTATGCTTATTGTATGGTGTCACCATTTAATATTGAAAATCTGAATTTAATAATGAAATTGGTTGTGAATTGTAACTGTGAATATTTCATATAAAATACCATATTTCTTTCATTTTTATTGAGTTTACCGATTCCCTTTCCTATTTCTCTAGATGTATTGAACAATAATTAATGTTGGATTGAATTGTAAAAATGTCTGATGGTTTAGGTTAGATTGCTAACCCAGTTAAACTGTGGGCGTTCTGTTTCTTTTATCCATGATGTAACTTTGCACACGGAATAAAGCTGTACACTGTATTAAAGTTATGTATTAACAAAAGGTCATACCATATCGTGATCATGTAATATGATTGCCCTCTGTGACACACAACTGTATAACCAATTTCAACTTGTTTTAATGATTAAAGCTATTTCCTTTTGTATGATTTCTTTGTATAGTTCTTTAATAATGGTGATAGGGTTTTGTATTATGTACATACTTCGTAAAACAAATTGTGATTATTGTGTGGACCTAGTTTGATTATGCACAGTACTACTGCATCTGTACCAAAATGGTATTTTATGATTGAATGTCCAACTTTTTGTGACACCCTAAATATTACCTCTATATATATATACTAAGAAATGTGTTTGTCTATAGAAATTATGGCTATAATAAATGTAAATTTGGTTCTAATTATGAGTAAGATGATCATATGTAAATGGTGAAAGTATTTTAGTAGAATATGGGTGTGTTTATATTCAACAGGGGGGGGGGGGGGGTAAGCTCTATTATTACAATAGCGAGATTATTTTCTGTGGCGTTTAAATCAGCCCTAAAAGATCAAGATGTTGAGAATTAAAGTATTACCTTCATGTAAGGGAGGCAGAGTTAGTCTAGGGTAAAGACTTCATTGAGGGATTATATTGAATAAAGCTTATAATCCCAGAATGAAGTTTTCACACTAAACTTGTTTCGTGATACATGGAGGTAGAACCAGAATTTAACAATCATAATTGAAATCATGACCAAGCAAAATGAGTCGCATGTCGGCAGTTTTGAATTTTGATATTTGTTCATCATTGAAAAGCTGGTGAAAATGCTACACAGTATGGTTCAAACCCCATTAAAATCGAACTTCTAGTTACAGAAGTTTACCAACTGAAAACAAAGTTAAACATAAAAATTTGTCACTTATACTGTAACTCAAAATCAATATTCCCGACATACGACTCATTCCGCTTGATCGCGTCACATACGGTGTTATTGTAAATTGTCACAATTTTAAGCTGACATGAACACACAAGAGAAGTAATTATTTTAATGTATTTTTGTCATCCTGATATTTATGCCATAAAAACGTAGCTATTAAATAAATCAAAGAGTTTTAAACGGATGAAATAATAAGGTTATACGGTGCAACTTTTCTATTACAAATCAAAGATGGTGGATTACTGTATGTTTTAATTTTGATAAAGATGCTGCTTTGAATATTATATGTGTGTAGTGTGCATGTAGATAGGCCAATGGGTTCTTTTATGATGTACATTTTTTACTGTGTATATTGAAGATTTAAGGACGAGAACCAGTCAGCCTTATTCACTTTTTTGGGTGAATTACGCTTTATGTTAACACAATAATGGATTGGAGTAGGTTACCATTTAAGATACTGGCCAAACTCAACATCCTTATGTCTATAATAATTCTTATAACACTTAAAGGAATACCGTTCTATTCATTAAACCATGCATTATATGGTAGGAAAATAATTATCTAATGTATATTGATCATTTTTGTCTCGCCTGATGTAATCAGAAAGAGACTATGTTATCACTCTTTCTGTCCGGCGTCCGCCGTATGCCGTATGCCGTGTGCTAAGAAATACCTTTGTGACGCGATATCTGGAGATCCGTAAGGCCTATCGTGATGGGACTTGGTGGAGGGAAGGGGGGTGGTGCGTTCTATTGCTGATTGATTTTTCAAGGTCATCGGGGGTCATACAAGGTCATCGGGGTCAAATATGCTTAAAACTTTTGAGACGCGTTGTGACGCGATATCTAGAGATCCGTAAGGCCTATCTTGATGGGACTTGATGTCAGGGAAGGGGGTGGGGTGTTCTTTTGCTGATTAGATTTTCAAGGTCATTGGAGGTCATTCAAGGTCATAGGGGTCAAATATGGGGTCAAATAAGATCCGTAAGGCCGATCTTGATGGGATTTGGTGGAGGGAAGGGGGTGGTGTTTTTTTTTTGCTGATTAAATTTTCAAGGTCATCGGAGGTCATTCAAGGTCATCGGGGGTCAAATATGGGGTCAAATAGATCAGTAAGGCCTATCTTGATGGGATTTGGTGGAGGGAAGGGGGTTGGTGTGTTCTTTATGTTGATTAAATTTTCAAGGTCACCAGAGGTCATTGGGGTCAAATATGGGGTCAAATAGATCAGTAAGGCCTATATTGATGAGATTTGGTGGAGGGAAGGGGAGTGGTGTGTTCTTTTTGCTGAATAAATTTTCAAGGTCATCAGAGGTCATTCAAGGTCATCGGGGGTCAAATAAGATCCATAAGGCCTATCTTGATTGGATTTGGTGGAGGGAAGGGGGATGGTGTGTTCTTTTTGTTCTTAATTTTTCGGGGTCATCGGGGGTCAAATATGGGGTCAAATAGATCAGTAAGGCCTATCTTGATGGGATTTGGTGGAGGGAAGGGGGGGGGTGTTCTTTTTGTTGATTAATTTTTCGGGGTCATCGGGGGTCAAATATGGGGTCAAATAGATCAGTAAGGCCTATCTTGATGGGATTTGGTGGACGGAAGAGGGATGGTGTGTTCTTTTTGTTGATTAATTTTTCGGGGTCATTGGGGGTCAAATATGGGGTCAAATAGATCAGTAAGGCCTATCTTGATGGGATTTGGTGGAGGGAAGGGGGGTGGTGTGGGTGGTGTGTTCTTTTTGTTGATTAATTTTTCGGGGTCATTGGGGGTCAAATATGGGGTCAAATAGATCAGTAAGGCCTATCTTGATGGGATTTGGTGGAGGGAAGGGGGGTGGTGTGTTCTTTTTGTGGATTAATTTTTCGGGGTCATCGGGGGTCAAATATGGGGTCAAATAGATCAGTAAGGCCTATCTTGATGGGATTTGGTGGAGGGAAGGGGGTGGTGTGTTCTTTTTGTTGATTAATTTTTCGGGGTCATCGGGGGTCAAATAGATCAGTAAGGCCTATCTTGATGGGATTTGGTGGACGGAAGAGGGATGGTGTGTTCTTTTTGTTGATTAATTTTTCGGGGTCATCGGGGGTCAAATACGGGGTCAAATAGATCAGTAAGGCCTATCTTGATGGGATTTGGTGGACGGAAGAGGGATGGGGTGTTCTTTTTGTTGATTTTTTTTTTGGGGGTCATCGGGGGTCAAATAGATCAGTAAGGCCTATCTTGATGGGATTTGGTGGACGGAAGAGGGATGGTGTGTTCTTTTTGTTGATTAATTTTTCGGGGTCATCGGGGGTCAAATATGGGGTCAAATAGATCAGTAAGGCCTATCTTGATGGGATTTGGTGGACGGAAGAGGGATGGTGTGTTCTTTTTGTTGATTAATTTTTCGGGGTCATTGGGGGTCAAATATGGGGTCAAATAGATCAGTAAGGCCTATCTTGATGGGATTTGGTGGACGGAAGAGGGATGGGGTGTTCTTTTTGTTGATTATTTTTTCGGGGTCATCGGGGGTCAAATATGGGGTCAAATAGATCAGTAAAGCCTATCTTGATGGGATTTGGTGGACGGAAGAGGGATGGTGTGTTCTTTTTGTTGATTAATTTTTCGGGGTCATCGGGGGTCAAATATGGGGTCAAATAGATCAGTAAGGCCTATCTTGATGGGATTTGGTGGAGGGAAGGGGGGTGGTGTGTTCTTTTTGTTGATTAATTTTTCGGGGTCATCGGGGGTCAAATATGGGGTCAAATAGATCAGTAAGGCCTATCTTGATGGGATTTGATGGACGGAAGAGGGATGGTGTGTTCTTTTTGTTGATTAATATTTCGGGGTCATTGGGGGTCAAATATGGGGTCAAATAGATCAGTAAGGCCTATCTTGATGGGATTTGGTGGAGGGAAGGGGGGTGGTGTGTTCTTTTTGTTGATTAATTTTTCGGGGTCATCGGGGGTCAAATATGGGGTCAAATAGATCAGTAAGGCCTATCTTGATGGGATTTGGTGGACGGACGAGGGATGGTGTGTTCTTTTTGTTGATTACATCCCTTGCATTAACTACAATGCATACCTCTGTGACAGTGCTACATTGTATCATATGTTTCATCATCATTTATTTCAAGTCACTTTTGATGAACAGGCGAGACGCGCCGTTCGAGAACCGCCTTGTTATTGAACACAACTATAATGTTCAAGTAAACAAATTTAAACTGCACATCCCCAACCTGTGATTATTTGAAATTCGCGCCGGGTTGTCTGTGTCGAAGGTGCTAAAACCGCCTCATCAGCAACAGGTCGCTGGACGGTATCACGCAGGAGTTCAATGCATAAATCGATAATATCAATACATGAAACAGAGATGTGGACATCTCGTAACTGTTTAGTTATAGCTTTGATCAATATGGTGACGTCCATACATGTGACCGTTTTTCTTTCTAAATCAGATTTTGTCTTTACGCGGTACTTTTAAAAACTTTAACCTTCAGAAGTGGTCTGTATAATAATAATTGTACACATCTGAGCGCTAAAGTTCAATGGCATGGATTTCCTTCAAGAAAAAAAGAGGATGTATCAGAATTAACAATGCTCTGAGTTAATGGGCATGTTAGTAAAACGTTATTTTCAGTCCCTTCTTGACCCCCCTCTCAACCCACAATTTTTAAGATGGATTGACACTTATGATAAAGTGTACTCACGCGTACGTCCCAGGCATGCATCAATTACACGGTAGAAAAAAGAGCCTCATTGCAATTGTGTGTTGCACTTTATTCCGTCAAAGACTTGATGTATGGCTTGGACCTAAAGTACACTATTTCTGCTATGACTCTAGGAGAGTTGATGGAATTGCAATTATTTTGTGTACTACTCAAAGATGATATGTGACGTGTTCTACCGAAACCAGACACAATTGGGCAAGATATCAAAATTGAGATAGTAATTGATTATTAAAGTAAAGATCTTCCGCTTTACAATGGTAGCCTCCCTTTTTTTAATCGGACTTCCCAAAGCGGAGTTACATCATTTTCAAGTTCGTCTTTTACTGTCTTTATGAAAACTCCAAACTGAGATATCGCCCTATAAATCACTGAAACATACTTTTTAGGAGCATTTTTTATCTGAATCTTTCACAATAATGTTATAAACATTGTTATTTACCAGAAACTCAAATTCCCCAACAATCACCCCCAAATTGTGTTTTGGGCTATTTCTCAATGTGGAGCTCTGCCCAATTCCGTCTGGTTTCGGTAGAACACGTCACATATTATGTTCATTACAACGAACCTAAAATGTTGTGTTGATTGTGATACAAGTTTTTTCTTTAAATTAAAAAGCACTCTCTTACCCTTCTTGTAAAATGTATAATGGAGTAATTTTCCAATTTTGTTAGTAACTACTAGTTGCTGTACACCTTGACTATAATAAACACTTCAAAAGAAGTAAGTTCCCCTTTAGGGTTTCCCTTATATTTTCAAAAATAAACATTTGGTTGAAATGGGTTTTCTGTCAAATTGTTATGAGGTTCATACCAATACTTGACCAAAATTTCAAATCAACAGGTTCTGTCATGCTTGAGGGAGCTTGTATTGAATGACAGAATGTCCCATTTCAAAAGTTGTTAAAATAATGTTTAGTAGTGTGTGTATCCACCACGTTGGTGTATAAATTGACGTATGTGGCGTCGCCGAGGGGAGCAACATTCTGAATGTTTTGTGGTACCTGTGACAGCGTTTGGAGGAGGCAGTGTAATGGTATGGGCGGGCATCAGCAGTGGGGGGGAAACCGATCTCGTTCAAATCAATGGGAATCTAAACGCCATTCGGTATGATGGCGAGGTGCTGCGACCACATGTGCTTCCCTACGCTGGAGCTATAGGAAATGGATTTGTCTTGATGGACGACAATGCGCGCCCACATAGGGGAAGAGTTGCTAATCAGTTCTTGGAAGATGAAGGTATAGAGCGTTTGGTTTGGCCCCCGAACTCCCCTGATCTCAACCCAATCGAGCATCTGTGGGATCAGTTAAAGCGGGCCGTGGATCGTAGAGTGGATGATCGCACTAATCTTGCTAACTTACGTCTTCTGGTACAACAAGAGTGGGATGCCATCCCACAGCATCGAGTGGCGCGCCTCATCAACACTATGAGACGTCGATGTCGGCAAGTCATACAACAACGTGGTGGATACACCCGCTACTAAACATTATTTTAGCAACTTTTGAAATTAAACGTTATTTTAGCAACTTTTGAAATGGGACATTCCGTCATTCAAAACGTGCTCACTCGAGCATGACAGAACCTGTTGATTTGAAGTTTTGGTCAAGTATTGGTATGAAGCCCATAATCATTTGACTGAAAACCCCATTTCATTCCAATGTATTGTTTTTGAAATATAAGGAAACCCCTAAAGGGGAACTTACTTCTTTTGAAGTGTTTATACTATAAACTCTATTTTTCTGTATTAGTGCCAATACTGGTAGTAAAATAAAGATACGGATCATTCATATTGGCCAAAAAGGTTGGGGTATCCTTGGTGTAATTCATTCATGAGTTGTTAACACTGGTGTTAACACTGTTCACGCGGCTATTAGTATTATTATATACAAAACCTTTTTTTTTCAGAGACCTTTCCCAATTTTCAAAATCTATCTCTAGGATTACTGAACTAATACTAGGCATGTTTGTACTTATTTCAATGCATTGCTCATGGTGATTCCAAATATGGTAATGAAATTCAATAATATTGACATTTTTGAAACATTTTGTGAAATTTTGGAATGTCGTCTGCAGATGCCTGTCGCGTGGAAAGTGTTAAGACTATTACGGAATATAAACTGCTCACAAAAAGTTAGGAAACTTTTTTAAATCAAGTATATCTTTATTATGTATTACCCTCTTGTATCATGTTGCCTATCAATGGAAACCTGAAGTGTTCTTCTTTAAAATGATACCAAATGTGCAATAATGACATGTTGCTGGACTTGGCCACATTAATGAGAATGAGACAAAGTCACAAATCAAATGTGCCAAAATTAGCAATGTTGTGTTACTTTGTGAACAAACAAATTGACACTGTAATGAAAACAAGCAAGACAACTTACTTTATTAAGACAAGAACTGAGTTCAGTATCGAGTGGATGATCCGAAGGCGTTGATGACAGCCTGGCACTTCATGACCTTCCACCTGTTAACCCAGTCTTGCAAATACCCAAACAATGTTTTTCTAAAGAGATGAGGGTTAACTTGTATGTGTTGTGCTCACTGGTGCAAATCTTTGTGTAAACCATTCATGGTTCTCAAGCATGACCGGTTTGATTATTGATCATTACCTATTTGGCTATTTAGCACAGATAACGGTAATTTTGGCACATTTGATTTGTGACTTTGTCTCATTCTCATTCATGTGGCCAAGTTCAGCAACATGTAATCATTGCAAATGTGGTATAATTTTAAAGAGAAACACTTCAGCTTTCCATTGATATATAACATAAACAAAGAGGGTAATAAATAGTAAATAATATACTTGATTAAAAAAAGTTTCCTAACTTTTTGTGAGCAGTTTAGTGTTTTAATCCTATAACACATATTTCGTACTAGGTTAATTCCGTGCAGAATTACATGAAGGATAAATTATATAAGGTCTGAATCTATGTGATGTTTGGGATTATGTTTAAATGTTTAAAATGGTTTAAATTATATGCTGGTGATGTTTAATGTTACAAATATAATGTAATATTTGTTTGTATGGATGATGCTAATGATAGCATACTGACCAAAATAAATCTAAATGGGTAATGGAGGAAACAAATGATTGTGTGTGGATAATTATGTGTTCATATGCGTGTTATCAAATGAAGAACAAGGTCCAAATTTGGGTTGAAAGTGTACATTAAATAGAGAATAAAATTGTAAAGTGCTAAACAAAAGAAAGTCAAACACTTTGTTTAGGTCCTTAAGAGTAACTTCCGATTATTTTTTTACCAAACGGACTAGATAGACATTTGGATGAATCTTTCTGGCACAATTTAATACCAAAGTTGCCACCTAACAACAAAGATGAACCATGATTAGCACCATTTAAAGAAAAATTGTCACTTTTCAACGTACGTAAGCCGCGCGAAAATGCTGTGCGTGGCACTTGAATAGCCGGGAATGAAATGGATATTGATCACACAGTGAAACTGCGTTGGGTCGTGCCTGAGCGAGCGGGCTATTTGTTTATGAACAGGTAACATGTGGTCTTTTCTTCTCGCCTAGTGTATTGAAAATATCATGCATAATCTAAAGGGGAACGCTGGGCAAAGAACAATGGCAACTAGCCACGTTTTGCCCAGTGTGACGTCATCTGTAACCCATCTATATTTCCAAGCTATTGATTAATGCATATTGTCTTCTGTGCGTATCTGAACACCTTCAAATGAGATTTTTACTTTCCCACCCCCCCCCACCCTTCAAAGACTTTTTTTCAGGATTGTAGGTTATCCCAGATCAATTAAAAAATATATAAATATGCATAGTGTGATGAAACTACAAGCGTTAGAAATGTGACACCCAATACGCAGGCAAAAAAATCAATGCCACGCGTCAACTCCTGGCATGAAAAAGCAACACTCCAGGAAGCCACAAAACACATCTTCAAAACTGGCACATTCCCTCTTGCGTATAAAATATTAAAAGTAGATGTGCAGCATATTTCTCATCATCTGTTGACCCTGCCAAGAAAACTCGCATCGGTGCGCTTATGCGGCCCATGTGACGCGCATCCTGAACGAGTATCCTTTCCGAAAATGTTTTTAAAAAATTGGTAAAATGTGTCTGTATAAAAGCCTTGTGCGCGCCAACGCGTAGTAAATTTGACTTTTAAATAACCGAGCTTGAAGTGCCACCACATCATCTTACTTAAATTGCCCTTGAAGCCAAGAATGGCACACGATTAAAAAAGTGTGGGTCGAAAAAAACACATAGGTTAACCCCTTGCAGTTTTTTACACATGAAAAACCGACCCACTTGGAATCAAACTAAACTCTGCAAGATGAGAGAGTAGGCCTAGGTGTTCACAGATCCGTTGAAATATATATATACATATGCATAGCGTGACGAAACTACACGCGTTCGAAATGCTACACACAATACGCAGGCAAAAAAAACAATGCCACATGCGCGTCAACTACTCACATTAAAAAGCAACACTCCAGGAAGCCAAAAAACACATCCGCAAAAACGGCACGCGTCACATGCTCTCCTGTGTATAAAATATTAAAAGTAGATGTGACGCATATTTCTCAATATCTACTGACCCTGCCAAGAGCGTTTATCGTGGTGCGTCACAAATCTGAGGCCAATTTAAAACAATCGTAACGCAATCGTATCGCAGTCATAATTATGGTGTCAAATGAAAGCTTAGGCAATTACCTTACCAACGATAGATCACACAACCGCAAATCAATTTTAGTTATGCGTACCTCATGAATATTCAATGCGTATCTCATGAATATTCAATGCGTACCTCATGAATATTCAATGCGTACCTCAGGAATATTCAATGCGTACCTCAGGAATATTCATTGTGTACCTCATAAATGTTCATTGTGTACCTCATGAATATTCAATACGTACCATACGTACCTCATGAATATTCAATCCGTACCTCATGAATATTCAATCCGTACCTCATGAATATTCAATACGTACCTCATGAATATTCAATACGTTCATGAATATTCATTGTGTACCTCATGAATATTCAATACGTACCTCATGAATATTCATTGTGTACCTCATGAATATTCAATACATACCTCATGAATATTCAATACGTACCTCATGAATATTCATTGTGTACCTCATGATTATTCATTGTGTACCTCATGAATATTCAATACATATCTCATGAATATTCAAAACGTACCAAATGAATATTCATTGTGTACCTCATGAATATTCAATACATATCTCATGAATATTCAATACGTACCTCATGAATGTTCATTGTGTACCTCATGAATATTCAATACGTACCTCATGAATATTCAATACGTACCTCATGAATATTCAATCCGTACCTCATGAATATTCAATACGTACCTCATGAATATTCAATACGTTCCTCATTAATATTCATTGTGTACCTCATGAATATTCATTGTGTACCTCATGAATATTCAATACATACCTCATGAATATTCAATACGTACCTCATGAATATTCATTGTGTACCTCATGATTATTCATTGTGTACCTCATGAATATTCAATACATATCTCATGAATATTCATTGTGTACCTCATGAATATTCATTGTGTACCTCATGAATATTCATTGTGTACCTCATGAATATTCAATACGTACCTCATGAATATTCATTGTGTACCTCATGAATATTCAATGTGTACCTCATGAATATTCATTGTGTACCTCATGAATATTCATTGTGTACCTCATGAATATTCAATACGTACCTCATGAATATTCAATACGTACGTCATGAATATTCAATACGTACCTCATGATTATTCATTGTGTACCTCATGAATATTCAATACATACCTCATGAATATTCATTGTGTACCTCATGAATATTCATTGTGTACCTCATGAATATTCATTGTGTACCTCATGAATATTCATTGTGTACCTCATGAATATTCATTGTGTACCTCATGAATATTCATTGTGTACCTCATGAATATTCATTGTGTACCTCATGAATATTCATTGTGTACCTCATGAATATTCATTGTGTACCTCATGAATATTCATTGTGTACCTCATGAATATTCATTGGGTACCTCATGAATATTCATTGGGTACCTCATGAAATATTCATTGTGTACCTCATGAATATTCATCTTGTATCTCATGATTATTCATTGTGTACCTTATGAATATTCATTATGTACTTTATTTTTTTCTCATTATGACTAAGTACCTATTTATATTATTTATTAATTCTTAATTGATATCATCACATGGATATTTCATCAGATTATTCTTCGACATTGACATCAAATAAGAATTATAAATGAATATGAAGTAGGTTCTTAATACTCATAATGTACTTATTTGTTTCATGATCATTAAAATTCATTTATGCAAATCATTCAATATGACTGGTTAAAAACATGATTGTAAAATTAATGTTCAGAGATTTGTTATACATTCTTTTAGGGCATAATGTAAGTTTACTAGTTGGAAGAATGAAAAACAAAAATGAATCTTGCCCTATTCTCTTCATGCAAATCCATAACTGTGATTACATACATCAAATGCGTTATTTAGATTTCATTCAGCCCCATCTGATGGCTCCTGTTTATAGTACAAAAGTGTCAATACCTTGCTTAAAGTTTTCTGTCCACTGTAAAATAATTTGCAGTAAACCTTCCGAGTTACGTGGACTGCTAAAAAAAGGGTCTCTTTTATTAAAACAGGCATAGCTCCTGATATAATTGATTAATTTCAATTATTCTTTTTGTAATATAAGCGGAATAAGTTGCTCTTTGAAAACGTGCCTCATTGGTTTGTCAAATTTGTTTGGTATATTTTTAAACAAATATGCATTCTCATACAACTTCTTTTTGACTCACCCTGTATAGGTGATAAAGTAAAGTTATGAGATGGGTGTGGTGCCTTTCACTCTTCCAAATTAGTCTTACATGCTAGCTTTACTATTAATGCAGATATTTAAACAAAAAGAATAGTCATATATTTATAAAAATGATTCTTGATAAATGAATGATAATCATCATGAACTTGTAAACATTGTGATCAAGCATCACCAACATACATGTATATTCACAACAATATCCCTTTCACATGCGTGTGTATCATTATACAGACAGAGATTACCCTAGATTATGTGGATTTGGTTTTAAACATAACAATACCCTATTAACAATGTCTCACTTTAAGCAGTGATGGTTCTTTAAGATGAAGATTCCCATCCAACCTAAAACTGTTGATTCGGCATTTTGGGATCAAGGTTTAATTCATGTTAACTGATGATGCTTTGTTCACAATATACACAAATGAATAAATGACCACCACACTAACTTGAGTACAAATAATCACGCAACACATGTTGGGGGAGGAGGGGGGGATGAACTGCCAACACCTTTATGGTGGAGTGTCCACTATCAATAGTTCTGCATAGGGGTATAAAAGAGGATCTTGTTCTTTTAGGGGGGAAATAAAATGTTAAAAGATTATGTTTATTAAAATGTTTCCTAATGGGAGATTAAAGGTTTGTAAAAGTAGCCAATCATTTTGGCTAAGATAAAACACCCAACCATGCTTATTCTTTACTGTGCAAATGTATGGGTACCGTATTATCCCTATTAAGCGCCCGGGCGGTTAGCAAAGTCATGTTGGGTTACCTTTTTTAGACTCATTTATCGTAAACACTGTCGAATTCGACAAGGACTGTTTGGGGGGAAAAAAATCAACATTGCGGCGTTGTCAATGATCCGATAAGCTTCAAGACGTGCCCGTTTTTTCTCTGCATTTTTGAGCAGGTGCGATGTTGTATTTAAGCAAAGACTTTACACTAATGCCTTGATTTAAGCCATGAATAAAAAACAAAGATGGCAACTCGCACCAGCGTACATAAACATTGCTGTAACAAATCGCTGAAATATTTGTTGATGCATACACGGTGGCTAATTGAAAAGATGGCCGCTTATAAGGGATTATTTTTAGTAGTCATTGGGAAAAATGGGGGGTGGGCGCTTATAAGGGCATGGGCGCTTAATAGGGATAATACGGTAGTTCTTTAAAAGTCCCCATTGAAGACATTACCCAAGATGTGTAGTGGTAGGGTATACTAAAGGAACCATGATTTTAAATAAAACCAATAAATATGATAATAACAGATAAAATATGATTATAAGAGCACATTTTTTCTAGTTTCTTTAACTTTCGACCCATTATATTTATTGCCAATCTCGAACTGGCACCAATAATTCTTCTTTTGGCAATGAAACTTTTTTGTTTGTTGATTAATCAAATTATGAACATTTTGTTATTTACCCCAAAAATAACACCCCTATGCAGAAATTATCAATGGACATTATAGCACTTGTTTTATCAGTGTTGGTACTTCTACATCTTCCACAAAATGTAAATGTTGTACGGATAATACTGATGTGACTCATGTTGATGGAGTATACCAATGTCTATTTGGTGATGTACAGAGGTTAAAACATATAAAGCTGTTGCTATCTTAATATCATCAGTTCATCAGAGCTTTAATTGCATTTTTCATCCATATCCCTTGAATTAGATCACTTTTCTAGACTTTCTCTTCGTCTGGCAAACATGTCCATGGTTGGAATTACTATGAGTAAATACCCAATACAAAAAAGTTCAATTAAATTTAAAAAAAGAGTTATTAGAGCACATTATTAGGTGGTGCCCCTCAAGAAGAGCACCATCGCCAATATTGTAGAATGTTGCTGAAGTTGATTGTTACATATATGGGTCTAATTCCTATGTAAAAGGTACTTCCATTGCATAAATTTATGTTCAGTAATTATTATTTCATTCTGTCATAGTTATTCCATGTGTTTTAATTTAGAGTTGATCATCAAAAGTTTTATTTTAATTTCATTTTTGTTTATTACCACAATGTTGTTAATGCTTCAGCCTCCATTGGCACATCTTATTTTAATTATATTTTGGATTCTACATTAAAGTAATAAAGTTACCATGAATTGAGTCATTAAAAGTTATTAACAATTAAATCTATGTGTCATCAGTGGTCTTCCTCTTTATTCTCTTCGTTCGACAAACGCCCTCCGCTTCGTTCATGAAGCACCAGCAAATTACTAGTGTTAGTGTAATTTTTTGACCCTGTGACACCTATATAAAAATCAGAATTTGCATTGCAGTAGAAACTAGAACCATTGCCATCAACGTGTCACCAGGAAATTGTTACTGTATGCAGTACTTCTTCGTTATGACTTTGATGACTAGAGTACTTGGTGGGATGTTATGCAAGCTGGCATGGCATAATCAGATGTTCTTAATATCTTGAAAGAACTTGATGACTTGGCCTGGAATGATGTAAAGAGACGACCCTAGTAAAAGAAACAAAAAACAAAATGTTAAATCCTATGCAGGTTCTTTTACAATGTTAATTTCATGAATTCAAATCAGAGCTTTATCAGTACTTTGGTCTTCTATTAGTGGACTAAGAGTCTAAAAAAAAGGTTTGGAACGGCGGAGATGGATCCGTAATTATCACAGCGTGCATGATAACAATATAGTTACAGCTACAGGCCTCAATTTGTTACAAGGTTTCACTCCAATCTTAAAAATGAAGTCACAAAACCTGTATCGGTTGTATACCAAGACAAGGGAAACAATACTAGTCAGTCAATATTATCTAAAAAACAAGTATGATATTTTGGATAATGAGTGTAAAGAAATCTTCATTAAGCCATACAAAGCTACCTTGGACTCTAAACTAAGGTGGTTTCAATATAAAATCACACATAATATATTGCCTACCAATTCATGGCTTTTGAAGGTGAAGATTGTTAATGGTGATCATTGTAACCTCTGTAATCAGAGTGAAGAGACCATCCACCATCTTTTCAATGATTGTATATGTTACAGATTCTTCCTGGAATGAGATGCAAGCTTAATTCAAATTTATACCAACATTATTTAGGGGTTCAATAAGGTTTCGGAGTTGTTTATCTTGAATCGACAACAGTAAGACGGGTTTATTTTGCGAGGGAATAAACCTGTCTTACCGTTGTCGATTCAAGATAAACAACAAGGAAGACCTTGTTGAACCCCGTTCAACAACGACCAAACATATTTTCATCATTCATATGTGAATAGCGTTTTGGATAATAGATGAAAATGAGTTAAAAAAACGTGTTTTAATAGGCTTAATTTTACATAACAAAATACGCTGCTCTTTAAAATACAGGAAAAAATGTTTACGTTTTATTATAATTAGGCCCTTATTTGGACATCGTCCGTTCCCTGTAAATGGACGAGGGAACTTCTGAATGGGCTGGGTTACAAAAGGTAAACATTAGAGAAGACAAATTATTTAAATTAAAGAAATTGTGAAATTTAAAATATTTTGTAAATAGCATTTTATTCACCCACTACCTTTATCATTCAGAGAAAAATTAAATCAAAAAAGCATTTAATTTACATAACACATTTTGATACATGTTTATAGAATATGTGTATCAAATCAAAACACACCCCTCAATTTCAATAGTGGTACGGTCCTTTGGATGAAAGGAATGTCTTTTTACCGGGTGATGATGCAAAATGTCGATGCTCATGTGCTGGGTAGTGATCATTCGGTCTACAATTGTGGCTTTAGGAGTTTGCCGTGACATATGGCCCTCGCCAAAAAATATTTTCCTCAGGGATATAGCTAAATTTTGGTATATAAAGCCGTTTGCTAACTTTAAGGATTGCATGGTGGCGAAATGCATTTATACGCCAAAAAACAGGCGAAAAAATGAACACATTTTGCGCACATTTTTTGTTTGTTTACAATTTTGCATCGATACATATGCATAAGTGGCTTCCCAATAAGGTTCGCTATCCTAGTAATTTGCATATGAACAGTGGGTTTATCTCAAATCTACAACGCTTTGTTATAGTACTTAAGGTATGGGGGAGTTGTTGAACTATGTTTAAAAAATTATACGGTGTATATGACAAGAAGATTTCCCACCGCATTACTATTAATCAAATATTACTCATTGCCAGAAGACATATATATATTAGCCGACATCAAAATTCAAATCCATCAATCCATGCCTTTACTTGAGTATGAGTGCGCACAAAGACTAGGTCTAAACTTGATATTCATATGCAGAAATGGGACATACTCCCAAACCATCTAAAGTAATACAATGTTTCCGCTTCCGATGGATTTCACCATGTTGTTTTCGCAATTGGATACATATCAGAGCGATTGTATACCACCATGTTTCACATTTGGATACATTTTCATGATTGTATACCACCATGTTTCACATTTGGATACATTTTATGATTGTATATCACCATGTGTCGCATTTGGATACATATTATTATTAAGCGTAATTATATGCATTTGTATTTCTCTGTATTTTTGTACTTTTCTGCATCTGTAAATGTCCTTCTGTGTTGCAAGTTTAAAAAATAAAAATCAATAGAAAAAAGGGAAACAAAAGTTTTATTCATCAAAACACAATGAAGATCAAAAAGTCATCTCCACGGTACATTTATTTGATTTCAAACATTTCTATTGTTTTCATGGGCATTAGTTTTTCTACATTTTACAAAAGGGGACATCAGTGCATGAATTTAATACAGGGTGACCCAAAAGTTTCGATACTTTTTTAAAAGCTGTATATCTCTACTATAATAATTCACAGAATAAAATTGAAAACATATTTCAATAGAGAAAACTTATAGAATTATTTTGATACCAAACTTGTCACCTTTTCTGAAGTCCTCCAAATTTAACGCATGCTGAGAGTTTTGGTCACATAACTCACACTACCATAGAATTGTTCAACTGTCATCCTGATGTGTTTAGCTGACATAACATGCTGCAGGTTTCTCAAATTCCATTCATGTTGATTTGAATCAATTCAAACCCTGCTCTGAAATTAATAATTATAAATTAAAACTCAAATTTAAAGTAAAAGATTAATAAAAACCTTCAAAACACTTACCCAAATTGGTTAGAATACCACCATATTTCGATCGGATTATTAAAGGACTACTCCAATTTTGGCACTGGCATCATCCTACAGACTAGTAAATGTAGTGACAGTTACTAACAACATGCTGAATTCCTGAATTGTTCCTCAAATAGCACCTGGTAATGAACCAAAGTTTATACAGGAATAGGTGCACTAACTTGTGCTTTTCTGGTTCTGGAAGAAATACTACCTAACACTTCTAGTGGAGTCAAACTAAGAGTAAGATTGCGCTTGTTCAATTCACGTTGTTGGCCACATTTTTTTCTTTTCTTGTTGCGCTGATCACATGACAGAATCGTACATGGAATTTTTAGTAGAAAATGTGAGGTGCAAACAGGCTAACCATGCAATAGAAACAGAAGTAGATGTTGTAGTATCTTGCGTCCATTCCTGCAAGCTCACACACCTTGGAACCTCCGAATACTCCAACAGAGTTTTGACTGGAGGTGCGACGGAGGGGGGTAGTAGGTATGAATTTGGATGGATCAGTGTTTTTGACGATTTCGGGAGAGAGTTTGTTCCAATCGACGACAGTCTTCATGAAGAAACAGTTGGCATAGATGTCAGTTCTTGGGTGCTTTTGTTGGAATTGCTGTGCATGACCACGCCTGTTTCTGGATGTCTTCGGTGTAGTGTAGTCCTTGTGGTTGATATCTATCTGACCGTTGATCATTTTGTAAAGGCAGGCAGGCTGTGGATTTTGCGTCCGTCTTTAGAGTGGAGCCCATTTCAGTGTGTCCAAAATATTATATTGTCCAAGACCTGCAGAGCATTTCAACCTCGACTAGTCCATAAAGTTACACTTTTCCAGAAGAAGATGTAATAACAACAACTCAACAGCACTTTCGATGAATAGATAAGTTTTTGAACATTTAATACCTTGGCATTGAAATTATCCACCAAAGCTTCTACGAGAATTCTAGCAGCATATTTTGTTCATGAGTTGAAACTGACTAAATCTATGTGCAAACAATAGGCCTGAGAGATACCTTTTCTCAATATCAACTTTGATTGCCAATGTGTTGGACATTACAACACAAATTTGGCAAAATGTGGGGCCTAAAGTAGCCCAAAAATGGCTATCTTTGGCAATTATGTCAGCTTTAATCCTTCAAAGTAGCCCAATAAGCTAATGAATCCAATATTATAAAGTACAATAAGGCTCATAGATTGGAAACACTGTCTGTTCTAGTCAGACCAATGATGTGATTGGTTTAAATTTCAATGCATTCATGATTTAGGACAAAAAACTAGCATTGTCAAGGACCTATTCAGAATGAATGCAGGTCTGCACAGAGTAGAGTGAAGTGTGAAAAACTTATCTAATCAAATGTATCCATAGCATAAAAGTGTTACTCACATGTGAACATTTAAATATGTTCAAAAAAGTTTGTTTCCTGTTGTAAACACTATTTCCTTTTTTAACTTATTCAATATTTATTCGATAAGGTAACATAGGAAAAAAGTTTGAGAGACATTTACCATGGACTGTCAACACCTCCAACTCAAACCACAACATTCACCACTCGCAATTTAGGCCATAAAAAAATCTGTCTCACATAGTTACCCTGTGTGCATAAGTATGAGAAAACTCGCACATCCTCAACGAGTATCCTTTCCCAAAATGTGAAAATAAAAAGGGTAAAATGTGTCAGTATAAAAGCCTTGTGTGCGCCAACGCGTAGTAAATTTGACTTTTAAACAACCAATCTTGAAGCGCCACCACATCATCTTAAATTGCCCTTGAAGCCAAGAATGGCGCACGATAAAAAAAATTGGGTCGAAAAAAACACATAGGTTAGGGTTAAGGTTGGTGTCAACCCTGTTTGGCGCCAAATTTATCAAGCACTGTAACTTTTAAATTATAAATGTGATGTACATAAAAGTATACATTTTTTGTAATGAAATGAGTCAGAGAATCCATTTTTTGTATCAAATTTTACTAAAATTAGTGATTTTTACATTTTTTGCCCAAAAATCACCTTTTTGGCATCAAAAATTTTCAGACAACCTAACAATATCAGTTTTTGATTAAAAATTCCAAAATTTCACCAAAATCATCTAAAGTCAATTATCTAGAAGCGAATTTTTTTTTTTGGCTTAAAATTTGTTAGTTTTGAAAATATTGACCAAAAAGTGCCAACAAAATGTTTTTTATCTCAAAAATCTCATTTTTGGCACTTTTTGGTCAATATTTTCAAAACAAACAAATTTTAAACCAAAAAAAAAAAATCGCTCCTAGATCATTGACTTTAGATGATTTTGGTGAAATTTTGGAAATTTTTAATCAAAAACTGATATTGTTAGGTTGTCTGAACATTTTTGACGCCAAAAAGGTGATTTTTGGGCAAAAATGTAAAAAACACTAATTTTAGTAAATTTGATACCAAAAATGGATTCTCTGACTCATTTCATTACAAAAAATGTATACTTTTATGTACATCACATTTATAATTTAAAAGTTACAGTGCTTGATAATTTGGCGCCAAACAGGGTTGACACCAACCTTAACCCCTTGCAATTTGTTTACACATGAAAAACCGACCCTCTTGGAATCAACTAAACTGTGCAAGATGAAAGAGTGTTAAGAAAGAGAATAAAATATTAAAAGTAGACATGCGGCATATTTCTCAACATCTACTGACCCTGCCAAGAGTGTTTATCATGGTGCGTCACGAATCTGAGGCAATTTAAAAAAAATTGTAACGCAAAGGGTATACGCCAAAAATGTACAAATCAATATATCTCCCCAACGGAAGGTCGCACAGTCATAATTTTGATGTCAAATGAAGGCTTAGGCAATTACTTTACCAACGATATATCACACGACCATATTTTGCGTAAAAAGAAATCAATTATATGTTATCGCAGCGCATCGGTGCGCTTATGTGACCAATGTGACGCGTATCAAATTAAATGAATGTAGAAAACTGCACAATGTAATTGTTATTCACCATGGCCTTGTAATACGCTTTATGTTTGATTCTATATTTTGGGGACGAACATTTCCACTTTAACAGTAAATTATTGTCAGGTGACAAACCCACCCCTGCCAACAACAAAATGAATCCCTGATGAAATAACAAACACACTTGATAACTGAATAAGTTTCTATACTTTTATATTCCTCTTTAGCAACATTTTCATCACAAATGACATTCGGTCAAAATAAAATTGTCTGGCAAATATTTAGTTTTCAAATATTTTGACAAACCATGTGCAAGATTTGGGATCAGTAAAGTTTAACACGGGTCAGGTTTCAAACTTGGATATAGGTCGCACGTGTGAGAGTCTGGCCCCCTTAGTTGCTCCTGGAGCAGCTACAGTAATAAGACATCACACCTCCAAATAAATTTGTGCTAGCACCCATCACTATCTGTGTTTTTAATCCAAGATAGACCCCACTTCTAACCATTAATTAAAATGTACAGAAAAGGTATAAAGTGCTCTTATTATGAAAGAAATTTGTGTTATTTGTAATTTGCAGACTATAAACTCAATATTTAACCAAAGAACCCTGGTATTTTCTGTAAAAGTAAGATTTGACAAAAAAAATTCTCTTTTCACCTCTTCTAGAACAAATGCACCGAATATAGCTAGCAGACAGCAATTTGGAGAGTGGACTAGTATTCGACGTCCTGTTGAGGACAAAAATGAAGGTCAACCCCCCAACCCCCCCAAAATTGGAGTTCTTTTGATGGAAGACATCAGTATCTTCAAAGAAAACAAGGATTTGAACAAACCAGTCGCTCGATTGCCGAAAAAATCAGACTTTAATTTGATCTCTTAAGCATGTAAGTAAGTCAATGGCGATTTTTTTTTTGGTGGTGTGACACCATAATTTTAAAGAATTTTGACACCATATTGGATATCCTACTAGCTTATGCTATTTAGGTAATAAAGCACAATATATATTTGACATAGCTTTATTCCGGAGCAGCTTAGGTGGCCATAATCTCACATTATGCGATGCTAGGCCAGGAAAAAGGGTACTGTAATTTGATCTTAGGTCAAATGATGATAGTACCCTTTTTCGCGGTAATGACAGTTTTCCAAATATGTGACATTGCATGTCAAAACCAGGTGGAATTGGGCAGAGTTATGAATGGAGAAAAATACCAAAAATGTTTTGGGGGTTATTTTTGTCAATTTTTAGATTCTCATGATTTCAAAATGCTAGTCTTGTCAAAAAGAGCTGTACACATTTCAAACTGAAATAATATTTTTAATTGTTTATTCTTATTTCTTGCTTTATTATTTACTTTGTTTTTTGCAAATTTTAATGGACGTTTTCTAATTTTTAACATTTCGGGCAGTCCAAATTCAAAATGTTACAACTCGAGTTAGGAATGTCCGATTTCAATAAAACAAGTGGTGTTGTAAAGAGAAAAACCTATATTTTTATAATACATCAATAACTCTATTTTGAACTCCTGCCCAATTGTGTGTGCCTGGTTTTGATATGTGGTGTCACATATGGTTAAACTATTCAATGTCACAGGATGTAGTTTTGAACACTCAGTGAACACGGGTCTATTTATGAGGTATATAATTATAATAGCATGACCATGAATATTGATGAAGAATATTGAATTCAATGCTGAATTTCTCATACTATTTAGATAGAATATTCATTTGCAGGTATATATAATTTGGAATTCTGTAGTCTCAATAAATCTATATTAGTTGGTAAACCCAAAAACACTAAATGCAATGGAAAATATGCACAGAATATATTTCTTATATATCTCTTGTATTGCGTCATTAAAATTTGTATGCGAGTAATTTTTCTTCTGTCGGCTAAATATATATCCATATATTTGGTTAAATTGTATGTCATTTGCAGCGGCGAAAAATATGTGGGACAAAAATTATTTTTGAATCGGCTGGTAAAATATTTCTGTTGAATTTTCTGTTGAATAATAATGTCATGCCTCATATACAGTCCTCAGACAAAGTAACTCACCAGGTTATAAATATGCTCATAACACAAAAGCTACAGCTCCTTCGTAGAAATATTTACTTAAATATTTTAATTTTTTTTTAAAGAAATGTCTCCTCTTTTATATGAGATATTACATGTGAATATTGACTGAATATTTATAGAGCTATGTGTCCAAAACCAAAACAACATCAATTTTTCATTTTAGAATTTGGTTCTTCTACACACCAACCTTGGTGTAGCGATAGGCAGATTATTGATGAACCGGTAGATCAGAGATGCTTCAATTGATCGATGCCTATATCTGTCACATATCTGACATACCAGTCACACTATTATGCGTGTTAAAACCCAAGGGTGTGAAAATGAAAGTTCCACTTTGTCTCATTCTTTTCGGCGTCACGTTCTTAATTATTACCCAATCTTTGTGTGCAATATCTCAAATTGAAAAAGGAGAAATTAATTTATAAATGAATAATTTGATATTTCTGAATTGGAACTATACTTTAAAGAGTTATAAGCATTTATTACCTGCTAAGTAACCTTTTTTGAGGACTGTAAAATGCTCATTTGAGAGATTATGGGCCATTCTGGGCCGTATTATCGTACATAGTTAAACACTGTTTTAAGCTAAACACACGTCTAACTTTGACTTTAGACACAGCGTTTAACTAAACGCGATTCTCGTACATTTGTTTTACTTAAACACGCGTCTAACTCGCCGAAATGTGTCTAACTTTAAACATGGGTACGGGTAGTTTAGTGCACATTTAACTAAACACGCGCACCAACTGTATGCCTTGAATGATCACCCAACAGTGCCCGGTGCAAGCTGACGTGCGGATCGTGTAGTCTTTAAAAGAACCGTGTATTTAAGGCATTCGATCGATATCTATTGTAACCCATTAGGGCCACAATGACATAAATACCTGTATACAATCAAAGCATGACCACTTTGGGAACGAGATTTGCAGAGTTTTAAAAAATTGTGTTTTGTTAAACACGTCTTTAAAGAATAAACTAACATTTTAGTTTGACACACGTTTAGTTAAACACGGTTTTAAGCTAAAACCGTGTTTAGTACGAGAATACGGCCCTCTATGTTTTAAAGGGGACACAAACATGGGATGTCTCCATATCAAATCTCCTCTCAGTGATATAACTTCTGCTTCTTTTTCTTCTTAGTTTTCACTGGAACATCATAGTCAGACATCTGCAAATAGAAGTGACAGATACAATTGGGTTAAAAAGTGATATAAAAAAGTTTGAAGACGTTTAAAGACGTTACCATACAGGTATTGAATCCGCAGATTGCCTTCAATATTGAGTGCAGATCCTTAAAATATCCTACTTGGTGAATGTAATTTAATTTGTGCATTTCATAGATATTTTGATGATGATCTCCATTTGAGTGGCTGCCTTGGATATGAGGATTGACATCAAAATAACATGCATTATTTATTTCTAAAATAAACCTATTTCTTACTACAAAAGTTAAACAGAGATGGTTGATATCATGTTCATTTGTAATTGTGACATTAAAATTGTTTCAACTGTAAACGTTATAAAGGGGTCAAATAAAGTAAGTCCCCCCTAAAATTAGATTACTTTTGTTTACATAACTTCACACACAATTAGACGTTTTGAAAAGTTGAAACGATTATGAAAGGAGAAAACGCTTGGCTACCAAAAAAAAGTTTTAGATTTTCGATATCATGTTTATTTTTCCCAAAACAGTTACATTTCCCCAAAATGATGTTTTGAGAAAAAGTGGCACTTGGTCCATACCAGTAAATTTAAAAACTCTCTCTCTCGTGATTTTTTGTACGAAAATTAGGCCAAGTTTCTTTGCATAACTCCGCACAGAAGTAATCATTTTGAGAAATTTAAAACCTTGTGAAAAGAAAAAGTGCTTGGCTTCTCACAGAAAGTTTCTCCTGTTCAATATCATGTTTACTTTTCCCAAAATGGTCTCATTTTTCCAAAACGATGTTCTCAGAAACAGTGGCAATTTTCAAAATCCTATACAATTTTGTTTGCGTAACAACCCCACAGAATTAGACGTTTTAAAAAATTGAAACTTTTCTGAAAAAGAAAAACGCTTAGCTATCCGTACAAAGTTTCCCATTTTCAATATCATGTTTACTTTTCCCCAAAAAGTCAAATATCCCCAAAAAGATGTTTCCGTTAACATGAAATTTGCCAAAATCCAATACAAGTAAGTGCCACTTTTTCTGAAAACATCATTTTGAGGAAATGTGACTGTATTGGGAAAGTAAAGATGATATCGAAAATCTAAAACTTTTTATTGGTAGCCAAGCGTTTTCTCTTTTCATAATCGTTTCAATTTTTCAAAACGTTTAATTTTGTGTGAAGTTATGTAAACAAAAGTAATCTAATTTTAGGGGGGGGGGGACTTACTTTTTTTGACCCCTTTATATACATGTAACTCTTGACATCACATTATAACATATGTGACCTGGCACAACAAAATGAGTGTAAAGTCGCTGGGGGCTGATTTTGAGTTATGGCCTGAAATAGTCGATTTGACAAGGGGAGGTCAAAAGTGAGATATTTTCATTTTTGGAAAGATAAACTATTTATGTATCACATTCCGAAGTATTAAGAAAATATTTTGGGTCTAAATATGTTTTTTAAGTCATTTTAGAGAGGGCATTTTATTCTTACATCTCAAGATATGAACGCAAAGAGAGGAAAAAAGTTTTGAAATGTCTCGGAATTACCATGTTTTCATCGTCATTTCCAAGGGTTTAAAATAGTATCCATTATGGCAAATTTGATATGGTCTTAAAGGTCAGGGCTTTCCGAAGGTATTGATAGTCGTTTGAACCCTGTATACTCCCAAATGAACCAATGTGAGGCCGTTTAATAAGAGGTCTTTGGCAAAGACAATCTTTCGATTAAGACCTGTGATTGTCATTTGTACACCAAGTGATGATAATGCCATTTTCTATTGTAGCCGCATTTGCGGTGTTAAGAAGGGGATGTAGAGGGGATTATGGGATTGGTGGTCAGATGTGAGTGGTGGCGGGAAATTAGAAGAAGGAATTATGGGTATGATGATGTGATGGTAATTACTTGACCGTTTTCGCTCGAACGACGCGGACGGTTTGAATTTTCGTGGGATTTATCTTGGTTTTCGTCTTCTGATTTCGACTGCTGTGTCGACCTGTTACCGGTTTTTCATCGTGTAGACTGCCGATATCGCCATTGGCCATGGCTAGCTTTTGGAATTGGCGAGTGCCTGGACAGATTTGTGATGAATTGATGATTGATCACCTTTTGATTGTTGAATTGCTGCAAGACTTTGCGCCAATACGACACATCCAACAAGATTAGGTATGTCTATCCGTTTACAATAATGTTTATGTTGGGGCCTGGAAGTTCCCATGAGTTTTAATTACAACACTAAAATTCAGTTGATTTAATATGCTAGCATTAGCTACGTGAGCTTTACACTCTTAGCCTCAATTGAGTAGGTAGTGGTATATTAAATTTATTTAGAGCTTTGTGCGTTTTGAAATTCATTGATGCCTGATTTGGTCTATATTGACTTTTTCATGTACACAGGTAAATCATAGATTACACATTGTATTTGCGGTATTTTATCGATTATCAGTGTTGACATTCGAAAAATGATAAATGTATTTCATATGCTGATTTTAATACAAAGCCGAACAAAGCGGGCGATCTATTTTGTGACAAAGTGTTCACACCTATATCCCATGGTTTATTCCATATGCTTATTGCCATGGCATCTTTTCTTATTAGATCAATTGACAAATTACCTGACCTAAGCTCCGTATGATTGTTACGCATAACGTGATCGCGAGATTGTTTAATAGCCATTCAGCCTTTAATAGATTTAATTCGATCTATTAACATGGATCTAACCACTTCAACAGTTTAGTTCTACCATGAGTTCATTGACTATCTGTGATGTATCCGGATTCCGGATGCGTTTATATCTGAGATTATTCATCTCACTGATTTTATATTGATTTTTAACCTCTCCATAGAATATGGTTTAACCAACTGTTTAGTTGTTTTTCTCATAGTTTTCATGTTATAACATAATTCCTATAAGAGGAATAATGAAGTTGAGATTTAAATATTGACAGTTTATTAATCGGATCAGATCAGATTCTCCCTATTAGTATTTTATAGGATACCATAATTGACGGAGTGTTTTAATATCCTCCCTCGATTTTCATGTTATTATTGAAAGAATTGTTTATACATGTGTATATTGATATTCATGCTTGTGGTCATTTAATTAACCGGCATTTGCAGGTCTCAGTGCTCAGAAATACACATATTTCCTATGACTCGCAGAGTAATTTTTAGTTCATCATGTGTTGAACGGGGGAGAACAAGGCGGTCGATATTATCAGATTAATTTCGTATGGTTTTCTCGAAAGAAATTGATGCAGATCATAACGCACGATGTAGGCTGAAGTTGGCGTTTTATGAAAACACTTTTTTAAGATGACGTTCAAGCTGTCATAATGGTTTAATGATTTTCACTTTGTGAGACTTGACGGACAATTTGAGTCAATTTCGATGTTCTGATTGACAATAATATATATACTAATACGCCTTTCTTCATCTGCTTGGTATAGGCATAGTTCCTATGCTATCACAATCCTTAATTTTAGATCGTTTTAGATCATGTGACTATAACTTTGTTTTAAAAGCTGATATTCCAGTAGCTGGTTATTTTGCCTCAGAGTTTGTTAGCTTGACTTGGACGAGGTTGCTGTTGTGCGGATTGTAGACAATTTTCATATGTTTGTTTGTTTGTTTTATCCACAATTCTGTAGTTTTATCAACTGCACTCTTATCTGCATATAGTGAACGATCATTTGTTTCATAATGATATGATATGTTGAAATAAAGAGTACCAACGACGGTTATTTGAACTATTTTCTTTTGGTAATCAAGTCACATGTCACGCATGTGTAAAATATGTGTAAAATATGTAATTTACATAACATGATATCTATCGCCATTGGTTGCCTAATTGGACGTAGAGTATGTAATGGTGATCCGAAACATTCCAGAATTGGATGAATGATGATAAGTGTAGACGGTTTATTGAAGAGACCAAGTAACCAACTTGCAAGACAAATAATCGATCGAATGATCAAGTACATCAATAGGCTCGGATGCGGGAAGATATAAATTAAATAGCAACATGTTGGCTGATCCTTGATATGGCAATTAGTAACGCATAAGTTTAACTTTGATCAGTTCACGTATAGGAACCTTGAAGTTGTGGGATCATGATTAGTGAGAGAAGCGTGAAACGTATTAATCGGTTTTTGCTGACACTGATTAGTGTTTGTTTACAGTTCCATTTATCGTTTCGATGATTTCTTGAAATAACGACATGAATAAGCTGGCTGGGATTTCTGATCTCTGTTCTTAGAAGAGGCAATCACGAAACGGGCAATGGCGTCGTTTGTTCCAGCTTTCTTTGCTTCACTTGATTTCTGATATCAAAAAGAGATATTATCAGTGATCTTAAGATTTACAGATCACGTCATGACTTTTGAGACTTATTAGTCACACTCGACTCCTAATCATGGATGGTTTAAATGAACAGTGAAGTTGTCGGTGTTTACCTTGATGCAATGTTGATCTTTGGTCGATCGTCTCTGATAGAATTACAGTCGTCTGATTTTCAGAACTGGTGCTTGATGTTTTAATAAGTTCTCCTGGCAATAGTCTCATTCAGATATTTAGGAGTAAGTAATTATGGAGGAAAGATGTATATAATACCTTATTATATATTTGTAAATCACAAACCCCTTGGTTGTTTCTAACTGATTGTTGAATAGAAGATTTTGTTGTCCAGCTTTGAGCAATTAGAGATTGGCTCAAAATCTCAGATGGCCTTTGGCCATAATGGCTATTCGCGATACTTTTAGGGAAACATTATTGTTTGACCAGTGGGAAATTTGTGTTTTGATAGCAGAGATCTATTACGCAGTATTGCTTTATAATAGAAGAGCATTAAGAAACCGATACTGATGTGAGAATAATGCGTGCAAGTATTATTGCATATGCAGATACCAATATGGCATTTTACGAATTACGTGAAATAAGTAATTGACATCTTTTATATATAGCATGGTCACTAGAACAATTGGCTTATGATTATGATTGTTTACATAATTAATAAACAAACCGTTTGATGATATTTATAGCTTTGTGGTTAAAAATGTGCAGTATTGCAATACATTTTTACAGCATTGGTTGCTGGGACAATTGGCTTATGATTATGAATCTTTACATAAATGGTAAATGTTTGACCGGCAGGAAGGACACTGGTGTGATAGCAGAGATCTATTACGCAGTATTGCCTATAATAATAGAAGAGCTTTTATGAAACCGTTTGGAATTCATACTGATTTGAGAATAATGTGCAGTATTATTGCATAGCAATTTGGCATTTTACGAATCACGTGAAATAAGTAATTGACATTGTTTATATACAGCATTGGTCACTTGAACATTTGGCTTATGATTATGAATGTTTACATATTGGTAAACGGAAACCGTTTGGTATTTATATTTTTGTGATTTAAAATGTGCAGTATTGCAATAAAAATACAAAGTTTTTAAGCGTCTGACAGCTTACCATTTCATGAATAATTAAACAGTTGGCTTATGATTATGAATGTTTACATATTGGTAAACGGAAACCGTTTGGTATTTATAATTTTGTGATTTAAAATGTGCAGTATTGCAATAAAAATACAAAGTTTTTAAGCGTCTGACAGCTTACCATTTCACGAATAATTAACAGTATTTTATACAGCATTTGTTACTAAATACTATAGAATGATTGACGTATGATGATACATAAAACATACATTTGATAATGAACTATATTCTGTTTGGTATATATAGTTTTGTGATTAATTAATTGCATTATCGCAGACATAAATTCAAGTTGTTTGGCATTTTGTGAATCCCATTTTGTTAAGTGATTGACAGCAATTTTATGTACGGATTGGTTACCAGAACGGTTGGCTGCTTAATAATGATGCAATATGAGATCGAATTATACTATATATAGGGGATCTAATACTAGTTTGTAATGAATTACACAGACCTGAGAATTCTTTATATTATACAGGGATGGGTTGTTCATATCAAACAATAATATACCGGTAATTTTTGCATGATAATATGACAGGTTGAATACCTTTGATCACAGGTTCGTCAGCTAAGTGACACATATTATAACTAAGTATTCAGAATGTTATACGACAAATCTAATATCGTTAGCTTACAGTATAAACACAAATCGCATGAGAAGATGAATCAGGATATGGTTCAATATTTCAAATAAGAAACAGACGCACGTCACATGACACCATGTCGTTTAATTATAGTGGTAATAAATACTCTTGTTGTAGATACCTTAGTATCTTTTAAAGTTGAAAGATATGTTGATGATTGATTCTAAACTCTAAATTAATGGGTTACATGTACATCCTCAGGGTGGGGTGCAACAGCATATATGACGGATTGAGATGAGAAGATGCGAAAGACGGGTATCATCCCGAGTCTGTATCTGTATGTATGCCTTGGTTACACAAGATACACAGAGTGCGATTATCTTCATCTTATGAAGTATGGACTATTAGTATTATAAGGAGAAGACGAACCAGAACAGGTCTCATGAATTTGGGTTTGGTAGTATAACAAGATAATGAATTTATTGAGAAATACCTTGGAACATGATGATGGTTGTCTGGAAATACAAATCATATATATAATGGGATTGTTTATCGCCTTGCCCGTTCTTTATTATTGACATAGGGAAAGCATAGTGTGCTTCCGTCGTCGTTCTTCAGCGGAGTCCGGTGTTCCCCATGGTTTGGTGATGTATACATGTTTATGTTTCAGCTGAGGCGCCAAATGAAGGCGAATTAGAAAATAATTTATTTACGGTTGAGCGTGCGAATTAGTAAATAATGCCATTTTCTATTGTAGCCGCATTTGCGGTGTTAAGAAGGGGATGTAGAGGGGATTATGGGATTGGTGGTCAGATGTGAGTGGTGGCGGGAAATTAGAAGAAGGAATTATGGGTATGATGATGTGATGGTAATTACTTGACCGTTTTCGCTCGAACGACGCGGACGGTTTGAATTTTCGTTGTTATTGACGGAATCAATTATATTTTACTTTTTACTGAATAGTGTCTCGTTTCAAATCCAACGAGTGTTAACACCTTCTTTTTGTGTGTTTTGAGTGTTTTTCAGTCATATACAACACATATGGAACATGAGCTATATTGGAAATGTAGAGAGACAACAAGAAGAGAAGAGAAGCAGTGTGGATCAAAAACAGATAAGAAGTGCACAACTGAGTTTGTAGGTTCGGATCCTGTGTGGGTATGTTGCCAATTATTATTATTACAATTGTTATTTAGACATGAGTATGCTTTCCATAGGGAAAGCATAGTGTGCTTCCGTCGTCGTTCTTCAGCGGAGTCCGGTGTTCCCCATGGTTTGGTGATGTATACATGTTTATGTTTCAGCTGAGGCGCCAAATGAAGGCGAATTAGAAAATAATTTATTTACGGTTGAGCGTGCGAATTAGTAAATAAGCTTCACTGACTTTAAAGGCCTTTTTCTCCAATTGAATAATTCAGCGGTGATTAAGTTCAATTTATCATTATTTCACTTTGGAATGGCCTTATTATACCAACTTTGGTGTCATTTTAAACTTGAGGACATCTACTTTCTGAAAATGTGAATAATCATTTTTTATTTTTTGCGACTTTACTCTCATTTTGGGGTGCCAGGTCACATAGTATGTTATGCAGCATATCAAAAGGGGGGCTTTGCAGGTGAAGTCAACTTTTAGTTTATTATATGTGCTCTCCGAGCATTTTCTAAGCTTTAAAATGACACTATCAGATTTGACAAGTGAAAATGACTCCTAAATTCTTATTATTTTCTCTATTTTGTTCTGTCTGTTTTCATCTATATCTTGAAAAACACACAGCCGCTAAGTCCCCCTTTTTGATGTGCTGCATCACATCACTCACAGGGTGAGTAAAAAAGAAGTGTACTCAAAGTAAAATATTATTACAAATATACAACAAACATTTTGGCTTTTGTGAAAGTCGGACTCAGCTCGGACTAGAGTGTGGACAGTTTTCAATAGTGAAATTCAATAGATCTTATAAGAGAAAATATCGTAAATCTTGTTCGGTTTATAAAATGTTCACTTTTACGCAAATGAGCATAAATATGTTTACCACAACCAATTTCAACTGCATCAATAAACAATCTGTGAAATTATGGCACAGATTTTAAGATATTAAATCCCAAAGTTGAGTACACTTTTTTCTTTACTCACTCTGTAAAGGAATAAGTAGCCAACACCAACGGTGATTTTATCATTACTTCAAATCATGATATAGAGTATATCAGGTAATAGAAAGATTACTGCTTTCGATCTTACGGTGATAGCAAACAGCACATGTTCATGATTTTTGAATGGCACCCTTCCAGGGATTGCTATGTCTAAATTGGGTTGGGGCACTTGAACTGGCAGCATCTAGCGGGCTCTGTTCTAATATTTTTACGATTAGTCAAGTTCCTTAGTTTCACATGTTACCCGCAAGTTGGTACATAATCCATGACCCATATTAGGAAGACATATTACGTTGATCAACTTTTGTGTTACTATATAATAATAAATAAATTTACCTCTGTTTTGATTTTCCTTTTGTGTGCCTTTCTGTGCTCCTGTGAACTGGCTGTTTGGTATTTGGGCGCATCTCCTCCTTCTTCCCCTACTTCTTCTTTAATTATCTTCTTCTTTTTCCTCTTCTTCCGTGTCGAGGAGGAGGCAGAGTCTGTTTCCTCTTTGATGGGGGTGCCAGGAGGTGTGTTTGGGTTATAGATGACCGGCTCGTCTATAAAATGAAAAAATAAGTGTTGATTTATTAACAAACTTGTAAATTTTGTTGTTGTTTTAGAGTAGTTTGTGAGGTTGTGCAAACCACTACATTTTAATTTGGGTAAAATAATTATAGATAATGTCATATTTCTGTGATTATAAAAAATGGAACTCGTGCTAAATACTTGATTATGGTTATAAATATTGTTCCAATTTCTGACAAGACTCTTGTAAAATTCAGATGTGTAAGGTGTACAGGGATCTCATTCTTTATTGCAAATCGAGATCGGAAAGTTCGGAAAACAGGTCACGTGGAGTAGGTGCATAGGCAACGGTTGATCGCATTCCATAGCATTAGTTAGTTGACCGCCTAGTGGTTTACTATATTAACATACAAGCGAACACCCATGAGAAGTAAAAATAGTAGCGAGACTATTTTGTTTTCATCAACAATGGCGTCAATACCTGCAACTTTTGAAATTTTTCAGAAGGTAACATGTGGAGGTATTACCCCTAATCTCTTTTATCTCACCGTTTTTGTTACAGAAGCACCGCAAAATACAACTTTGTGAGGGAGACAATCTTTCACCAACAGACACCCGGGTGAAAACACATTGTTTTTCTGTGGATGTGTCGTCAAAAACACTCGGTTAATCGGAAACCTTCGGAACTGTGTACACACACACATCGGGCATCCCTTTAATTTAGTGCATAAGTCACTATTGGGTTTGTCCTGGCTCTTCAGCCTAATTGTTATAAACAAATAAATAAATAATTTTCGGATTTGAAATGGTCTACAGATCCTGTGTTCCCATTAGAGAAATTCATGAAAAATAAAAATAAAATCAGTGCTTTCAGAGGTAGAAAAACCCTTAAATCATTGACAATGCTCTCTCATTCAGCAAATTGCCTAGAGAGGATATGATGCAGCGAAGACAAGCTTTCTTTAGCCCACTCTATCAGTATCTATCCACTGTTGGTAATAATGTAATGCCATTCTACTCTTGACACTTACCCCAGCCAAATGGCACAAATCGCTGCTTCAATCCACGAGGAATCTCTTGTTTGGTAGGAGGTGTGGGAGGGAGTGTTAGTCCTGGAACAGCCACAGATTCTGTAATAGTGATGTGACCTTGAAATGCTGGACCTGCAGAATAGATGTTATGGTGAATTCATTTTATGGGAGTGAATTACTTAAGTAAATATGATTACCCCAATGCAATGCGACTCTTTAGTACAAAAATTAACAAAAAATACTGCAAGTCATGACTTGTGAATCCCCTGGCTGGGAGATTCACCGAAATGGGGTCAAAGGTCACATAGGGGTCATTAGAGGTCAATCTGGGTACACCCCATGAGTCATCTCAAATCCCATTACCCAAATATTAGTCTCACCAATCTAAGTTGAGATTGAAGTCTGACTTTTCATATAAGAGAGAGGGCCCTACAGTTCTGACAAAATGGGTCGAAGGTCATAACAGGTCAATCCGGGTACACCCCATGTATCATGTCAAGCCCACTTACCCAAAGAGTATTGTCACCAAGTTTGGTTGAGATTAAAGTTTGACTTTTCATATGAGAGCCCTAAAGAGCAATAAGTGCAGTTTAAAGTGTTGACAAACCAAAAAGGCTAACCAAAAGGGAACAAACACACACACACGGGTGGACAATTACATGATCGCAATATCCCCTCCTGCTTTTCAAGCCAGGGGGATAAAAACCTGTTTACAGGCGTCACCATCCTAGAGTTTTCAAATTGGGGAAAACCTTTTTTTTTTGTACAACTGAATACTGACACAATTTTTTTGAGAATATTGGGATACTTTTCCAGTTTGTCCGATAATGGCAACATTTTAACAGATTTGAGGATCTTTGTGTCATTTTGAAGGGAAAAATAGCCTGACGGACCAACTCAACCAGAAAGGTGTATCCACCTATAGAACAAGTGCTTTCTAATGAACATTTACAGCACTCAGTCTTTTTTATATTTTGTCCTTTATCCTTGCCACAATACTCTCTCTTGTTTCTTCACATAATGTACACACAACATACAATTACATCAATTTGGAGCAAACTAAGGGAGTGTTCAGAAATACTTTGGTGGGTGGCTGGGCAACTGTAATTTTTTGGTGTCAAAACTTTTTTAACCCCCCCACCCTTTAAAAATGGAAAACTTTTTTGCCTCCCCCCTTAACAAGTTGAAAAACTTTATTGACCCCCCCCCCCCCCCCCCCTCCCCTTACTATTAGATGTAGACAAAGACCTGTTGGCTTCTTTTTACGACGCTGGCGGTCCGGACCATCACACAATTAACAACATTTGAGATTCACTGAACGTGAATGCCTCTTTTTGCTTGAAAAATAAATGTTGCTGTACAAAATGCATTCAAAAATGCAAATAGCACGCAAAAATTGTGTTTATCTCGTTAATGACCACCTTTTTCAACAGTACTTTGATGAAATTGTGGAACGTTTCATTTTGTTTACAGGTTCCGCAGGTCGCACAATTTGCAATGGTCGATCCAGACATTGCCTACCCTACCATGATCCAAGTTTCATTTTACACCCCAAAATGAAAATGTCCTCTTCACCCTTTAAATTGTTAATGTTTCTAAAATAAAAGTTCACAAAAATAATCTTGTGTAGTTGGATTTACTTTTTTGCTAAACAAATTGTCTTTCTACACCCCTTGCCTTTTTAAAACTGAACAATTATAAACTAAAGTGTGTGTAGCGCGCACATTGTTTTGGTCCACCCAGGCATTATACTATCCATTTGGCCAAACTTTTTTGACTCCCCTCCCCCCATTTATGTACCAACAACTATTGCCCCCCCCCTTTTTGGGCAACTTCAAACTTTCTTGCCCCCCCCCCCCCCTCATTTTGCCCAACCCTCCCACACCAAAGTATTTCTGAACACTCCCTAACTTCATAACATTAAAGACACCATGAACAACTGCTTAGTGGTATTCCTAGTTCTTGCCCAGATTTAAACCAGGAACATACCAAAAGTGCAATAAGTTGAATTGTTCCTCAGAAGGACACAAGAATGTAGGATTTCTTCATAGTTAGTACTTTCCATGCGGCTATTAGTTTTACAATATATATAAAACAGAAACCTTTCCTAACTTTCAAGGTCTATCTCAAGGATTACTGAACCAATACAAGGCATGTTTGTACTTATGTCAATGCATTTCACATGGTGATTCCAAATATGGTTATATAATTTAAAATTGTTGATGTTTTTGAAATATTTTGTGACATTTTGGAATGTTGTCTGCAGACACCTGCCGAGTGGAAAATGTTAAGTGTCATATCCTCAGAGCAATGCTATCTGCTCCCACTCTTTGCACAGACCTTAACCATATCCCCATGTGCACACAAAGAGAGGGATTCACTCTTTCAAGTCTATAACACCATGAAAGTACCAGACGCGGAATACCATCGAGCCCAACATCAAAGTACTTATCACATTTGCCATTTACAATAGATCTTCAACAATGGAGGGATAATCATTTCTATTGAAATGTCTTGTTGAGGTAATACAATGTCCGTTTCGTTCACGCATGTATGAGTAGAGTGTTTGAAAAGCGCGGTAGTTAATTTGGGTTTTGATAGTCGTTTGCATATCAAATACAAGCTGGGGAATGCATAAAACAGTTTGATAAAAGAAGCAACAATGAAAGTTTAAAATACTGCTAATATTTTATACTTATTACATTAACATTAATACACATATTCACTGCTGCGATTGATGTAACACTATTTGTTAAGTTTTATACAGACTATTTCTCTCAGTTTTTTATTACAGTTTTTTATTACAGTTTTTTATTACAGTTTTTTATTACAGTTTTTTATTACAGTTTTTTATTACAACTTGAATCCAATAATTCCCTAGAAATTGCATAAATGACCTAAAAACTGGTCAAGATTCTCAGGCAATTTTGACAATGCGCACTTTTGTCCACTATTTACAAATTAGCAAAATTCAACAACTTATCTACACAAACATGTAGGTTAGACCCCACGGTTTGTAACAGATTTCTTAACAAAATGAGTTGTTGTACACCCCTTTTTGACAAGAAACTCACCCAAAGACATATTTGATTTGGAAGAAAAATGTAACTGGCAACCATGCGTCCAAGATAGTAGTAATAGGCAGTGTGGCAACCTAACCAGCAAATATGACGCTTGGTCAAAGAGGTAGTCCGATGTGCGTACATAATGGGAGAGTCATTCAATGCTTGTGTTTGGAGGAGGTAACGCTAATGGCAATATAATTGGGTTATATAACAGGGTCTTGTCGATGGTATTCCGTGTCTCATACTTCAATGATAACACCAACACACTTGTCCTTTATGACAGAAGCCTCGGTTATGAGTTAGTAGTCTTACCTGGAGATAGTTTTCTGGTTTTGTGTGACGGCAGGATAATGTGTGGAGCGGAAACCTGTAGGTTATGACAAGATACACAACAATACTAATAATATTTTTAATGCATATTGTCCTTATAACTCATCTTGAAACATGGAGGAATTCAGCTTTATAGTTTAATCAGCTCAAAAATCTGTACATTTCACAAGCATGATGTATCCCTCACTGGGTATAGGTCAAACCTCCTTTAAATGCCTATTCAAAATATAAAAGGCAAACATTCTGCAGAAACACCAACAGAACATTCCCAACGTCTGATGTATCCATTATAGTAATGCATGAATGAGAATAAACAGACTGTTCTTCAGTTAATAGCTATTTATTTCCTACTACCAACTGTAAAGTACCCATTTTTGCGTGTAATTTGTCGCACTTTGTACACAATTTTGCTTGTTTTTATTTGGGCTATTTTGAGCTTCCTTAAATACATATACATTTTTTATTTTCACGCGTGCTGATATTTGCATGAAAAGCGTGCAGTTTTCTACATTTACAGTACTCTCTGTGCGTATACTCAATGTTTGCATCCCAGAATAGTTACTGCAAATTCAATGTGACAAAAGTTTGCACAAAAATATGACCAGTCACGTCAAAAAGGATGTGTTGTCGGCAAACACAGTTTTGAGATAGAGGCCAATATATTTGGTGAAATATATAGAAAATAATAGAAAAAATGTTCTTCTTCAATTCATATCTTGTGAATACAAAGTCCGATTACCTTCAACACTGTATAATTTCAGAGCTTAAAATGTATTCTTTCAAGTCATACCAATAACTGCGAATTGACTTGGGCCTCCAACATGTCCATTTTGATGTGACGGGTCACAAATAAGTCTCGTTAGTTTTGCGATACTCACCTTATCTTGATTGGACGCATACACATCGTACCGCTCGTTGCCTTGGTTACCGCCGCTTGTATTTGAGCTCAAAATTTGCTGGGCGTTTAGCAACACCTGTTGCCCGCTCAAACTCTCAAAGTCGAACTGTTAGTAGAGAGGAAGGCAAATATGGAATAATTTAGTAATGGGGAGGGAATAAGAGAACCATTCGAAGATTCAAAGTGCGGTAAAACCAGAAATGTTCACGAGTTTAAAATATTACGAATCTGTAATATTGGCTTAATTCACGGCATGGTTGTTCGCGATTTTGGCGTTACATTGTGTAACTTTGCAATGAACTGATACAAGGTAGATTGGAAATATTGGTGGAATGAAATAGTGCTTCTCGCGAAATTAGCGAAATTTAAATGCATGCGAACATTCTGGTTTTACAGTACCCTACAGCGTACAATTAGGGTACAGTTTAATGGACGACTTTGAAGTGTATGTTTGTTGTGGGCATCATAAAACCACAGGAGATAATTTGACTCTAGTTTTGGAATATTACTGTATTTATGGTACAACTGCCTTGTAGTTACTCAGGTATTTTTTGGTAGGGATCATATGCCGCCAGCAATGAAACATTTACCAATTTTCGGGGGGAAATAGACCCATATATTTACCAGAGACCCATAATTTTCCTACAGATTTGACAGATTTTGCTCAAATGTCTGTGAAAAACAGCAAATTTAAGAATTTTACATTTCTAGACCCATAAATTTACCAAAAATGTTAATGAAAAGGGGTCATTCATTTACCGGACGGGTGAAAATGGGACCCTATTTGGCGGCACATCCCTGTGATCTCATATCCACCCCCTGGGTGTAGGGTAGTAAACACTATGTGAAAAATAGGTCATGATAGGGTCATCTACCTTTGAAGTTGCTAAGTAACAAGAGACAACAATGACAAGCTATAATGGCATTTTGGACAGGGTGCCCAGTTCAGCTATAATCAAAACAAATAATTGTCTATCAAAGCGTCGTGATCTGAGCGCTCGTGTTCATCCAAAGGTTAAACACGGTCTTGCGATGCATTTCAAAATAACAGGCACAACAGCCCTCGCGATACTCACCAGGCGCATGGGACCCCGATAGAATCGCGACACTATGATCGACAAGGATTTGTTTTGATTATAGTCAGGTTAGCATTATTTCCAGGGTAAGTCAGAAAAAGGCCCTTTTTTGCAAGGTATCACACAAAATGCAGGTGTATATTTGAAAGACCTTTTATTTAGCTTTAATTAACCCTAACCCTCGAGGCATTTTTTTCAAATAATTTATTTTCGCGGCCAAAACGGGAGGGGAAAAGGGCCCCCACGCCCGAACCCCTGACCTCTAGGTTCAGAGGCAAACAACTTCCTGCTAGGCCACGGGGGTCAACCATACTTGGCTCAGTAGGCCTATACCTCGCCAAGTATAAACCCTGGGGCCAATATTTCATCGAAACACTGCCAAACCGGGTGACACAAGCACACCGCATAGTAGTAATTCATAGTACTCAAGAGTGTTTGGGTTAATAAATGATAATGGGAAGTCGACTATGTCCAATCCATATATAATTTGAATACATTTTTAATAGTGGAACCTTGATTTTTACGCTGATCCACAGAATGGTAATTAACACGCCATTCTACTCAAATATGACACGCTTTCTAAAAATCGCCCAGTTATTGCGATCTGTGAATAGACTCTAAAATAAAGGCCTTTCACATAACATCATAATTAAATGCAATGGTTAATTTAAGATTTTTTTATTTGGTCTTACAATATCAATTTTGGGTATAATGCCTGAAATCTGTATGATGCCTTTGCCAAAAGAGTGCCCATATATTCTTTCTGACTCAGCCTGTAGTGTGACACCTACTACGGTGATTCATAGTGAATGATGAGCTGTATGTGTGAACAAATGTGCAATGAACTTAGGCCAAAAAAATTAAATACTTTCTCTCAGCGCCTTTTGGCTAAAAAGCTATGTGCTATGTGATTTGTTCTAATTTATTTTTTTTACCAAAATAAGCTATGGTCTAGGCGCTCTATATTTTTACTTCTTTTTTTATAAAAATAATAATATAGTCAATATGTAGACTGATATTGGGTTCGATCATGATTTTAGGAATAATTTAGATACCTTTTTCGAACTTTTGGAAAGTTCGAAAAAGGTATCTAAATTATTCCTAAAATCATGATCGAACCCAATATCAGTCTACATGCTTCTATTATACGACAACACGGACGCGATGTCCTCAAGTCCCTCCGAAAAGCAGAAAACATCTCATCGAAGATCGCTAGATGGTTAAACCACCGCATTTTCAACATCAGATGCTCGCGAGCTGATATCATTCCTCGATGTATCAAATTAAATTCCAAAGTCACGGGTAAAAAAGCCGACATCGTTATTCACAGAGCTGAAAAACAACTCCTCGATATTCGCATTAGAAACTGCTCTTTCACTATCGCAAAACTACAAGATGATTTAAAATCCACCATCGCCATTTTGTTTCGCGCCATTACGGACGACAAACAACAACAAGAGGTGAAAGGTCATCTAGAGCGCATGCGTAGTACCGAGTTCGAGAAAGTGAAAAGTAAACAGCGAGACAAATTCGGAAAGCTTGTCACGGCGAAATACGACAAGGAACAGCAAGATCGATGTGTTACGGACGGTGATATCGACAAAAACCGATGGGTTATCAACAAATCCGACAAAGTGCTCACTCCAGACGAGAAATCAGTGCTACAAAAAGGTTTAAATTACGCTGTTACTCCGCGAGAAATCCCGCATAAGGATTTTATTGTGAACACTGAAGCAGCCTGTCGTTTGCTACCTGCATCCAAAGCACAGAGCCTTCGAGGTGAAGTTGTAAAATGTCTTCGCAAATCTAAAGCTCCATCCAGTAATGTCAAGAAAGGTGAATATCAAGCCCTTCTCAATCTCAAAAAAGATGAGAAAATCACCATTCTCCCGGCAGATAAAGGTTGCGCTACTGTTGTGCTCAATACCACTGACTATGAAGCCAAGATGGAAACTTTACTCAGCGACACAAACACATACCAAAAGCTGAAAAAGGATCCTACAGCTACCTACAAAAGAGAGCTCATTGGTATCATCCGCAAGTGGCAGAACTCTGACACTCCTATCCCAGTCGCCACTAAACATCGCATCTACCCTACGTCTGAAGAGGTACCCAAAATCTACGGCACTCCAAAAATCCACAAAGCCGATGCCCCTCTTCGACCAATTGTAGCCAGCACCGGTAGCTTGGCATACCACGCAGCCAAGGTTCTTGCTGAGATCATAGGCCCCCTGGTAGGCAAAACCCCTTACCATATACTGAACAGTGGGGATTTTGTCCAGAAAATTTCCAACTTGGAAGTTACACCAGGCCAAAAACTTATCTCGTATGATGTGTCGGCTCTTTTCACTAGCATACCGGTCAAGGATGCCATACAAGCGGTCAAGGACATTTTGCTACGGGATGACACCCTATCTGACCGTTCGCCGCTCAACGTCGACCAGATTTTGGAGCTCCTGACTTTCTGCCTTAACACGACATACTTTGTATACAAAGGACAATACTACAAGCAGAAACAAGGAGCAGCCATGGGATCGCCCGTCTCGCCGATTGTCGCGAATCTATACATGGAAGTGTTTGAAATCCGAGCCATGACGACAGCGCCACATCCCCCTTCTGTTTGGTTTAGGTACGTGGATGACACCTTCGTTCAAATTCATGAATATAACATCGATGAATTTACGGCCCACATCAACGCCCTGGATCCTAACATTAAATTCACCACGGAACCAGAACGCGAAGGCAAACTCCCTTTCCTGGATACATGCATCCATGTGAACGACGATGGTAGTACTAAAGTTACGATATACCGCAAACCCACCCACACCGATCAATACCTCAACTTTGACTCTAATCATCACCTCGAGCACAAACGATCGGTAGTGAGGTCTCTCAAGGACAGAGTGGACAAATTAGTAACTACGGACGATGACAAACTAGCAGAACATAAACATGTCAAGTCCGCACTCAAAGCCAACGGTTACAAACCATGGATGTACAAAACTCCGAAAGCCAAAAAACCTAAAACCAAGGACACTAACATCACAGACCAGAGGAATGTCAGTATACCGCTTCCGTACATAAAAGGAATATCAGAAAAACTAACGCACATCTTCAGGGACCACGGGGTGAGAACTTACCATAAACCGATCAACACCATCAGATCCTTTTTGGTACACCCCAAGGACAAAACCCCTGACGCTAACAAATGTGGTGTGATTTACCATATTGACTGTCCTAAGTGCCCTAAATCTTACGTGGGTGAAACTAGCAGAGCTCTTGCCACCAGGTTCAAAGAACACTCGAACTACAAAACCACTCCTCTCACAGCAGTGGCAGAACACTCCAAAGACTTCAAGCACACTAACAAGCTTGATGACGTCCAAGTGATCGCCAGAGAAGACCAGTTTTGGAAACGTAAGATCAGAGAGGCAATTGAAATCAGGACACGCAAACCGACCCTCAACCGAGACACCGGCTACGACCTACCCGCCATCTACGATGACCTGCTGTCATGTGATCGCCCAAAAGGTGGTCATGTGACAAACGGAGGGAAGTAAACACTACGCTGAATGAAGGGGTCGTGATGACCTCGAAAGCTACGGAGCTCAAACACAATGGTTCGAAAAAGGTATCTAAATTATTCCTAATATAGTCAATAGTTGTGCTTTTTTCTTTTAAATAAAAGTAATCAGATATGATCAATGCACATTGTATGCTTGTGTTCTCTATATCTCTTAACTCAACAAAGTTAGTTGAATGTGTGTTCTCAGTCACAAGGTTGCCAAGTATCACCGAAACTGACTATTTTTTTGTTTTTTTATCAGGAAAAAAAATTTGAAAAAATTGGAAGACAAAAAAATGGCTGCCACGCGCGAAATCCCATTTTAAAAGCAATGCGCGCAGGTCCGCTGAGACAAAGTATTAACCTTTTTTGGCCTTATTCACAAAGTGAAACCAATTCTGACCGTATCTTATCTTACATCATTTGGTGCCTGTATCAGCCATAGTTCCTTAGAAGACTTCTGGACATCTTCAAGACACAGGGTTGATTTACTATCACTGGAATTCCACTTGACTGACTGAAATTCTGAGCTGCATGCAAATCTGAGGAGAAATCATGGAGATATTTAACGTCAGCCTGCTTCGATAATTGCCTAACTCACTTTCACCTAAATTGAGCTTTTTGCATAAATCATGACTTCATTACATTATGCACATACTGCAATGACACATAAGTCATTGACCAATTAAAAGTGTTGATAAATGCACAATTTCAATTTTGCCTAAGTCAGCCTTGTGAGTTAGGCGGAGATTGTAATAATGATGTAAAATGTTTAAAATGGGTCATATTAACTCGTATTAGGCCTATAACAAGCCGTATTTCACTTAAAGAAAGTGTCCAGCAAGCACAACATTGTGCATTATATGTTAGTAAAATAATTATCAAGCCCAAATCGCGAAGTTATATAGAACAAAACATCATACTTATCATAAAAATGAATAAAAAACTGCCATCTCTTAACATGCCATTTTTAAAATTCGCGGTGATCGAAAGTCCCGGGATCAATGACGTCATGGTTATTGGTGCTCAAATTTACGCAAGTGCATTGTATAACTATGACTTCATTGATGCCGGGACTTTCGATTGCCGCGAATTTTAAAAATGGCATGTTGAGAGATGGCAGTGTTTATTCGGTTTTTAAGATAAGTATGATGTTTTGTTCTGTATTACTACGTGATTTGGGCGCGATAATTCTTTTTCAAACATATAATGCACAATGTTTTGCTTGCCGGACACCTTCTTTAAAGATATATCTTCAACCTAATTCTACCCAACAGCTACTGCTCCTATTGGAATTCACCTGCACTATTTATGGTGCTAATCAACATATCGTCAGCCTGCTTCGATAATTGCCTAACAAACTTGTCATATTTTTGTTGTTTTCTAAAAACTAGAAAAAATGAGTAAGGCATTTACTTAAATGTGTAAAAAAATTGAAATCTTCAAAAAGAAGCAAAAAAAGAAGAAGAAAAAGAAGAAGAAAAAAAAGTTTGGGTCGGAAGGATTTCGACGGTCGGGTGGATGAGTACAATCAAATTTTTTTTGGCCTAATATGGTTAAGTTATTTAGAATGCAAGATGAGATTGAGATATATAAAGATGTAGTAAAATCAAGTGTAAAACACACTTCTAAACTCTCTTCAGTTTGTTGTTTAGAGATTCAAAATGGATATTTCCTTTGATAATCGGTATAATTTTACCAGACATATGAATACAAAACCACAGACTTGTAGTCAAATCACAAAAATCAAGTCGCAAGTTCAGTCATTGAATGGCTTAGTCTTGAGTCAGGTCATTGTATTGTCTAGTCTTCAGTTAAGTCTTAATTCAGTCAAGTTTCGAGTCAAATCAAGTTGAATTGAATCCAGATGTTCAGTCAAATCATTGAAATATGCATGATTAATTATCCTAGATATTTCAGTCACTAAAGGCCTCAGATGTCTACAATAATGGGCTTTTGTGCAAGCAATATTTAGTTTCCAGCATTGCGAAGCGGGGGATCATTTTAACACCAACAATACTATAAATTTGAACACAAATGTTTTGCATTTGAGTCATCTAGTTATTTATATATAAAAAAGGTCAACACACACAAAGTAATGGGATTTTAAGTCCGAGTCATTGGACTGTGGTGCCTCAAACGAAATCATTGCCAGGTTGAGTCACTGTCGCTAGTCATATTGCACTTGGGATTCAAGTTGAGTCAAGTCTGAACCAAAGAAGATTTCAAAGACAGCACCACAATGCATTGCATTTTTGCGAAACGCTGTAAAACTGGTCCCCGAATTCATCTTGGTTCCCATAGACATATTCCCAAAATCATGGCTTCATAGCGCCATCATCGTACAAGCTCTTAGATTCTTGTTTACATCAATAAATAAATTAGTTCTTGGTGTTCCTTTTCATTATTTCTAAAACCTAAGAGCTCGACTAGTAAACAACTTACTCACAGTCAGTTATTGGAAGAAAATAAAAACCCAGGGGAACCATTGATTTTCGTGACAGAAAGCGTGACAGAAAGCCATGATTTCAATATCTCAGGGTACAAAGGTCACTGATATATCTATCGTATTGTTACGAATATCGATAAGGGGAAATCCAAATGCATTGTGGGAAAAAATCTTGAGTTTGGCGCAATGCATTGTGGGTGCAACGTTAAAATCTTCTTCGAGTCTGAACCAAGTCAAGTAAATCAAGTCAAGTTGTTACAAATCTGCAAATTAGGCACGTGACTGTTACACGTTTACACGTGTAACCACGTTTACACGTGTAACCGACCGCAAGGGTCAAATCCGTTTACAAAAACTAGTTAATAGTTACACGCATATGTGTTTGATTTTTCAATAAACCTCAGATTTTACACATCTGAAACCCTTATATGACATACTGAAAAGCAATTACCCTCATGATGACCTTTGACAGTTCAGAGCTGGCTAGAAAAGACGCAATTCTGGGATCTGGGTCAGAGTATATTAGGTTATGCCCATAGTTTTTCATTTTATATATTTCACTGATTTGCTAGTTTGCCAATATTTATAGGGTACCACCACTTTAAAATTAAATTATTGTGGGTTAATTGTGAATTTTCAGGCCTTCCAAAATTTTGATTACAGTTTTCCCCACATCGTGGAAAGCATGTTGAAAAATTGGCATCACAATAAAAGAACAATTATTTAAAAGTGATAGAATTGAACTGAATTTAGAATGAGGTCATTAGAACAAAATAGACGGTTAAACGTTTAACTGACCGTAAAATCAACAGGTTAACCGTTCAACAAATTACACTTATCCTCACACCCTTACTGCAAATCCATTTGCGTTACAAACCTGGTAAACCTATGTTCTCCTTCTTCTGGTGTGTCCCCTTCCCCACTGTCTGGTAACTTTGGGGTGCTAGCGCCAGAGTCTACTTCAGGCTCATCAGAATCACTCACAGAATCTAAAAATATTGAAAGTGTATTTATAACAGTTGTGAGTCAATTACATATAGGTATCTAAAAAGTTCCCCTATCTTTACTTCCTTGCACTTTTAAAACCTATTACCTCAAGATGGCACTTGGCAGGTCACTATCATATCTCCTACATGTACAATATGGACTGAAAAAAATTGAATTTTTCTATCTAACTTGAACGACTTTCATCTAATGTCAGAGCTTTTACGCCTATAGTGCCTCGGACCACATATAGTGTCTCCGACTAAGGTCCGAGGCACAAAATGTGTTTCTGCAAATCTCATCTGTCATTAACGCAACTGGACATTATCATACAACAGATTCTAGGGTAAAAATGCATGTCTCAGATAGTTTGATTATCAGGATTATGTGGATACTATCACTTATCAGGGAGGATATTTCACACCTCCCTGCTGGTACTGTAGGTTGTGTAAAAAAGCTTATGAAACATCAAATTGTATACACTTCAGAAACGATAAATTTAATACAAAATCCCACATCTGACACCAATTGTTTACCAATTGGTGTCAGATGTGGGAATGGGATTCATTTTTCAAGCCAGTTATCTATTGGGTTACAGTGTTTTAACTCAACCTACCCTATACAAAAAGGATGAATTACCCTCCACTTTTGATTTTCATCCTTGAAAATGTAACTCAAGAGTGAAAAATGCTAGAAATTACATTGTTTTTACTAGCCAAAAAACACTGCTCTAGCACACATTTTGGCCTCGAGATTTTTACCCTGTGAAATCACTGCAGGTAGTGTTACTGTTAACTGTCCCTTTCCATCACGGTAGACCTCAAATAATTGAGAAACAGACCTTAACATCAAAATAAAACAGGTTCAATCTCATTCAACTCAAGTGACTTTAGAGTCTTGACAATTGTCAGTACTAAAGTCAAGTCAAAATATAAATATTCAAAATGCTGCAGCTTTACGTAGTAAAACCATACTCATTCGTTGCTAACTATGGGCTCTTTGGCATGGTGTAAATCTTAAAAGCATTGAATCAACTTCTTAGTACCTCATTTATTTTTAAATAAGCTTGTATTTATTTGTAAATTAATTAATTAATTAAGCTTAAAATTATTTTTAATATTTGATTTACATTATTTGTATTCGATATTATCATTAGACCAGACAGTTCTTTTCATTTCGTCACTACCAAACTTACGGCGACGATTTTGTCGATCATTGTCTTCCCATGAGACAGACAATCTAGATGTAGAATGTTTTTCGTTCATTTTCTCCCCGTCTAATCAATCCCTCACAAAAATAACCATGCCGAAAAGTAAGTTAAACTGTTTGTAAATTCGGGCTGACATTTATTTCATATGCACGTGGGTACCTTGTTTAATTAGCGGGAATGAAAAACAGGATGTCAGCTTTCTAGATAACGAGTTTCTAGAGCAAAATAATATTTTTCCTTTGGCATCATCAGATTTTGTAAAATTATTGCTTAATCGTCATAAAACATACGTCTTATGTAATTTTCTATGTTGGTAATTTATTTTAAAGTGAAATCGGAACCTCATTTGTGTAATCACAAGTAGTAATTTAATAATATAGGTGATTTAGTTAATGGAAAAAATGTGTATGAATATTCATCATAAACACTCCAAAAAGTTCAATATAACCTCATACTCACACAAATAGCGCTATATGAGAAATCACTTGCTCTCTCGACCCGAATTACCTGTCGCAGAGATTATAAGATTGCATCATACCCGCGCCAGCTGATGCTGTAAACAACAACATCAGCTGTCACACATATCGTTTCATGGTTTCATGCATGATAAGGAAACGTGATTTCATCATCAGCAGAGTAAATATTATCACCCTCGATTAATTGATTTCCGCCACATTTCCGCGATAATCATAATGTTTGTTCACGTAACAGTATTAACACCGATCATATGATCGTCTCATGAGCATTTTCAAACAAGGTCAATCATTTGGCTGATGCCTATTTTTATTTTTTGGAATCTTCAATCACCTTGTAAAACTAAAAGGGCGTGATTTTGATCAAAAGCCGCAGTGAAAAAACTATCGCCATGGTTTCGAGAGCATTGCAACGTTTTACGTTGAAAGGTGTTTCAGGAGCTGGAGCCAGCAATGTGTGTGATAATCGCATTCAGCACATCTACCATGTCAACTCTGCTTCGAGAAAATATGTCTCAACTGTTTCGTTTGGGGTAAGAATGCATATTGTGATTCTGATCATATTCATGATCATAGCCTATACCAATCGATGTGAACTAAATGCCCTGCCCTGCTTCAGAATGTTTCAGTATTTGAGATGAAACTTGCAGAATAATACAATGTTGTACTTTTTGTTGACAAATCCTTTTTTTACAGCAATGCAAGTTGGTATTAACAATATCATGATCATAGCCTTCATTAGGCCTAAAAAAAAAAGAAGGTTTGTTTGCCCAAACAAGAGTTGAAAAAAGTGGGTCGGTAGGTCAAAGTGGGTCGGTAGGTCGATTACCTTTTTTTTCCTTTTTTTTGTGGCTATAGACACATTTTGAGAAGAAAAGGACTATACAATTTGATGTTAATACACTTTAATGTTCTTGAAAACCCTAACCTTCCTACACTACGATTCAATACGGCAAAAACTATGTCCACGCGCATGCTATAGCATTTTATTCGATGACGTCATCAACCAAGCTGATATGTGTGTAAAAATGGCTGCCTGGTTGAGCGTTGTCAGGTTAGCCGAGTGATTAGGGACGCGGCTCGGTGATCGGAGGTCAAATCCAAGGGGTTTTGCGGCGATTATTTGGTTTAAAAAAATCATACTTTGTCCCCCTCCCCCGGTTTACACACCGTAAAACGTAGCTTGGCTGGTTCGGGCTAATGTATTTTGTTTTAATAGTGCAGCTGGCAGCAGGATAGCGCTAGGTCTTTAAATTAGGGGCTTTTAGAACCCTGAGCCCCATAAAAGCTTGAAAAATAAGGGGTTATTTTGGATTTTCAGCTAATTTATTGTGCCAAAATGAAAAAATATGCGCTAAACGCTTAAGAACCCCCTTTAGCGCTGCAGCCTGTAGTACAAACCTTCAGACCATGCTGGATGGTCTAATAAGTCAATTACAGGGTATAGTTGATTAGTTTGGCAAATTAATATTTTTCAACATAAAATGTCATTAAAAAAAATAATAAATCTAAAAAAAAAAATTTAAAAAAAAAAGCATGGGGTTTTGAGATTTTATGGGTCGGTCGTGTTTGGGCAAACAAACCTTCTTTTTTTTTAGGCCTTACGGTACACATGTTTTTAGGGGGCTGTAATTTTCTTCAAAATATCATGGGGCGGTCCCAAATATCATGGGGCGGTCATATTATTTTTACACAGAAAATAGGCCAGGGGTCAGGAAATTAATACCATTGGAATAGGGGGTCAAAGCAAAATTGTAGTAAAAATACTTTGCGCATATATTTTACGAGGGTCATTCAATAAGTTCTACCTCCTACCTTATAACGTTGCTATTATAAAGCCATTAAATAATCCACAATTGCAGCTTTTTGAATCTCAGCTACAAATTCATAGTAAATTGGTCTTAGTACTGGTTTTACTGGAGATCAGTGAAAACCAAATGTCCATTTATGATTTAGTGCGCGACGGAAACAGATGAAAAACAGCAAATCTCCAAAGTGCTTATCATTTCGCCAATTATAAGAGACAAAACGTACCTATTGGTCAAATATGACGGTTCCAAATCAGATACCTCTTTCACAGACAATAAGTCCAAACAATAAACGTGACTGATTTTAAATAACAAATATGCCGCATGCTGTCTGATTCCAGGGGGGGGGTACTCGGATTTGGTTTGGTCGGGGGTGTGCCGCTGGAGATTCAAAAACCATACCCATTTTTAGGCCATGGTAATGAAAGTCTTAGATTTGCGTCCACCGCCCGCATGGTCCAAAACCTCCCGCATGAAAAACTCATTATTTAAGAAAATTTTCATTATTCGCGTAAAAACACAAAAATCCCAACGTTTCCTGCTTTGTGAGTCGTCAGTCAGCGAAAGAACGATGTTTTCAGTCACTTCGTTCAACGCTGGCGATCGGGATCAAGCCGCCATCTTGGATTTGAGCCATCTATTGTCGAAAATGTGTTAGATGGCACCCTTCCCTGCGGGAAATCCGGGAAATCGTGCTTGGATAGGATAATGAATAAAATAATGAGTAATGAAAAACGGCCGCATGTGATTTGAAAAATGCCCGGACACAAATCTAAGACTTTCATTACCATGGCCTTAGGGGTGTTTTTGGAAAAATCGGTACCCATTTTTAGGGGTTTTGCTTCATTTTAGACCAAATTTTCGCAAATTATCAGGAAAATATACCTAATTTTTGCAAATTTTCGCGAACATAGACCTAATTTTGGCGCATTTTCGCGAAAATATACAAAAATTTCACGAAAATAGACCCATTTGTAAAAAGTGACCCCATTATTAGGGATTTCCAGCACAAAATCATACCCCATGTTTAGGGATTTTGTGCCCAAAAAGCTACCCATTAGAGCGGCACACCCCCGTATACCGTCTTAGGCGAGTACCCCCCCCCCCCCCCGGGTCTGATTATCTAGAACCACACCAGGACAACCATGAAGCTTAATACTCCCCTACGACAAAACAGTATAACTGACATTTTGGTGTTTTGAAGATATTAAAGGTTTTTTAATTTTTTAAAGCCTTTTAAAATCCATTCTGTGTTTGGTTTTCAAGTTAACATGTTTAAATGTACATTATGAAGCTATTTAAAAGTCATCTGAAATTTTCCTGACAATTGCACATTTTACGTTCAAAATGTCAGTTATCTTGTTTTGTCGTGGGTTTTTCCTAAAAATTAACTGGTTTCTCTGACAGAAACAATTACGTTTCAAAAATCAAAACATATACACGATAGGCCTATGGTAAATTTCATAATTTGTTGTCATACAAACAAAATTGGATTACCGTACATCACTCTGTAATGTTTTATTTTAATCAAAATAGAAAAAATTATCAGTTTTATCTATGTCTGACAAATTTCAGCCAACAACTTGATGTCCCGGGGGGGAGGGGGGGGGGGGGGGCACTGACATTTGAAAAGGGTATAGGTATGTGCCGCGCTGAAGACCCCCTTTTTCACCCTCTGCTGCTAGTTCTTATGACCCCCCTTTTGAGCCTGCATCAGTTCTTAAGACCCCCATTTTATTGAAAATTCAAAAATCGCGAGATTTTGCGTTCCAAAGCCCCAATTTTTCCAAAAAAACAAAAAAAATTGCGTTCTTGCTAATCAAAATTGAACTATAGGCCAGTTCTCAAGACCTATTTTTTTGAAAAAATCAGTTCCTAAGACCCTATTTTTCGTCATAAAATTGACTCAGTTCAGTTCTGTAGCCCCCCTTTTTGAGATCCTGTGCGGCACACCCCTACCCAAAAAAAAGTTGAGTGCCCCCCCCCCCCCCCCCCCCCCCCCCCGGGCTTGATGTTATCTCGTTTTGTCATGGGCTTTGTTGTCATCATAAACAATAGAAGGAATTTCTATTGTTTATGGTGGTCATGTACACATCCTGTCTTCAAGAGGTGTGAGCTATTAAAGTGGGGAGCAGTCATGCAGAGTAATCAATTCTGATTGGTCGTTACTGAGTTCAAGTGGTTTATCTTGAGTGCACAAGTACTCTGTGCTGTTATATCATTTTGTCATGGGGTTTACAGAGAAATATATTAAACTAATAATGAAATCTTAACAAAGTAATTTCAACAGGCTAATTAATTTAAACAAAGGGAGACTGATTAATATTTTTTGTTTACATGTCTAAGGCCAAGTAAAACAAAACAACAGTTGATCGTCCCCGCCCGCATCCTTTTTTCGTGCCACATTGATTTTTTTTACGATTTTTTTTTGATTTTTTTAATTTTTTTATAGTAAAACTTTTTGAAAAATTGCATGTGTGGTGGCATGGAAAACCCTTCACATGGTCATTTTCTAGCAACTTGTTTTTTTTTCTTTGGCAGAGAGCTTCATACTCTACTGATTATAGGACTGTTTACATTTTTCAGAAATTCAATCTAGAACTACAGTTATAGTATTTTAAAGTCGGCAAGTTTAAACGCAACACTCAAAATTGAAACTGACAATTCAAAGGTGTACACAACATCTTTTATGCTCTAATAATAATAAAACTACATTGTTATATCACACAGAATATCTTGTCAAATGAAAAGGACTTTTGATATGAAGCTAGTTTTTTGCGATATTATTAACAATTGTAAGCTCTTCCCTTTCAAAATCTTTACAATGCATTGTCGAAGTTCACAAGTGGTTACCATGGTAACAATGTCATTTTACGTTAACATAGCATTTTACACATAAAATTTGATACACAAGGTTCAGAAAAGTATTAAAATAAACTTCACAATTGGAATTTTGCATAAAAAACTCCTGGAGACTAAAGTTCAAGGTATAATCTCTATCTTGGGACCAAAGTTGGAAAATTGACTTGGAACTCATTTGTTAGGAATATTTTGGTATGACCCAGATATCTCAATATTAACACTAGCGACATCCGACGGGTTTTCCCGTACCACCACACAAATGTTTAAGTTGCTCCAGTAAAACTTAATTAAAACTGTATCTGTACATTAAATAAATGCATATACAATTGTAAAGAGGCTCAGACTGTAAAATCTTTACTTCAAAAAGCCGGCGGCCATCTTGGAAAAAAAATAGTAAATAGTAAATAACAAGCCCCTCTCGCATCCTTTTTTGTCCATCTTGGAAAAAAATAGTTAATAGTAAATACCATTATGACAGTGACTGTGTAGAAAGGCTTATAGTACAGGTGGGGGTGTGGCATGGGAGGGGCGGCAGTCATCAAAAATCACCATCTGAGTAGGGGGATCATACAATTATTCGTTTTCGTTTAGGGGGTTCATATAAAATGAAGACGATAAATGACATTTTTGGAACCCCCTACCGAAGAAAATGATCGCCCCTTAGTGTTGTAACAATGCGAGCCAATTACTTCATTTACCTGAATTTGAAAGGACTATAAACTCATAGGCACATATTTTAAATCTTGACATACCATCCTTTCCCCAACATTGCCCCCCCCCCCCCCCCCCCCATGTTAAAAATGCTGTTTGTCAGCGTAAGGCACGTATGAGCGACAAATGTTTTTTTGACGCAACTACATGATGCAACATACTAGACTCGATACAAATCTTGCTTCTAGCCTAAATTATAGATGAGGTGACCGTTGTTTACATTTAGAACGCCCTCTGTTGATTTGAGACAAAACACACCGGGCAAGAGTTCCTATAGTTTACATAGGCCAGATCAGGTTTTCTAACTAGATTGTGGTGTCACAGCAAATTGTTATCAAAACTGACTTTAAACTTGCTTAGGAATGCTATAAGCTATCGCATTTCACAAAAATAAATGAGTTTTACAATTCATTAGAAAGAAATTTCATGTTGTCCCATTTGTAAATACTTGACGTCACCGGTCACACCATCTATAAAATAATGATTTGACTTTTTTGTGATTTTTGGTTTTTGTTAAATTTTTAATGCAATGTTATTTTCATCATATAGGAGAGCAATATGATACTGATGGGTTGTCCCGGATCTGGCAAGACCACTTTAGGACGTCTACTCTCGCCTATGCTTGGCATGCCTGCATTCGATATAGACAACGACCTCCTGGAAATACATTGGAACACTCCTGTAGCAGACAAGGTAAAGATATCTTAATAAAATCATACATCAGTGTCTGATTTAGAGGGGTTTTACATGCACAAATGCATGTAACTTTGGCTCTGTGCATGTAAAAATGGGATATTCAGCCATTTTTAAGGGGAAATATTGCTGTTGTGCAGGTAACTATTATTTTCTAAATCGGACACTGTCATACATACATGTGTACCTTTCATGCTGTGCACAACTGCACATCGTCAGATATTATGTATGACTAGCGGCACGCCCGTCCTGCGGACGGGCTCTCCCGCTAGGGAGTAGGGCCTACCAGATAGACACCTACCAAAATAAAGTGTTGAAAATTTATAACGAAACACATAGGAATAGAACAATATTTAAAACATTTTTGTTTTAAATCAAAAGGCTTTGTAGCCTAATTCAAAAGTTTTTAAATTTGAATTTAATTTTTTTTGAAAATTACCCCCCGCCCGCACACGCCCCGTGGCATATTTCAACACCAAGGCCTAAACCTTAACCATCTCCCGTACCCCACCCGTCCCTCCCCCTCCCTGTCCCCTCCCGGCCCGCCCCCGTCCAGTGGCATATCCGTTACGCAATTTAGCATCACATTTTTTCATTAACCCCCTGTCTCCCAAACCACATTACATCATTACACACAACCCCCATTCGTCACCGCCCCCCCCCCCCCCCCCCGCCCCTCCCCGTGGCATACCTCAAGCCCAAAGCCCAAAGTTCCCCGCCCGCAATTTATCTCAACGCCAAGGCCTAACCTTAACTATCTCCCGTAGCGCGGCGTACTTCTCCAATATTTGTCCGCCCGCGTGTCACATACAGTATCAAATCCCACATCTGACACCATCGTTCGCAATTTAATAATACATTTCTTTATTAACCCCATCCCAAACTACATAACCATAGCATAACCTAGGCCCTAAAGGGATCATTACACACAACCCCTAACCGCCCCGCCCCCGCCCCGTGGCTTATGCAACCCCAAGGCCTAAACCGAAACCAACTCCCGTGGCGCAGCGTATTTCTCCAATATTTGCCCGCCCGCGTGTGTAGGGGTGCGTGGGTGTAGTGCGTGTGCGCGTTTATTTTGCATGGCGCGCTATGTGTAACGCGCGCCGACTGCATGGTTACAGTGTACGCAGAGAAAAACAAACATGGCCCGTAGAAATTAGTCTCAAAAGCCGGGCTGAAAAGGCCTAAATTGGACATCATTTTGCTCATATCTCGGTCAATTCTGTACGGTTTTCGGCCATTTATAGCTTATAACCTGTCTCAAGTCATCATCTAGTATCAGTGAAATATTCACGGCTTTAAAATGCAAAATGAGAAAGCCTTTTCAGGATACATACATACTCACTCACATACAACATACGGTGAATTATAGTAAGACTAGCGGCACGCCCGTCCTGCGGACGGGCTCTCCCGCTAGGGAGTAGGGCCTACCAGATAGACACCTACCAAAATAAAGTGTTGAAAATTTATAACGAAACACATAGGAATAGAACAATATTTAAAACATTTTTGTTTTAAATCAAAAGGCTTTGTAGCCTAATTCAAAAGTTTTTAAATTTGAATTTAATTTTTTTTGAAAATTACCCCCCGCCCGCACACGCCCCGTGGCATATTTCAACACCAAGGCCTAAACCTTAACCATCTCCCGTACCCCACCCGTCCCTCCCCCTCCCTATCCCCTCCCGGCCCGCCCCCGTCCAGTGGCATATCCGTTACGCAATTTAGCATCACATTTTTTCATTAACCCCCTGTCTCCCAAACCACATTACATCATTACACACAACCCCCATTCGTCACCGCCCCTCCCCGTGGCATACCTCAAGCCCAAAGCCCAAAGTTCCCCGCCCGCAATTTATCTCAACGCCAAGGCCTAACCTTAACTATCTCCCGTAGCGCGGCGTACTTCTCCAATATTTGTCCGCCCGCGTGTCACATACAGTATCAAATCCCACATCTGACACCATCGTTCGCAATTTAATAATACATTTCTTTATTAACCCCATCCCAAACTACATAACCATAGCATAACCTAGGCCCTAAAGGGATCATTACACACAACCCCTAACCGCCCCGCCCCCGCCCCGTGGCTTATGCAACCCCAAGGCCTAAACCGAAACCAACTCCCGTGGCGCAGCGTATTTCTCCAATATTTGCCCGCCCGCGTGTGTAGGGGTGCGTGGGTGTAGTGCGTGTGCGCGTTTATTTTGCATGGCGCACTGCTGCGCGCTATGTGTAACGCGCGCCGACTGCATGGTTACAGTGTACGCAGAGAAAAACAAACATGGCCCGTAGAAATTAGTCTCAAAAGCCGGGCTGAAAAGGCCTAAATTGGACATCATTTTGCTCATATCTCGGTCAATTCTGTACAGTTTTCGGCCATTTATAGCTTATAACCTGTCTCAAGTCATCATCTAGTATCAGTGAAATATTCACGGCTTTAAAATGCAAAATGAGAAAGCCTTTTCAGGATACATACATACTCACTCACATACAACATACGGTGAATTATAGTAAGACTAGCGGCACGCCCGTCCTGCGGACGGGCTCTCCCGCTAGGGAGTAGGGCCTACCAGATAGACACCTACAAAAATAAAGTGTTGAAAATTTATAACGAAACACATAGGAATAGAACAATATTTAAAACATTTTTGTTTTAAATCAAAAGGCTTTGTAACCTAATTCAAAAGTTTTTAAATTTTAATTTAATTTTTTTGTTGAAAATTACCCCCCGCCCGCACACGCCCCGTGGCATATTTCAACACCAAGGCTTAAACCTTAACCATCTCCCGTACCCCACCCATCCCTCCCCCTCCCTGTCCCCTCCCGGCCCGCCCCCGTCCAGTGGCATATCCGTTACGCAATTTAGCATCACATTTTTTCATTAACCCCCTGTCTCCCAAACCACATTACATCATTACACACAACCCCCATTCGTCACCGCCCCGCCCGCCCCTCCCCGTGGCATACCTCAAGCCCAAAGCCCAAAGTTCCCCGCCCGCAATTTATCTCAACGCCAAGGCCTAACCTTAACTATCTCCCGTAGCGCGGCGTACTTCTCCAATATTTGTCCGCCCGCGTGTCACATACAGTATCAAATCCCACATCTGACACCATCGTTACGCAATTTAATAATACATTTCTTTATTAACCCCATCCCAAACTACATAACCATAACATAACCTAGGCCCTAAAGGGATCATTACACACAACCCCTAACCGCCCCGCGGCTTATGCAACCCCAAGGCCTAAACCGAAACCAACTCCCGTGGCGCAGCGTATTTCTCCAATATTTGCCCGCCCGCGTGTGTAGGGGTGCGTGGGTGTAGTGCGTGTGCGCGTTTATTTTGCATGGCGCACTGCTGCGCGCTATGTGTAACGCGCGCCGACTGCATGGTTACAGTGTACGCAGAGAAAAACAAACATGAAATAGTCTCAAAAGCCGGGCTGAAAAGGCCCTAAATTGCCATAATTTTGCTCATATCTCGGTCAATTCTGTACGGTTTTCGGCCATTTATAGCTTATAACCCGTGTCCGGTCATTATTTAGTATCAGTGAAATAGTCACGGCTTTAAAATGCAAAATGAGAAAGCCTTTTCAGGATACACACATACATACATACACACATACATACAACATACGGCGAATTATAGTAAGATTATCCCGTGGAGGAATATCTGGTCTAAACCGGCAGTGTTGACACTAGCCAAAATTTAGTGCCGGTTAATTTTACTGACGGCGAACGGGGTAAATGTAGCGAACGAAGTGCAGTGGATCATGGCATGGGGTCCAGAGGCCTTCTTTTTATTTTTAATGTTTTTTAATGCACTTTGAGGGTTCCTGACACCTAATTTCTTGTTTTATGAGGCATTTAACGATTTTATCCACTATTGTTTAAAAAAAAATTATTATTATTTATTTTTATTTTTTAAGAGTGCCGTTTTTTACCCCTTTTTTTTAGAGTGCCGGTCAGTAATCGTGAGTGCCGGCTACACCCGACCGGCACTGACCGGCTTAGTGACAACCCTGTTAAATCCGGTAAATTGTTAGTCTGGGGAATGATTAATTCCTATAGACTGGTTGCCTTTTGTAAGGCGACAAAAAAAACCACCCTGTTCTGAAATTTGGGTCGATATTCATGATAAATTAATTCTAACTTGGGATTTGTCTCACAAATATGTGTCTCCATTTTTGAGTCATACACATTTTACCAACCCCCACCCTCCCAGGTCAAAATAACATCTACATGTTAATTTTAAGCTCTAGAAGTTAAAAAAGCACTTGAATGACTTTCTTGAATCGGTTATGTCCTTTCCTTTTAACCCCTTTATCCTCCCCCACCCCCTTTTCACAATTGATTTTTATCCCCAATTTAGAAAGTAAGGAATTTTCAGGTGTGTACCCGGTCATATATTGGCTTCAATAGATTATGCCCTAAAAGTTTCATACCCAAATATACTTACACTCACACTCAAGTTTTAAACAATCTACAGTCATCACAATAAGTAACTGACCAGGTAATAAATGTGCTGATAACTCTAAATGTATAATTCCTACATAAACATATTAAATTATAAACATGTTGAAACATTTCTCTTCTTGAATTTGAGATATTACACGCTAAGAATGGCTGATTATTAAGGAAGTTACAATCCCATATGTACTGTCAAGTCTGATTTTCATTTTCACATTTTCATTTTCAACACGGGGTCTCAGACCGGCGAATTATTGATTACTGGTAGTGGTAGTGCCAATTCACCCGCCGATAGCTGGATTGTTTGATAGTCAGCCGGTGGCATTGTTACGATTGATCAATACGGCACACACGCTTTACCGTTCATACTCTCCCCGTGTTGAAAAGAAAATGTTAAAATGAAAATCAGACTTGCCCTAACGTTTGGGATCATAACTTCCTTATTAATCCACCATTCTTAGCGTGTAATATCTCAAATTCAAGAAGAGAAATTTCTCAACAACTTTATATTTAAATATGTTTATGTAGGAGTTATACTTTTAGAGTTATCAACATGTTTATTACCTGGTCAGTTACTTATTGTGATGACTGTATATATCTTTTCAGTTATCTCATGTTGGCGCCCATAGATTCATACAAGAAGAAGGCCAAGCCCTGCTTCAGTTCAATGCCACAAACTGTATCGTGTCCTTGACCGGTTCCAACCCGCTCCACGGTGACGGCATGAGGCACGTATCCAAAACAGGACCCGTATTCTACATTGATGTTGAACCTCAAGATATTGTGAACAGACTAGAGATGATGAAAGTTGATAGGATTGTCGGGCAGGGACCCAACACGTCGATAGCGGACATACTGTGTTATCGTAAACAATTTTACGAAGATTTTTATGATTACAGGATAGTTTGCGAACGAGGTGAGAGTCCAGAGAGTATAGCTGATAAGCTTGTAAAGCAGTGGAATCAGCTGCATACCAAAAGGGTGTACACTTCCACGAGGGCGTCCTCTCAAACCGCCACCGAACAAACCATGCCAAATCAAAAAGACCCTGTACATTTCTTAGATACGGTTTTGCAAGGCTTAGCCCCGGACGGGGGACTTTACGTTCCCAACACAGACTACCCAAAACTAACCCAAGCTGAATGGGAACGACTCGTTCAATGTAGTTATCAAGAGAGGGCGCTTCGCATCCTTGAAAAATGGGTGCATCCTCTAGACATTCATCCCCGAAGATTGAATGCAATGATACAGCAGGCGTACGGACCGAGTAACTTTGATAATAAGGATGTTGTTCCGGTTGTACATCTCCATGATAACCAGTACGTGATGGAGATCTTTCACGGTCCTACCGCGTCATTCAAGGATGCCGCGCTGCAGCTGATGCCACAGTTCTTTACAGAGGCTGTTATGAATACTAACCAAAACCAAAAGTGAGTAGGACTTCCCACGCGGCTATTGGTTTTACTATACAAAACAGATTTTTCAGAAACCTTTCCCAACTTTCAAGGCCTATCTCAAGGATTACTGAACCAATACTAGGCATGTTTGTACTTATTTTAATGCATTTCTCATGGTGATTTCAAATATGGTAATGACATTTAATTATTTTGACATTTTTGAAACATTTTGTGAAATTTTGAAATGTCGTCTGCAGAAGCCTGCCACATGGAACATTTCTGGTTTTACATATGAAAAGCTACTAAAAAACCTGTTTTGTACTGACTGATTCAGAGTCTTTCATAAAAGTACTGCCCCTATAAACACCATACTAATAAATACCACAACAATGAATATGTGAACTCTCTGTCTGCCCATAGAATAAGGGTGGTTGTGTTGTAACTAGGGAGAAACAAATTACTGTAAAACCAGAAATATCTGCAAGTTTAACATTTCATGAATCAGCAATACTGGCCTACCTAATTCATGGCATAACAAATTTGCAAATGTAAACTTTGGAGCATTACAATAAGTTGAGGACATATCCTGCACGTATACGAGCATACACGCACATCATCACACTAACGTGGTATAGGGGCTTTGTACGTATGCCAGCGTTTGTGAACTCACAACTCATTCACGTTATACCTTTGCTGTAATCAACCTATATATTTACAAAGCTTAACATCTCTTCTTTGCAACCATACATACTTTTATCATAAATACTAACTTTGCACTACCGTTAATTTACACATCTTTGGCAGTTCTTTTCATACCACGGACTCAAAAATCGGTTGATTTCCCATTCATAACACCCGCTTCGATCAACTTCCGACAACCGAGAATTCCCTGTGCTAGATCATAGTGTATCTCCGCGCCAGTCCCCCATTCATAAAATCAACCTAATTTTATTTGTTACAACGACCATAAGGCACAATATCATCTAAAGGTCATCGACCAAATGTTTCCTTGACCCTTAGTCATTTCTAATATTCATGATGTTTCCTACATGATCGAAAGCAGTTTGGTCGAAAACCATGAACGCCTGGCTTGAATGCGGAAGTCCTATGCAAGTTAATTGAGGTCATGCACAAGTGTACAGGTCAGCGCGTGATTTCTGTGTGGCCCTTTCACGGTACGCTAACTTTGAATGGTCGGTCTGTATTGATATGCTAATGACGCTTGGTAGTGGCAATACGTCACACCTAATTAATAATTGTCCGAGTTGTGCACAAAGTTGTTGTAATGGTGACATTGTATAACTTTGCAATACACTGCTACAAGGTAGATTGGAAATATTCGCGGCATTGCATTTTCGCCAGTCAAGTGCATCTCAGGAAATTTAAATGCATGAACATTTCTGGTTTTACAGTATTTTTCATATGAAAGTTGAGGTGATCACAAAACATTGTCCTTTTTTGGGGAAATTAAAATCCAGAAATGGGCATATAATATTCTCAAGTATTCAGCATTCTTCTACACAGCCCTAACATAATTTCACTATGTGATCTATATTTTTTTTTTCAGATACTTAATTCTTGTAGCTACTTCAGGAGACACAGGTAGTGCCGTGTTGGATGGATTCGCTAAATATGCAGGTTAGGGATGACACATTGTGCATTGTGACCTGGCAAGACAAAATGAGCGTAAAGTCGCTGGGCTGATTTTCAGTTATGGCCTGAAATAGTTGATTTGACAAGGGGAGGTCGAAAATGAGATATTTTCATTTTCTGAAAGATAAACTATTTATGTATCACATTCCGAAGTATTAAGAAAATATTTTGGGTCTAAATATATCTTTTAAGTAATTTTAAAGGGGGCATTTTATTCTTACATCTCACGAAATGAACGCAAAATGAGGAAAATTGTCTCGAAATGTCTCGAAATTACCTTGGTTACATCATCATTTTCACGGGTTTAAAATAGTATCCCATATGACAAATTTGGTATGGTCTTAAAGGTCAGGGCTTTCCGGAGCTATTAATAGTAGTTTGAACCCTGTAAATTCCCAAATGAACCAATGACAGGCCGTTTAATAAGAGGTCTTTGGCATAAACAATCTTTCGATTAAGTTTTGAGAATATTTTGGAGAGCCAAGTGACAATAAGCTTCACTGACTTTGAAGGCCTTTTTCTCCAATTCAATAATTCAGCGGTGATTAACTTCAATTTATCATAATTTCACTTTGGAACAGCCTATTATAACAACTTGGTGTCATTTTAAACCTGAGGACATCTTCTTTCTGAAAATGTGAAAAATCATTTTTTATTTAAGCGGATTTACTCTCAATTTGTGGTGCCAGGTCACATTTGAGGAGTGGTGGCACCAGCATCACTTTGGAATGGGGGAAAAGAGGGGGAAATGGAGGAGACAAGAAGCAAACAAACATATAGGGCCGTATGCTGTCTCGCATATTTAGCTTATTAAAAGATGAACTCGCGTTTAATTCATGTAGACACAAGTTTATCTTATAAACGTTGTGTTTAACAAAACCCAACTCTGCAAATCTTGTCCCCAGAGTAATTGTGCGTTCACTGTATACAGGTATTGTATACAGGTATTTAATTTATTGGACTCAAATGGGTTATGATAGATATCGACCAAATTCCTCAAATGCATGTGTATTTTTAAGCCTACATAATCTGCATGGCAGCTTGCACCGGGCATGTTTAAGTAATCATTCAAGGCATACAATTGGTGCACGAGTTTAGTTAAACACACGTTAAACTATCCCATAAATGTTTTAAGTTAGACACTCTTTCTAGAATTGCGTTTAGTTAAACGAGGTGTTTAAAGTCAAAGTGTCAATTTGAGAGTCTCAAGGAGGCCCAAGCAGGAGACATAGTCCCCTGGAGCCATAGTCCACCATGTACAGTAAAGTATAGGTTGGTATAGGGCACTCATCTCTACATGCGACACTAGAATCACGCTTCATTCAGTGTATGTCTATGGAGGCCGGACTATGGCTCCAGGGGGACCATGGCTCCTTTCACACCGACATGAGCCATATATGTCACCAACGCACAGTGACAGAATCATGTATATAGCCTTGAAGTATGAAATTGAGTCTTTTATTTCCCATCGAATAAATGAGCAACACCACTGCAAACCTGATCGTAGATCAGAGACAGGATTTGGAATGGAGAGTGTATCTACCATAGTGTGTAAATCCATTGATTCCAATTGGTGGGGATCATTAGGTTACAAGAAGGTGTTACGTAAGAGACTTGATAATATTACAATCATTTATATTTTCAGGTGACTCGGGTAGTATGGTTATGGTACTATATCCTGAGCAAGGTGTCAGCCCTGTGCAAAAGGCATTGATGACAAGTGCTGAGGGATCGAATGTCCATGTTATCGGTAAGTTTAGTTATGAACATTGTTAAAAATGTACAACATTTCAACAACAAAATAACAATAACAACTACTCGAAACCTCTTCAAGATTTTTGAAATTATACAATTTGTCCCAAATCACCCGAGTTTGCGGTATTAAAATGAACATTGATTTTAAAAATCAAGATTGAATATCAGTCATTGTAGGTAAATACAAGATATAATAGCTCAGTGTTATTGAATGATTCATTTGGCCTCAAATTGTGTCACATTTGTCAAATTTGCTAAACATTTTCAATACTCAAATCATTTCAATACTCAACCCCTTGTGATTATGTGATATTTGATACATGTGTACATTCAGTAGGCCCAACTGATGTCTTTTTATCTTACCAAATCTTAATTCAGGTGTCAACAGTGATTTTGACTTCTGTCAATCAGCGATCAAGAAAATCTTCAATGACAACTCCATCAGACAATCCCTCCAGACCACACATGGCGTGTGTCTCAGCGCTGCAAATTCCATCAACTGGGGGCGCTTGTTACCACAAGTCGTGTACCACGCTTCGGCCTACCTGGATCTGGTTAAGAAGGGTGTGGTGTCGTTGGGAGACGAGTGCGACTGGTGCGTGCCAACTGGTAATTTTGGCAACATCCTTGGAGCTGTGTATGCAAAGGTATTTTCTACAGCTTTTTAAAATTATTTTTATTTAAACAGCAAGTGGGAACAGTAGACCAACAGACATTAACAAGGTTGATGAAATGAGTGATTAGAAATCAAACGGTTAACTCTATATATGAGCTCTGATATGTCATTCAATTGGTTCAGTGCTTCTCAGCTTAACTTGAAAAGCCTGCTTTTCATTCCTAAGTATAGGATGGCAAAATATTGTTTTGATCATATTTTGGATAATGGAGGGGCAGGCCTGGGAAAAAATGTGGAATTCATGAAGCGCCTTCCCGTTCCCGGGAGATTTGGGTATTTGGAGGGAATTTTGCGTTTTCAAATACAGAAATACATAAGAAATGGAGGGAAATCTTCCTTTCTTTCTGTGAAATTTTGTTTGCTTCCCGGAAAATATACATTTTTCCAGCCCTGTGGAGGGGTTAGGACAAATGAGTCTACCCCTCCCTCCCTCTCTCCCCCTTTTCCGTCCAATCCCCCTCACCTCATCCTCTTCCTCCCCCCCTTTACCGCCCTGGGATTTTATTCCCTCGTCCGGGTGACCCTGGCATACCACTGGTTAGGAGGTAAGTTGTCAAATGTCAAACAATATATCAAAGGTTTATGGCCACAAGGTCATATCTACAATGGCTGCCATGTGTTTATATTGCATAATTACAAGTGTATAACATGTGGCAGCTAATAGAGGAAATGACTTAATTTCACACCACTAGGTATCTCACCAAAAAGACCATATCTGCAATAGCTGCTCCAAGTTACATTTAGTTTACACCATTTGCTCAGCATATAACGAACCTCATATTAATTAACAACTGGCAGCTAGGGCCTTGTGGCACTATAAGCCCTCGATATATTTGTTTCACAACTGTGAGTCCACATCAACTTTCAGTAATATCTAGGTTTCATACTATAGTTTAAATCAGTGCCAAATTGCAAGAAATATGCGGTTTTTATCTCTCCCCGTGCAAAAGTACTATATCAAAGCGAACGCACACGGTATTAGCTATAGGTACGCGGATTTGGCCAAAGGCTCACATTTGATGCACTTGTACTCTTCTACTGTATATTAATTTGCTGCTGTTAAGGGCTCAGCAGACTCCACAATGCTCCAACGCTGAGCGCAAGCGTTGACCAATCATGCTGCGTCATTTTGTTGTGGTGGAGCTACTACGCATGTGTGAGAGCGCAAAGAGTTCGAGCGCTGTGGAGTCTGCTGAGCCCTTAATGATGCTTGCCAATTTGGAACTGATCAAACTATAATATTGATGACAGCTCTTTTTCTTTCTTTTTTTATCTATTAACAGAATATGGGGATTCCCATTAGAAAATTCATCTGTGCCTCAAATGAAAACAACGTGTTGACGGATTTCTTCAAGACAGGTGTTTATGACTTAAGACATCGCAGTCTGCAGGTCACCATGTCTCCAGCAATAGACATTCTCAAATCATCAAACCTAGAAAGGTAATACTAAGTGTTTCTATTCTCTATCCCCTGTCCTGTACCTGTTGATAGTTGAAGATTCCAACAAAAAAGTTGCCTAATCAATGTTTTTCAGGTAGAACAACATGAATAAAATTAAAGGCATATTATGCGATCTTTTTCATGGAACACCCTCAATCTTTGTGTTTTTCCTCTAAATGCTATTTTTTTTTGTCAAATTAGATTCATAATATGCTTCCTAATTACTTCAAAATCATGGTTTGAATGGGTTAAAATAAGATGTTGGGGTTAACCACAACAACTTATTTTCCGAGTGTTTTTTGGTTCCTAAGTAGAATATCATGTTTTTACACCGTGTTAACGCCATTAACAATTTTTCCGGATATGATCGCAACTGTACACAAGTGAGCACAATAGTACAGAGGGTTTTTTTAATGATGAAAAAATAAAATATGTTCCTTACATAATTGGAAGGCAGATTTCCATCATGTTCAAGTAAAGTTTTGAGATTTGTCTACGGAAAATACATTAGATGTTGAATTACGAGTCCATGAATGCCTTTCCTCATAGTCAAACTTCATTAAAAGAGAGAGAAAAATGTAAAAGTATGAAAAAGATCACATAATATTGCTTTAATTAAGCAAGTAATAGGAGCAGACATTTAAGCATCAAAAGAAAGTATAAGTGAAATAACACTGAAATGAATGACAGAGAGCATGTGTGGTCTAGTGGATAGCATGCCGGTCTCACGATGCAAAGGTTGTGAGTTCTAGCCCCACTACAGCCAACTTGTTTGTATCCTTGGGCAAGGTACTTAGTCTCAGTTGCTTCGTCGACCCAAGCGAGATTAGGGAGCTGTTAGGGGATATTACAATCTATGTGCGCCATATCGGTAGCCTGGTAAATGAAGCGAAATGATTTGTGACAATTTCCTAATGGCAGCAAAAAAAACAGTGGTTCGGAAGTCACATATAAATGGTGGTCCCGTGCATCGGAAGAGCAATACCCTAGCACGTTAAAAGGTTACAGACTCTTTCGTAAAGAGTAGGGGATCATCCCGGTCTGTATCTGTTCACACATCTAACGGACCCCAATGGAAATAAGCTTATTGGGTTATCCAGAGTCGTAGGACCCAAATAATATCAAATCAAATCAAACACAGAACAATTATCTCACAATTGCCCTTCCCTCTCCCCCGCGCGCGTCCAAAAGTCACCCGCGTGATATATGTAATATTTTAAAAATATTTAATTATTTCATTGTTTACAGCTTTTTCATAAGCTTTTTAACACTTTTCTGACGATAAATTAGCCGATGAGCCGCATTGCAATACTTCCGGGTTGGAAAAACATTTCTGGGAAGTAAAAAACTCTGCACGAAACTTGCAACTGGCGCTTTGTATTGAAATGTATGCATTTGAAGCAACTTCGTAGGCACGGCAATTGATTACTGCGCAATCGCTTCAGCGCATGACGTCACATCAAAAACTTCTTTGGAGTTTCCTAGTGCATTCTGGGTAATATTTCAGGTTTGTTTACGATCTTTAAAATTCTCCGAGCTAGCGTAACGAGAAACAAAAAATTACAAACATTGATCGAATATCTCATTAATATTCAAAATAGGGATGCAAATATGAGTAGACTCCTTTATAAAAGAAACAAAATGCAAAGCCAAGGGCAGTAGGTGCTGGTAGGACATAATTAACAGCATTTGAATTGTATTTGAACCTTGGATAATAGTTAACAACGCCGACAATATTAAATCAGGTGACTTTACCCCAAAATATTACAATATTAATATTAAATAGTCACCTCGTCCTGCTTTTCAAAAACACAACAGTAAACTCACATTTAATTGCAAGGGGCCTTATCTAACACACATAGAAAACATCCTCATACCTTAATATTATCTTACCATTCAGATTTCTCCACTTCATGACTGATGGCGATGGTGAAGAAGTTGCAAGATATTATGAGCAGCTAAATTCAGAAGAGTTCTTCAAAGTATCTCCAAAAGTAGGTGGCATTGACTTTCTTTTAAGGAATTTAAAAAACAAGACAAAAAACACCTTTCTTATTCCATGCATAAACACAATAGCTTGTTTTAAAATTATTCACCACTGAGTTGTACTTCAAAATTTAGAAATTTGAATGTCATCACTTTGATTTTTTCTTTCATTCTTATATAGTGGGTTTGGGTTTGGATGTCAGCAGGCAACTTGATTGGTTTATGGCTCATATTGGTCCGATACGCACTATAAAAGACCGATAATATATACATTTTGGTCAGGGCTTAACTTAAAGTGCACTATATCGCGATGTTCAAGTGCGCCATACACAAAGTTGTCGACGTATGCGTATAACGCAGCATTGTCGTATTGTGCGTACGTGCTAAAGAACGCAATTATTTGAAGCAAGATATGTTATGCTATTATCTGCTGATGAGCCTTGCCGACAACTGTGATGGTTCACACATAACTCCTATCACACAATTGTCACCTATTACGTATTGGACAATAGTGTATTCTAGCTGATTTTTAAAATGTCATCTATCTCTTCCAGGTGTTGGAGAAGATCCAAGAGGAATGGGGGTTTGTTGCTGACTGGTGTGGACAAGAAGAATGCGCAGAAACCATCAAGAATGTCTTTAATAACACAGGTGTGTATATCAGTTATTATATTCTTTGGAGATTAACCTGATATTATTAGTTATCCCCTACATGTTCGCACAATACGGAAAAATACCTACATAGTGTGTATAACCCACGCTTTAGAAAACGTGGGGTACAGAATTGCCGAATTTTGTAAAAAGCATGGGGTTGTGAGTTATCTGGTTATAAAGCTTGTTTGTGTAAAAAGCATGGATTAAAAGTAAGCGTAGGATAGCCAGCTGAAGGACTTGAAAATACATTTTTATGGATGTATAGTAAATTTACTGTGACACCGCCAATCAGCGTTATCTGATTGGCGGGATACGTCCGACCAAGAAAATATGCATGGTTTTGATGGGGGAATCGATGTTTAGAGCAAATACAGGTATCACGCAAACCTTGTTTTTCAACATTCCGATTTATAAAAATAGTTGAAACTGGGTCCCCAGCTGAAACCGTGATGCAGCACAGGTTTGTTCACAAAATAATTACATAATAATGGCGTCGGACCTGTCCACTGGCTGGACACAAGCCAACCAGATGGACAGGCTAGTACATTTACGTCGAAGAAAGAATCCTGTGTGGAGTCAATTTGTGTCCACGCGGGTTGAGTACATTATACTCACACAGCGCTGGACATATTGCGGCGAAGACTTGGCTTTAAGCTTACCCGGCGATGATATCGGACATCCTGCAGCTGTTTATAAATACCATGATCAAAGATATTTAATTCCTTTTGGTATGAAAGAAACAATGACCAAGAACTATAAAAGTGAGTCCTGTAAGTTTCTTATTGGTAAAATCTGCACTTTCTTTTAAAAAAGCAAAGAAGGGTGGGTTATAACTTTTCATGAAAAGGGTGGGGTAAAAACACCACTGCACACTATGACCTATGGTTTGGCATGTCATATCCACATCCCCCACCCCAAGAAGAAAAAAGGTATTTAAACACTCGCAGCCGAGAACGAAACTCCCTCCTATAACAACGCTGAATTCTCTTCCCTTCCTACCTCCACAAATCACTTGAAGTCAGACCTGCGCCGTCACCAGCTCTGTCTATATTATTAAATCACAGTGCCAAAAAAATAACCTGCTTTGTTGCTTGCAGGTAATAGATTCGACCTTTTTGCAGTCTATTTCGGCCTCAGAATGTATCAACAATTGTCTCAGTAACATTTAAATCATCCGCCATCTTATTTGTTTATATTTACGTGATGTAATGATATTGTTTATTTCAAGCAACTCTTACACAGATGCAATTTGCAAAGCAATCGCTTTACATGTAATCATACATGTTTGAGAACAAATTAACCCACATTCACAATTTAGCTACTTAACCCTCAGGCAAGTGATTATTACAAATATGGTATGTAGTAATGAGGAATGAATATCAGGGGGGTGGTCACTTCCAAATTGAAAAGTGATATGATAAGAAAAGATCAGAAATATCTAAACAAAAAGGTGATTTTATAAAGATTTCAACATTTTGGAGGAGATTGCTCTAATTTATTTAAGTAAACCTGGGGTCAAATTACCCCCCCCCCCCCAACCCTGAAAATTATATCTAAGGATATCTTGATGATAATTGCTCATAATTCTTCCTCATTTAAACAGGTTATCTTCTGGATCCACACACGGCAGTTGCTAAGGCCATTGCTGACCGACAACCAATCACGGATCGCCCCATGCTACTAAGTGCCACCGCCCACTACGGCAAGTTTGCATCGGACGTAGTTGCCTCCCTGGGTTACGACGTCAGCAGCGACTTCCTGTTCGGAAAGCTAGAAGGGAGGACTGGACTTCCCACAATGCACCAGGAGCTGGCCAGATCTCTGCGCAAACCACGCCTTCACAACGGTGTGGTGAGCCCGAATGTGAATGAGATTGTCGCAGAGATGGAGGGATTTATCGATAGAGTGTCGTTGAGGGAGACCAAAGAACAACGCGCGTAATATTATTAGAGCTGATCAGAAGTGTTATAAACAGATGGGAAATCATGGTAAACCGATTTGTGCGCGGTATCTTATTATGTTAGAGATAAAGAATAGCTCTAGGGGCAGATGATTCTAGTCTATAGGGTTTGGGTTTTTGGGGGTGTGGTATTTCTCAAGCAGCAACCTGTACTTATACCTGGCCAAATAACTGTAAAACATAGTTTGTTGGGATTTTGTATTCTGAAACATTCTCACACATATATAATAGTTAGATTTTTCTACATAAAAAACTTTACATTTTATGACAATCTATATATTCCTGCATTCGATAATCACGTTACCATGTTGATGTGTACCACCCAAAGCATCATATTTGAAATATACTTTTAAAACCAAACTCAATGTACCTTTGGCATAATAATACACATTCAATGTCCATCGATCATGGTCTTAGGCAAGAGTTTATCAACTGCCCCGTCCTGGGAATAATCTGCCCATCCAGATGACGGGTGGACAGGTCTCTGGCTAAGACCTTGATTTCCATCGTTTTGAATGCATGTAATAACAGCAATTGAGCAAAACAACATATTTTACATACCCATCACGTTTTGCGTACTTTGTGGATATTTGCAAAGCATTCATTATTCATAATCAGGGACTTCAAGATTTTTTTTAACCAGCCAGTCGTGCAGGTAACTCACCAAAAATACCTGCCCAACAGAAATTCCACTAGGCAGTATAACACACTTACACTGAAAGTTTGAAAATGTTTACCCGCCAGTCATGCGAGTACTTTTATCTTCACCCGCCTGACGCAAAAGTTACCCTACTATGGGCAGACGGGCTGGTGCTATTTTTTCGGGGCTGTATATCAAGCAGCCTGTAATATGCGCTGGAAATGCACTCACACGTAGGTGCAGTTTTCAATTTCAGCGAATGTTGGATTTTACAAAGGTACACTATTTTAAATGCTATATAAGGTGTATAGTAGGAATCTTGGTATATTTATATGATTGAACCATAACACAGTTACTGTGTAACAAAGTATAATATACATGCATATATTTGTCATATTACAATGAATTATGTAGAGTCTCAGACGGGAAGTTACCTGTGAAACAGACAGTGCTGACATTTTCATTTTTTTCTTGAGGTGCAAAATGCACCTTACTTTTGAGGTCAAGGTACAATTCCTTCAAGTTAAGGTGCAATTTTAGGTGAATAGCGATCCGGGGGGGGGGGGGGGGGTACTCGGATTTGGTTTGGTCGGGGGTGTGCCGCTGGAGATTCAAAACCCATAACTATTTTTAGGGGTGATTTTGGAAAAACTGGTACCCATTTTTAGGGGTTTTGCTTCATTTTAGACCAAATTTTCGCAAGTTATCAGGAAAATAGACCTAATTTTTGCAAATTTTCGCGAAAATAGACAAATATTTTGCAAAAATAGACCAATTTGTAAAAAGTGACCCCATTATTAGGGATTTCCAGCACACCATACCCCATGTATAGGGATTTTGTGCCAAAAAAGCTACCCATTAGAGCGGCACACACCCGTATACCGTCTTAGGCGAGTAACCCCCCTCCCCCCGCCCCCGGGATCGCGATAGCAACTTTATTTAGGGCTGCAAAAACTTGTATCGCAATTTTGCACCAGCCTTTGAAAGTTGTATTGCAATGGATTATTTTTTAAGATGCGATACGGGAAATTTGAAGGTCTGGTAAACAGGGTAGTATAGAATTATAATTAAGCTACAAAAAAGCACATTTATTTCCTGTAGGCCTTGCGCATTTCATTTTTGAGCTGTTTGTACCATATTTCAATATTTTTTATTTGAAAATCCAGGAAAAACAACAAAAATGCTATTTTGTAAAGAAATTATCAAATTGGTCTGTAGGGTTCTATGAATAATAATATTATTGTACAAAAATGCAGATTGATTCCTCCATCGTTAAATTTGTTGCTAAAAATCACAACTAAAAATCCCTAAATAATAATGAAATATAAATCTGCATTTAGCATTAAGGTTTTTCATCACACTGACAGGAAACAGACTTGTCATGGGATCTTTTTCACAGCCTTTTCATAATTATTTACGTAGAGCTTTCAAACAATTCCATAAGTACTTAATAACAATAAAAAGAGGGATTGAATTACTGCAGCTAATTTGAACTAAAATCTGCACAAGATCTAATCTAGAAAATATAACTAGTAATGCCAAATATACCAGTATTCTTTATTATAAAATGAATCTTTGTAGATAAGATTTTCAATCAAAAATATTGTAATTGTGTTGTAACTAATTTTGGTGGTCCTTGTAGCTACATTTTTGTTGGGAAACCTAATTTAACAAAAATGTGTCTACAAGGACCATCAACATTCCATTCCAGTACCTTTTATTTACCTTTTTGTTTAATTGGTCTAAAGGGTAAAAATATGAAATTTATCAAGCGCTGTAACCTTCTTCTTTTTTTTATTAAATTTCACTAAAAAATCTGATTTTTAAAATTTTGACCTAAAAATCACTTTTTTGGCTCAAAATTTGTGTGACTCAAGCCTTTTTGACTCAAATTTTAATAACTGAAATTTGATACCAAAATTGGATTCTCCGACTCATTTCCTTTCCAAAAGTGTATACTTTTATATACATCACATTAATAGTTCAAAAGTTACAGCAAATTTATGATTTTTGTTGCCTTAATATTTGTATTTAATTATATTTATGGTATGTTTTTTTCTTCTTGGTGCTATAAGCTTTACAATATTAAATTTGTACATGTCAAATTTGCTTACACATGTTACTTAAGCTTATACAAAAGTTACTTGAGATTACAAAAGCTTTGCTCCTTTGAAAACCTTTCTTTGATGAGAAGAAATGGTTTACAGTTAGTTTAAATGCCTCATGACACAGTGGGTTAATATAAAATTGTCTGATTTTGTAAATGGCACACAATTATCGTAACTGAAATTACCAAAGATGATTTACAACTTAATTATTGAAGACAATCTGATTGAAAAGAATTCTATGAAAATAATTGGTCTGATGTTATGTTAAAACAATCTATGATGATAAATGATGATTTGAAATTTATCCTAATTATTAATTAATTATGTGTCAATGTGCCATCTTCTCTCCTGTACAGGGGCGTACCGCGGCATGTGAGCCAGGGGGGCAGAAGTATGTCGTCACGACAGTGGCGTAAATTTTCGTAAAAGGTTGTCCCAAATTTTTTCCCAGTCAGTCACCTCGTGAATTTCACGTAAGTGGTGGGGGGGGGGTGGGGGGTAGGGTCCAAAAATTTCGCGCGCACGGTCACAAAATTTCGCAGCCCAAACAGCTCAACAATCAACAAATAATGCCCAATCCTCAGTTTTTTCGGTCTAGGCCCTATTTTTTTTCCTTATGCGAATTTTTAGCGTCCCGGTATTCCGAATTTAGAGTCCCGGTATTTGGAGCCAGGGGGGGCAACTTGCCCCCTTTGCCCCCCCCCCCCCCCCCCCCCGGTCGGTACGCCACTGCTCCTGTATGGTATTCTTTATACCATTTTGATTTTGTGTTGCAAAATAAGAGCCGTTTGATTGATGACAAGAAACGGTTTACTTCTAAACCATTATATTGTCCAAACCATTGGCATTTCAAATAATGCGCAAACCAGGGGTGGCTTTGAGGGCTGAATGGTTAAAGACCACTAGCTTATTTTGCCTTGGCGATCTTCTTGGGGAGAAGTACAGCTTCCACGAGCGGGTGGCTCCAACCTAATTTTGGGACATAATGATGCCCCCCCCCCCCCCCCCCATTTCCACATAGTGGTCAAAGCTTACTGGTATATTGGTTCAAACCTGGAAGATTTCCTGGCCGGCTCCTTGATTACATAACATGTGCAATCATTTTCCCTATGGTACATTCGATACCATTTCTATTAATTTTGCCAGTAGATAAGAGCCGTTTGATTGAGGATAAGCATTTGTTTACTGGAAGCACATATCTTCTTCCAGATCTCGTTCCATGGGGGCTTATAATTAGTATAATTATCATGACATTGTTTTGAAATTTCATAAAATTGAAAGTAAAAAAAGGTGAAATATATATATAATGATGGAGATCAGTATCAAATGATTTAAACAAAAATTGGTAACATTGTATCAAATTCTACTAACATTATTGCTAAAATACTGAAATTAAACACTATTGATCATTTTGATTTGAAAGATTAGCATGATATTAAATCACATTATACAATTATGATTCAATGCTTGTATACTTCTTAATTCACACCCAGTATTTTCCACAGTGGTATCTACAATGTGATGTGTGGTGATTCAAATGGGTAGCGTATAAAAGACATGGGCGTTATACTTGCCCATACTTCCATACTTGCATTGTTCCTCCAAAGTGTGACATGCCTTAAATAATTTGTATGTCCCCTTTGAGCATTGATTTCATGGCTACTTTCTTAGCCTTGGTGGCATCCTTTTGTTTTTTTGTTGTTTTGGCTTCACTCTTCATGATTTTGATTGCATGCAGTCTCCAATTATGTTTTTAACCAAAATTAAAAAAAAGAAGTGAAAAGCACTAATATACCTTTGGAAATGCTGAGGAAATGTCTTTATTTTTCATTTTTACTGATTTTTGTTTAAGGAATCTTACATGAAAGGGTTTCTTTGTAGGGTATATCATCTTAACAAGGTGAAAATATTGAATTTCATTTTTGAGAAATCTCTCCGTGCCCCTTTAACAAGTTTTCATTATACAAGCTATTCAAGCTTATTGGAGTGACGCCATTCTCTACATGCACTTGATACATTGAACTATACCAATAAACCAATATATTGTTATACTATCAATTTATTCACATTGTATTGCTATAAATTGCTCATAATTTATGTGCCATTAAGCTATTTGATAAAAACCAACAATAAAAACATGTGCGCCGTGCACAAAGATACAAACTGCAGTTGTATTTCATTTTAAAATATCCTTGTGTTATTTTGTGAAAATGTGTCTGTTTTTATATAAAATACTGATTACTAAAAATATGCAGTACAGGAATAATTGCTCGAATAGCTATGAGTTAATATTAAAGGTAGATGTTCCGATTTTCAACTTGAAGTTTTCTATTCTACATGAAAGGTCATCCTTAAAAACGTCGTGTCCCAAAATTTGAGATGCCGCTAGCTATTATGGTTCTTATTTTAGACGCACAAGATGCTGTGAACTGTACCCATTGAGTAGTACAAACTATATCGGTGGTAACCACCATTCGCGGTAATTCAACGCTATTTCATCAATTTCTCTGTCATTAGGCCGTCAAATTTCAGTATGATGATGAGAAAAATACGAGCTTTCATATGATATGAAAATCTCTGTATGTTTGAAATAATTCTATATTACGAAAATGTGATCGGGTCATCTACCTTTAATTGATTTAGTTCACATTGAATTGATTGAACACTTCCTGCAAATAGTTTTGAGGAAGAGACCAATAAAGTTATAAAATGCATATTTTCTGCAGAAAGATAGACTTCATAATATTTATAGAACCATCAAATCAAATATTAGAGATCCGCATAGTCAAAAACAAAAGAACACGACAGAGAAACTTCAAATGAATACATGGGATGGGCTTTCTTATAGCTATTGGGAGTGTTTTATAAATAACAAACCCATCATTTTGTTCCAGAATTGCTCTGTGAAGCCATTTTGTGTTTGATTGATCAAAACGAGGAATTCATAAGCAGGAGAGGGAGGCAATTGAGTTTTGTAACTTATTTGTTGGTTATCCAGTCTGTGGTTATCAGTAACCTGTCACACCGCCCTCTAGTGTTAGCTCGTCCTCTTGTCACGATAGCTGCTCTCCATTTGCATTACGGTTCATTTCATTGGTACACCGTTTTTTCTACCTTTCTTGACCACCTAGACCCTTAAAATTATACGTCAAGAAAAGAGGGAACATTGCTATACACAACAGGTACAATAAATAAGAAATCAAGTTATAAGTTATCACAATATAGTCGTGAGAGGAGTTTGTGTGTTTTCAACGTGTATCGGAAAATAGCGGTGACTTCGTAAACCATAGACAGCTCCGGCTATAAGTTCAGTTAATGAAAAATCCTGATAAAAGTTACAGCTTCATTATCGTTTCGTAACCAATTGAAGTTAGGGTAGATCCTAAATCTAATCCCCCTTGCGTTCCACCGGGTTCCACCTCTACCTCCATATAATTAGTTTCATCGCAATCGCAATTTTTACCCGTAGTGCGCCCTCTATTTTCAGTTTTGAATTGACAAATTTGCTATCTACCAATATCCAATATCGCAATTTTCACCCGTAGTGCGCCCTCTATTTTCAGTTTTGAATTGACAAATTTGCTATCTACCGCAGATAGCAGAGACAATTTTCTACAAGTGCTAATAAAAATTCCATTAAAATGGAAAGTTGGCGGTCAAAAGGAAATTGCGATATAAGGCAAATAGAAAGAGCAAAAATAGCAACATTTGTAAATACGGCTTTTAGTTGCTAAAATTATGTGGCAGAAGAAGCAAGCGCATAGATGATAATTGTGCAAGATTCTTGCATGGCATTACTAGAAAGCAATATAAATTACAGCCATAGTTTAGTGATAAACACGGTTTTAACATTCAATTTAAGTTTTAAATATATGTCATATGTATTCAATTTATTTGATCAATACATAAATAAATGTAGAAATAAATAAATGAGTTTTTTTTTAAATACTTTTAAATAAATAGTTGAATCATTTTGTTAATAAATAATAATATAAATCGAAAATTACATTTTTAATCGAAAATAAATGAATCAATAAACTAATGAATCAATACATAAATACACGCATATTAAAAATTAAAATATTAAAAATTACTCTTAAAATAAAGAAATTAAAACAAATAAACATGAGAAAACATTAATAAATAAAGAATGATTAAATAAATAAATGAATAATTATGTAGATAATTAATAATATAAAAAGTAAATAAGTTTAATATAGAAATATACAAATGAATAAATTTTACATTCAATTTAAGTTTTAAATATGTCATATATATTCAATTAATTTGATTAGAATTATATTCAATTTAATATGGCCAATATTCGTTAGTAAAACTATGGTTGAAGTAGAATTTATTTGTTTATTATAGAAAAAATTCCATTGAAATGGAATGGGGGCGATCCAAGAGGAAGAATCATGTTTTGTAACCATTTTCTGAAGCATCTGTTCATTCTGTTGCATACCAAAATACCAGGGATATGGTGTATGTATCTTTCAAACAAAAAAACACCCCAAATCAAAGCACAACAGTCTAAAAATAGTACAGGAAACCAATAAAGTTGATGTTTGTGCATGGAGGGGGGAGGTGCCATCTGAAGAACAATCTAGGTATATATGACATCCGCAACTCATTAAAGCCCCAACTAAAAAATCCTCGGTTTCCCATGGAAATGGAGTGATCACCAGAACATGATGTGTACAGAGTAATTTGTAGTGACAGTTCACCATATCATTATGTAATGCAGTGCTACCCAACAAGGACACATACGGTAGGTTTATTCTAAAGCAAGCACTATTTTTTCGCGGCATTTAATGTTCGTGATGCAGAAGAACCCACATTTTTCATCATGAAATGTTTACCAGCGTTAAATATGGCTACTTCCGGGTACAATAACTATTCCCAGAAAACTTACGATAGAAATCAACTTCTTAACCTTAATGTGCCTGGTCCACTACCTGCTATACTTCTAAATCACATCAAATCACTTGGCATTCAACCACCATCTTCTCAAGACCCTGACTCTATCAAAACACCCATCTCAAGACGTACACATAGAGGGTCAAAGGGGGGTCGCCGTCGCCACAAACTTCTACATCTACGGACTTCTGCATCTACGAACATTGTCAAAAGATTTCCTAAACACCCATGTGTTTCTTGTGAACGTGGTGTTGTATCTCGCTCCCGTGCAATTAGTTGTGATCTTTGTGAAAAGTGGACTCATGTACGCTGCTCCGGTTCAATATCAGATGCATTCTACGACCAATTGGTTATTCAGAACATTAGCTTTTCTTTCATCTGTAATAAATGTCTTATAGAAAGTTTGCCGTTTAATAATGTCAATGAACATGAAGATCATATACATAGAGAGGCAAAACAAGTGACTCTAAAGACGGGTTTTATGAAATCTATATCTGTTACTAAAGGTAAAGGTCTTCATTTCATGCATTTTAATACTAGATCTCTCTTGCCAAAGCTTTCTGAATTACGTTCCATTTTCTCGAATGCCAACCCAGCTGTTGTAGCTATATCTGAGTCATGGCTGGATGAATCGGTACCTGATAACGAAATCAACATTCAGGGGTACACGGTGCTTCGCCATGATAGAAATCGTGAAGGTGGGGGTGTGTGTGTTTATGTTCATAATGATATTGCTTTTAACAACCGGCTGGATTTACAAAGTGATCACTTAGAAAACCTTTGGGTTGAGATTCTTTTACCAAAAACAAAACCAATCTTTTTTGGCGTGTTCTATCGCCCTCCTGATGATACCAATTTTCTCATTCGCTTCGAAGAATCCATCTCAAATATTAGGTCCGATTGTGAAATGCTTATCATGGGTGATATCAATATTGATTGTTTTAAAAAAGATATTTCTCTTTATAAGGACTACTTGTGCATATTGAATGCATTTGATCTCCGACAACTAATTACCACGGCCACTCGTATTACAGATACTACATCTACTTGTATAGATCATATTCTCACTAACAATTCTGAGAAGATTTGTAAATCAGGTACGATCAATATAGGTCTAAGTGACCATCTTTTAATTCACTGCACACGGAAAGTTGTCAGAGGTCATGTTGGTCAGCATAGAGTTATTAATATCAGGTCTACTAAGAATTACAGTCAAGAAATTCTTTTGAACAAATTGTCCACTGTAAATTGGTCTGTAATATCAGATTGCACCGATGTCAACAATGCCTGGGACTTGTTCAAGACTTCTTTTCTGAAGATCCTTGATGAAATCGCACCGATTAAGCAAATTAGGATTAAGTCCAGAACTGAACCATGGATGACCAATCATGTCTTGGAGAGTATTAGGGAAAGGGACCAACTTTTGAATAATTTTACGAAAGACCGCTCAAATGCTGATCTTTACAAACAGTACTGTAAACTTAGAAAACAAATACAAATGGATATCAAAAGAGCCAAAGCTGATTATTTTAGTAGTAAAATTGATGAGCATAAAAACAATCCCAAGAAACTTTGGAATCAATTAAAAACCCTTGGCTACAGCACCAAAACTAAAGAACAGTGCAATATTGTTTTGGATATTGAAGGTGAGACTTGTTTTGACTCTACCAAGGTTGCTGATCATTTCAACACCTTTTATACCACAGTGGCTAGTAACCTTGTCAAAAAGCTCCCTCCCGCTCAAAATGAGTTTGACACTGTCTCACACAAATTTCAGGAATTTTATTCTGATAAGGGTATCACAGAAGGTATTTTAAGCTCTCTCCTGTTACCATGGATTTTATTTATTCTGAGTTGTGTAAATTACATCCCAATAAAAGTACTGGCTTGGACAACATTCCAGCCAAATTTCTTAGGGATGGTGCTTTTGTCCTGAAAGACCCTATTACTTTTATTATTAATTTATCTATCAACACTAATTCAGTTCCTGATGACTTGAAATGTGCCCGTGTCAGCCCACTTTTTAAAAAAGGTAGTAGATCAACTGTTGGTAATTATAGGCCCATCAGCATACTCAATGTGGTTTCAAAAATTCTTGAGAAATCTGTGTACAACCAACTTAACCAATATTTAACCGATCATCAACTTCTCTACTCTCACCAATCTGGTTTTAGAGGGACTTACTCTACCGATACGTGTCTCATTCACCTCACCGATCACGTGCGTACACAGGTTTCTGAGGGAAATTATACGGGTATGGTGTTGATAGATCTACAAAAAGCGTTTGACACGGTCAATCATGATATCTTGTGCAATAAACTTCGTGTTATGGGTGTTGAGTCAATAGATTGGTTCAGGTCTTACCTAAGTGATAGACAACAGGTTGTCTGTGTTAATAAAACTAGCTCAAATCCTATGTCAATTACTTGCGGCGTGCCTCAGGGCAGTGTATTGGGGCCGCTTTTATTTCTTTGCTACATCAACGACATGCCTATCAGTGTGGACTGTAAGCTAGAACTTTATGCAGACGATAGCGCATTGCTTGTTGATGGCAAAGATCCTGATGTAATTGCTGCTAAGCTTAGCAAGGAGTTAGAGTCATGTCAAAAGTGGCTCATCGACAACAAGTTGTCTCTTCACTTGGGTAAGACCGAGGCCATTCTTTTTGGCTCAAAGAGGAATTTGAAGAAACACAATGATTTCAATGTTATGTGCAATAATGTACCTATCAAATCTACCCAGTCTGTCAAGTATTTGGGGATCACATTGGATAATTGCCTTTCAGGCGAGACTGTTGCTAATTATGTTATTAAAAAAGCTGGTGCCAGACTTAGGTTTTTATACAGACAAGCTCATTTTCTTGATCAAATAACTCGTAAAACTTTAGTTACAGCCTTGATTCAGTGCTATTTTGACTATTCTTGTTCATCTTGGTTTTCCGGTCTTTCTAAAAAACTCCAAAATAGACTTCAGGTCACTCAAAATAAGGTTGTTAGATTTGTTCTTGGTTTTGATTCAAGAACACATGTTGGCCAGGCTGAACTTGACAGATTGGGTTTTTTAAATGTTGATGATAGAGTTAAGCAAATGAAGTTGAACCATGCCTTCAAAATTTTTAATAACATCTCACCAGGTTATCTTAGTGAACTTTTTATGAAAGTATCAGAAATCCATCGCTATAATACCAGGGATAGCCACCTTAATTTTGTCATTCCAAGGGTCCGGGGGCAACTTGGCAGCAACACCTTCCAATGTACTGCGGTTGGGGCATGGAACTCTCTTCCAGGCGATATTAAATCGAGCAATACTTATGCTTACTTCAAAAAAGAAGTAAAATCTCATCTTGCAATGAAAGCCAGATTGAGAGAGGGAGGGGGTACCATGCCTTGACTTGTTAGTTGTTTCTCTCTTGTTTGTGTTGTTATTTTGTAAGGACCCCAATGGAAATAAGCTCTTGTGGCTTTTTGGGCTATCCTTGGTCTTATCAACATGCTTTCTGTCTGTGTTTTTTACTATTGTCTTTTATATTTATTATATTTGATTATTGTATGTTCCATCTATTTATGTGTATAAATGTGCAATGTTGATTTGGCTAAATAAATATGAAATGAAATGAAATGAAATACAAATGTACACCTTTCTAATAATGTCTAATAAGAATACTAAAAGCTTGTGAGCATGACAATTTCACCAATCCTAGCCAGACACTCTGAGCTTTTCAGTAGTATCTGAGACCACAATTGTAATGTGTATAACATCTGGACAGTTGGGAGATTTCTCTTTAGTCAAACAAGATAAGCTATTATGTCTCTCTGTTGGGAGTCTAATAACATCTCTCTGATTGAATCATCAAGGCTAAACAAATATATCTTTGACTCCATCACAGACTGCAGGACTGTTAAAATAAACTGCATAGGTACATGTAATTTACAAAGACTGCAAAATAATTTAGACAATTTTCCATATACTAAAAACAAAATGGCAGCCTCCATGTATATGTAGAAAGACCTAAATGTCCAAGAATATGCAATCTGATGCTATAAGGTTGGCGGTTGCCCCACCAACCAAAAAGCTGGAAGCTCCTTATATGAACAATTAAAATAGCGCCATCATAAGTTTGCAGGAGACAATGATACCGAACAGATCATTTGGTGACTTGTTACTAATTTTGAGAAAAATCTTACTGATGGATTGGGAACGATGCTCAAGCTATTTTTACCCGTTGAATAGGAGACTGTCAACCGACGATACTGATAACATGTAACTAGCGCCATCTCTCGACCAAGGACGGCCATACCACTCAGTCACGGTTTTTATGGATTTGGTCAGGATTTGGTGGTGGTGCTGTGATGTCGAAAATCGCAAAACCTCGGCGCAAACTTCTATATAGATCTGAGTGATCCCGAAAGTAGACTGTCTGTGTGTGTCCAAAATGCCAGTTGTACCGGTATTTCTATCAAAATTGATTCTTGAGTTGACAATTCCGTGCATAGCAAGGAGATCATCAACAACTCCTTAAAGTTTGTTCCGAAAAAAATGCAAACATAATTGAACAAAACTCGAACCAAGTGGAATTTGGTACCAAACCCTTATGAACAACCCATCCTTTCTCTAATCCCTCGGTCTGAATCCAGAGGTTGCCTCAATGTAATCCCAGCATGCAGTAGAAACGCACTGTGCAATTAGATAATGGAGCTAATTTCAATTCTTGTTTTACATTGAAATGTACAGAAAAGAAATGGTTAGGAACTAATCAGCGAGATCTTTCACATTCGTTGGTATCATTGTATTGAGAAATGAAATCTAAATTCATATATTGATACACATTTGCAAACAAGGATTGAATTGACTCAATTATCCCATTGCATGCCAGAGTGCGCTTCTACTGCATGCTGGGATTACATGGAAGCAACCTCTGGTCTGAACCCTCCTGGTATACAATAATACCAATACTGACCCATGATTTTCAAATTACATCATAATTAGCTCAAAGTTTCCCAGACGTTGATGTTCAATATAAAGTTTACGTTAATAGCGGAAGCAAAATTGTAATATCACCACATCCGCACTGTATGGTCGACTGGACGGAGTACCGGTAGCTCTGGGTTAAATTCACTGGAAAAAATATGACGGTTGATTTATTGGTGAAAGTATACCAACGTCATGTCTCAAATGACAAAATAATATTAGGTTTTATATTTTAATTATGATCACTATCATGCATGGTGCAGTAGTCATGGTAATAAGACGGCGTCTTCAATTTGGGATTGGGATAGGAGGACAGTCTAATCCATGTGATACCAACACTTTTTTGGTCAGAGTTTGTCCCTCTATTTGAGGGCAACCGTGGATTATTGTGCATGGCAGCGGGAAAGCCTCTATTAACTCCTCATGAGCCAGTATCTAAAAAAATTAAAAGTTGTAAACGGCTAGCTATAGCCTAAATTACGCCGTCGGTATACGCTAAATGAGAAGGGGAGAGACTATAAGAGAGGGAGGGAAAAAGGTCTGAACAATCTTACAAATGTAAATAAAATATGCCCTCAGATAGCATCTAAATTGAATCCCACGCCGTATAGGCCTATAACTCTTTTAAATCAAAAGATTGAAAAGTCAATCTTAAAGATTGTGCTGAGGGAAGGATCATAAAAGATTGATAATTTTCAATCTAATAGAGTGACATTTCAATCCGATATATTGAGATTTCACTCTATTAGATTGAACATTTTAAGATCTTTCCCTCAGCACAATATTTAAGATTGACTTTTCAATCTTTTGATTTAAGAGAGTTTATATATCGCCGGCGCATCAGGCGGTATAAAAAGCTGGCTACGCCACTGGCCTTAGTCATGTTTTCATACCGTGGTTAAATATATACTATATAAGAATACAGGTTGTGTGTCAAAATACAATGGTATACATTGCACTTTTGCTATCTACTGTAGATAGCAGCAGATAGCAAACTAATGCCGTTGCCATAGGCTATTTCCTTATTAATACTTTCCACGCGGCTACTATTTTTACATACACAGAACTGATTTTTCAGAAACCTTTCAAAATTTTCAAAGTTTATCTCAATGATTACTGACACAGTACTAGGCATGTTTGTACTTATTTCAATGCATTTCTCATGGTGATTCTAAATATGGTAATGAAATTCAATAATGTTGATATTTTTTAGACATTTTGTGAAATTTTGGAATGTCGTCTGAACACTTTCCACGCGGCTATTGGTTTACCATCAAAAGAGTTTTTTTCAGAAACCTGTCAAGGTCCATGTCAAGGATCACTGAACCAACACTTGGCATGTTTATACTTACTTCCATATTGAACTACTGTATAACTGGCTAGAATCTGTGTGACATCGGAAAACCACGTATAAAACGCACCCTATTTTTGCTTATAAAAGAGTTGAAATTAAAGTCCTATTATTTACACGTATTTAAAGAGTCGGTATAGCGATAACTATTATAAGACTAGGCCTAAGCAAAGCAAAGCTAAAATAGGATGCATATCTATTTTTAATAGGTTAAAAAGAAAGGGCAAATATGTTGCAACACATTTATATTATTACGAAGATATCTTTTAAATCTGAGTTCAAAAAAATAACACATTAAGATTTTTGTAAACCTTTACAAAAAGCATTTATTAAAAACAATAATATCATAAAATTGAACAATACAAACGATATCCATTAACGTGGCCGAACAATTATACCTCTCAATATTATTTTATAAATAGTATATTAAAAGTATAATGTATGGTAAATAAAAACCTCGTATATTATTATACTATTTGCTGAGGCGATATAACACCGCGTTTTACGTAAAAGGGGAAAAAGCTTCATCACTATAACGACATTTTTAGCTTTAGCATGTGTCAGAAGATTCAGAAATAACTCGACGTTTGACAGCCGGCACGCGTGTATATATAAGAGATCCGGAATCAATTACATTGTATTGATACCGGGAAAGAGAAGCAAGTTCAAAATCGACTTTAAACGTATTTTGTCAATATTTATTTGTAGTTTTATTATTTTGTCAATATTTACTAAAGATTTATAGTATCGACACCTAACCGGTCTCGCCATACGAGTTATTTGTGGCGATACTATAAAACACGAATAAAAGACAACTTCGATTAGTTCTGATTTATATAGGGCATAAGCAAAGCAAACTGCGGGTTAACATTTTTCTGCTAATTGTATTTTCTATTATTGTTCATAGCAGCGCGTGCCAGGACTGTTTTTCGTGAAATGGTTTGTCGTTTATTTGTACCGAAATTGACATTTACGTTAGGTTTTTTTCTCCTTTCATTAAAAATCGCTCAATAATTTCCAGAAGCACACATACACAAAATGGCGGGTGATTTCCTCTTCTAAAGAATAGCCTCTTTTATTTGCAAGTTTATTTCTCAAAATGAGCCTGGTTCATTGCTCAGCATGAACGCATTTCAAATATCTTTTTCTTCATTCATAACAATATCCAGTTGATGAAAAATAAAAAAGGAAAAAGAAATGGAAAATGTTTCACAAAAAGGGTCTTTTATAAGGATATTGATTAATAGTTGACTCGTGTGTGACTGCCGACCGATGCCGCGGTATGTGTGGCGGCAAAAAAAGCTCGTTACAAGCAAGACTGCGAATCGACTAATTGTGATTTGGATTCAGCAAGAAAATACGGCTATTATTGTTTTCGTAAATGCTAGCATATAACCTATACGAGAACTTGATTAGCTGTTATCATGGTTATAAAAGCGGTCCGTGTTACCAAATATGTAACTTTATCGTAGCCCAATGTCACTAATTGTCTCATTTATAAACCAATGGTTAAGACAAATCATGTCACCTTGAATTGGGCCACTTCGTCAATTGTTGGTAACACTGAAAATGGTTCGTGTTTTCTACGTCTATATACAAAAACACATCTTGCGCAGCAGTGTAAACGGTTTTTAAGGTTAAATTTGATCATTCTATACTTTGAAGACAAACGAAATCAACCTTCCATAATCTTTATCATTTCGGTATAGGCCTATTCTGTCGTGCACGGTACATTATTAGCCTCGTTCATCATGTACGCCTAAATGCTATCTACTGAAGATAGCAACCAACAAACCGGCGCGATTGATAAACGAGACACGCATCATCAATGTTCAACAAGCCCCTTTTAATCGGAATAATACAGCAAGTAATAGTGAAGTTGATTTGGGGGCAAATGTGTTTGTAGTTAGAAGCGACAGGTTGTCCAAGTGTAACTTGAATAGTGCAAGTCTATTAAAGGCATATTATGTGATCTTTTCCAGAGAGCACCCTCTATTCATGATTTATTTTAGACTAAAGTAGATTTTCTTGCAGATTTACATTTCTGATCATAAATCGTACATACATTCCAAGTTACAGAGCGATACAATTCCTAATTACCTCAAAATCATGGTTTTAGAGTGAATTTAGAGTGAAAATATAAACTGTCGTGTTCACCCGACAGTTTATTTTCACTCTAAAACCATGATTTTGAAGTAATTAAGAATCGTATCGCCCTGTAACTTGGAATGTATGTGCAATTTATGATCAGAGATGTAAATCTGCAAAAAAATCTGCTTTCCATTTTTTTCGATGTTGAGGGCGTTCCCTGGAGAGATCACATAATATACCTTTAAAGACCTATCGCTAAACCGCACTTATGACATTCGACATACGGACTGTTCCAGATTCAAAAATTAATGGTTTGAAAATTAACATAATATGATACACCTGCAATTTTGACTCCCAGGGAGTGACAAAAATCATTCCTTGCTCAGACGAAAAACAACTGGCTCTGGTACCAGAGGTTAACACTTTCCACAGGGCAGGCAGCTGCTGACGACATTCCAACATTTCACAAAATGATTCAAAAACATCATAATTATTGAATTTCATCACCATATTTGGAATCACCATGAGAAATGCATTGAAATAAGTATAAACATGCCTAGTTTTGGTTCAGTAATCCTTGAGATAGACTTTGAAATTTGCAAAAGGTTTCTGAAAAATATGTTTTGTATATAGTAGAACTAATAGCCGCGTGTAAAGTGTTAACGCATTTCATGTCGTGATAGGAAACTTATAAAAGGTCATGGCACTGTTCCTTCTCTGCACAGTACATTTCATGAGCACATCAGCTTGGCATTTAACCTTTGACATATCGTATGCCAATTGTTTTCCATTGAAATAAAGGCTTGTTATCACATCAAATATGACAATGCAATTAATTTGAAATGAGTAAATAGACATCAAGTTAAAACAGACATAAGCCGCTTTTGAATGTTATCGCACTCTAAAGGTTAATCATACATACAAAAGAGTCCTCATTGTTGAGTGGACGTCATGTCATAGGCTCTTTTATAATAATAAGGCAATGACGAAAGAATGAGAAAAATTCATATAATAAGACGCATTGCCTATTCATCATGTTCAGTAAACCGTACACGTTTTTCCAACTAAAGTCAGTTGACAACCTTGAGACACGGAGCAGAACTCGTGAAAACTAAAACACCTGTTTGGTTTCATATTGGGTCGATTTTTATATTTATTTTTTTATTTCATAGATGAATTTAGTATTGACCTTGACTGCTTAGATAGGTCTACGCTGGTTCCCTTCGTCTGATGGTCTTTAAAAAACATTCCAATCGACTGACTGACCATCAGCGGAGATCGGTGAAGCATATAGGGCATTGGGAACCTGTAGTTATGTCCCCGATAGAATATGAGCAAGTAATAGTGACGGGTGGATGAAAAATGGCGTTGCCAACGGGCACAAATACCTTAACGTATATTTTCTGCTTGACTTGAAGTTTTCATGTATGTTTTAAGTAAAGAAAACCCCCTCCGTCACTTGTACATCAGGGACAGGCTAGTATACGATATTATACAGTGACATTGACTTATATGATGAGGTATAACCTCATGTTTTTACCCTTAAACGCTTGCGCTATAATCGAGGTTTAGATAACGATTCCGTAACGCTACCTAATTATCTCTATCAGATTATCCTAAACCAATCTGAGCTTGGTTTGTATGCTATCTACCGTAGATAGCAGAGCAGAAGTAGGGAGAATTTCATATTGCATACAATGTTAATTGTATGAAATAAAGAGGCACTATAGTGAGTCAATAATTGTTATGCTATCTACCGTAGATAGCAGAACGATGATATCACTCATACTCAATAATAGCTTCAATGTTAGTGTTGGTAAAACACCAGTGCATCTGGTATATTGGAAGTCACAACTAGGCCTATATTGAAAATAAAGCGACGTATTTGACGATGTACACCATAAAACTAAGAACATTAACTTTTAACCCATGGTGTGAGCTTTTGGTGTACATATAAGAGTATAATTGTTAGTTGGTCAAGCGACGAATAAACACCCATACGGGCAAACGAACCTCACATCAGGTAGGGTCGGTCGGTCAAGCGTTTTTAAAATACGCCATGTAACTCATCTGCCCGGCCTATACCGTAAACAGCGACCAGATCAAGACAACTATTAAGTTCAAACCCATCCTTAGAAACCGGCAAAAGTTATATATATTTCCTTTTCATAGAACTATAGAGATATATACAGGACTAAATGGAGGGATTCTAAGTCTCTCGAAGATATTATTTTCTACCATTAACATACATGAATGATTGACTATTCTAAGGGTTCAACATAAAGAAAACTCATAAAGTAAAGGTAGAACTTCCTGAATGACCCTGTATATTAATGAAATAAAAAATCGCGTGTGTATAATGCTAGCATACTGAGGCTGTGTTCACACATAAGTAGAAGTTGTCCAATCTGGACCGGACCCACTTGAAAGTTGCGTTCCCACATAAGTGGTCGTCACAACGATGACTCAGCAAAATAACAAAAAAAACATTGAGTCCGGACCGGGACCTACTTGAATCGCGTTCCCACTAGCGATTTAGTGTGGACCGGGTTCGGACTAGTCTAGACTACTCGGGATTTTGTTCTATGTGGGAACACGGCCTTTGTTACCGTATAATTATGCTAACATCGCACGTGTGCGTGTATACATTTCGTTTGCTATCTACCGTATAGCATACTTTGTAAAAATAGTGTAGGCCCTATAGGCTAATGTTAGCCATAGCTCACGTTCTACCTTTGAGTTTATATTTAACTTTATTACAATGTAAGCTTGAGGTCGCTCATTTGCTATACCGTAGTAGTAATTAGTATATTTTTATAATGTTATATTAGATCGCGGATGTATGATGTTTTAGCTTATCTGCTACCTTCCGTAAATATAAGGTTTTGGCAATGTCTTGCTAGACGTCCCGTAACTTATGTGCGCATGCTCAAACCAATTAAAATGCGTAGTAGTTGTCCACGGTTTATTCCGTACGGGACGTCTGGCAAGATATAGCCAAGTTTTTTGTGTGTTATATTTAACAGTTAATTTTGGACATCTACTGTACATTATAGGGTGTCTTGCTTGTCTATTTAAAGTATTAACCATACCGTATATAAATTTATATAGTTTATATATATTACATATGGAGATATAGTTATTATCAAATTCACTTTTACATTTAAAGGCATACCTGATTACCATTAAACTGAACAGATGTTTAGCTGTTTCTGAAATAATACATGCACTGTTTAATGGAATGTTACCTCATCGTATCATGATTAAGTCACGCCCCTAAGTGTTCTGTAACCTGTCAATCATAGCAGTCAAATGATAGCCCAATGTTTAAAATAGTATTATGTCAATATTTTACCATATGTTCGGCTGATAATATTGAGCGCCCCATATATAAGTCCTCGGGCAAATCAATAGCTCGGGGCTATACATGTAGAAAAATATGTGTTTCGAATTGTGTTAATCTCATAAACTGCCGCTACTGAATTTTTGCCAATATACTTGCATGTTAAACAAAACAGATACAGGTATGATATCATAATCTGAAATATTTGTCGATATTTTTGAATTTAGACAAAGCAATTCATATGGCAATTAAAAAACACGAAAATCGCCACATCTGTTACTTTATTGTTAACAAACTGTTGTATTTATTGTACATTTAAATTTTTAAGTTTTTGTGACCATTAACTTGGCCATAAACCAATTGGTTTTGATGATGTCAATTACCGGTTATGTTCACATAGATTTATGTTTAAGTAAATGAACCCCCAAAAGTTGACTTATAATTGTATTTTAATTGAACAAGACAGTTTAGGACATGAATTAAAAACATATATTTACATCCCAAAATAAGACTGAACTATTTTTGTTGTGAGAAAAATAGGTTTTCATTTATGGGAGTAACCTTCTATGTATATGAACCGGTCAGCCCTTTTACGGCAAAATGATGTATCTTATATGTACTTTCCTATAATGATATACTTCCTTTTAACATGGATTGTGTTAACTTGGTTCAATATTCCTCACTTAGGAAAAGGTTGCAACTTGTAAAGACAATAAAAGTAATATACTGCCTTTTACTACTACATGATTAATGGAGAAAAAAAAGCTAACTTTGATCATGTTAAAAGGAGGTATACTGTTAGGAAACTACATGTAAGATACATTCTTTTGCCATAAAGGGCTGCGGTGGTTAGTGAAAGAAATACTATCCAACCCGCCCTGGACCCAAACACAACAAAAGGCGGTATGATTATGGGACACGTTGATATTATGTTTCTGAAATATGACCGAAATAAGTACTTTTGAAAATAAATCTCAACAACTTTATGATCATGAGAACCATTTTTGCTTAGAAAATTCTTAAGCTTAAAGATTGAAATTTGAATCAAAAAGACTATATTATATAAATAGGCCTACCTGTCCACGATAGAAAATAAGTCCTGCTATCTACGGAATCCATGCTATCTATACGGTAGATAGCAATATTACATTATTACATGTTATAAGATGCAAGCTCCTCTGCTATCTACGGTAGAGAGCAATTAATGGTTTGGCATATTTAGTGAAATTATTGGTTTTGTATCATATTTGACAGCACATCAGATGAGTGTTCCAATTTGCTGGCCAGATTTTCAACTTGATGTTTTCTATTCTTCATGAAAGGTCATCCTTAAAATAGTTGTATTCCAAAGTTTGAGTTGCATGACTCCAGTGGTTCTTATTTTAGAAGCACAAGGTGACATGGAATTTGCTCATTGAGAGTACACAAAATGGCCGGGTGGTTAAACACTGTTGGCAGTAATTTACTACCTTTTGGCAGTCTTATATGTAACATATCTTGAGCCAAACATTTTACAGAAATAATGAGTAAAATATGGGGTTTCTTCTGATATCAAAATACGGTATGGTGATGGGCAAAAAAAAGCTAAAGTGAACGGGACATCCAGCTTTAATTGAATTATGAGTCTTACGGAGTCAGAGTCTACAAACGGAGTACTAAAAACGGGGTCTACCCGCTATAGTCTAAGGTAGGATTAGGGGTTAGGGTTAGATTTAAAGTACGGGGTAGGGTAAAGGTACGGGTTAGGGTTAGGGTACGGGTTAGGGTTAAGGTATGGGTTAGGGTAGATTATGAATAATGAGCCTTATGACTACATTAACGACCCTTATGACTAGCGAGTTAGACCCATAAAAACGATTCAATTTTTTTAAATTTTCAATCCTTTAAGATTGATTTCTATATATTAGTAAGATTTCTCACCTTGTGGAAAGTCATGCATCACGTGACACCGATTGCATGATCATCCATCCCACTGATCCCTACCATTACGATTGCATGATCAACCATCCCACTGATCCCCTGTCATTACGATTGCATGATCAACCATCCCACTGATCCACTATCATCACATTGTTCTAAACACAAGATCTATTGTTCTATAACAGTTTCCTCTTACGACAAAACCACTCCCCTACCGTACGATACAACGATCAAAATTACTTAATTGATTTCTCAAATTCGACGAGTGAAATAACCCGATGAAATGAAGCTTGCGTCAAACAACACCATACAGCTATTTCTCGTGCTCCGTCGCATGCCTTCTACGATGATTACACGGTGTGATTTAGCACGCTGGTTGAGCAAAGAGCCCTATAGGTTTGTTGAAGCCTGAAAGTGTTTCCAATTTATACCTTTATCATTGCCCATCGCATTGATGCACAGACGAATGCCATAATACTTCAGTTATCTTACCAGAGTATCTTTGATAATATACATATCTCTCAAGTTCAGCCAACTATCTTCAGATCTTTAAGGATACGTGTAGAAATTCAACCCTTTTCCAATGATTCCAGACTAACTTATAACTGGTACACCACTTTTATAATTCTAGAGGGTTTCTCAGACTAAACTGACTGGTATACAGGGTGAGTAAAAAAAAAGGTGTACTAAACTTTGGGATTTTATATCTTAAAATCTGTGCTAAAAATTCACACATTGTTTTATTGAGGCAGACGGGTTATCTCATTAGCTTTCTAAAGAATTTTAGTTGGTTGAAATTGGTTGTGGTAAACATATTTTATGCTCATTTGCGTACTAAGTGAACATTTTATAAACCGAACAAGATTTGCGATATTTTCTCTTATAAGATCTATTGAATTCCACTATTGAAAACGGTCCATACTCTAGTCCGAACTGAGTCCGACTATCACAAAAGCCAAATTTGTTGTTGTTGTTGCTAAATTCATGTAATAATAACATTGTTTTGTCATCATTTCGCATTTAATGTTCGATTTTTCATTATTAGTTAGATAATAATGTGTACCATACATAAATCCACTTGTTCATTAATATCAAGCATTATTGAGTAAAATATTCAATATTGTGGTCGGTTTCAAAATGCAGTAACTTTACCAAAATAGTCATATCTGGTCAACGATACTATGAAATGTCATTATTCTTTTTGCTGACGATAGTGAATTAATGCATCTATTGCCGCATAAATTGGTTACCTTCATATTCTGATAACAAATATTTTTAATAATCATTTTACTTTGAGTACACCTTTTTTTTCTCACCCTGTTATAAAGAACCTTTATTGGTTCTGCAACGAAACAAAAGTAAGTTCTAAGGAAGGTGTAAAGAACCAGTTAAGATCCTTTTCGAATTCTTCAATTTTAAGAACCATTTTTGAGGTTTTTTCGGAAGGTTCAACGGTTTCGAAGTGGAAGCATTTTTGCCGTTAATATGGTAAAGTTTGTTTTAAATCTTTTGTGTTTATTTTCCTCTCTTCATATGTTGACGTATTATTATTTTCATAAAATTTTAATATTTTCGCATTCGGTATTAGGCCCTACATGTTTTCATAATTTTCAATATTTTGCATGTTTTCGTAATTTTCAACAAGTATATAAATACATCCTTTCATATTTAATGTTGAAATGCACGTTATAAAACTGTCGAATTATACTCCTATATTTAGTTGTGATAATAATAATAAACTGCCATTCGAAATCCGTCTGTTTCAATAGTGAATATGAATTTCGAAATTTTTCTTCATAAATATTTTAAAACATCTTGTCGTCCTTAAGTCATTGTAACAAAATATCAATAATATAGGAATTTTCCGCAAATTCACACCACAATAGTACAAACTTTACAGCCTTTTCGGTGGTTGTTGTAACCGATTGATTAAAATCGATACTTAAAGGGAATCATCTGGGCGTAAAAAGACATTTTGACAGCTAGTGAGTGAGAAAGAGAGAAAAGGCTAAGAAAAGTAATGTCTTATATAAACTCCAAACTCACGAAAAGATCTTCGCCACTTACATATCCAGTAAAGTGTAATAACGCGACAATGACTTTCGTTTTCCATATACATCGCTTATTGCTCATAGAGTCAGGTTTGCCATCACCGCGTCAAATGTTAAGTGCGCTTTTAAGATTTAGATTTATAGCTTTGGTTTTGTGTATAGATAATTGAGGAGGATGAAGATTCTTTTACTAGTAAGAACATGTTTTTGAACTTGAACTCTCGTCGTTGTTGTATGTCGCGCGGTGCTTTTATGAACGGAAAGTGATTTCTTGCATGCTATGGACAAGCAATTTTAAACTTAGCAAACATATGTGCTTTATGGTATCTCACCGGACAGTGTCTATAAGTCCACTATTAAAAAAAGCTCGTTTTGTGAAGAAGAATAAAAAAATGGTAATTAATCTTCCTAATGCTCCTCTTAGTAAGAAAGATGTGAAAAACAGCGCTTGAAGTTGTCACAGAAGAGTGAACAAATGTAAATTAAAAAAACAAAATAAAATGTAACCATAGTTAGAGTGAAATATTGGCCTACTAATTTTTTCATTATTTTAATAGCAAATGTCCCTTTTTTAACAGGTGAGATTTCACTTTGAGGAAGTTGGAATGAACCTTGAGGAAGTTGGAACGAACCTTGAGGAAGTTGGAATGAACCTTGAGGAAGTTGGAATGAACCTTGAATAGGCATTATCATATTAAATGATTGTCACTTTTAAATGTTTAACCTACAGATCGTTTATAGCCTTTTAAGCGAGATATGTGTTTAAGACATAAATCCGCGACTTATCGTTTAAGAAAATTTAATTTTTGTTTTCTTGAATGATGACAAACTATTTGGTAGAATATTGTGGAAATGATGCGATAATGATTTGAGATGACAGAATATATTTATTGACCATGGACACAGCATCCATCAGTAGCAACGTAATACAAAAAGTGCGTAATCTATTGTTCAAGAAACCCATTTGATATTCTAAAATCAGTCTCAAAGTAACCAAGACACACTTTTCCTCTCAAGAAATTGACGTCTAAATAATATATCAGCAGAGTAAACAATAATTAGCTTAGGAATATGCCGCAATACACTCATCAGTTGTATCTGTAAAAGAGAACCGATCTGCATTAAATCCGTATCTAATTGCAGCGTTATCATGGTAATTGTCAGTAATGGGTATAGCCTATATAGTGTTCAGGGTGGTTTTTGTCAAGACTATCATTTGAATCTTGTTGTCCACTTGTCCCGATATTTTCGAATTTTCGAAATGACTATTTTTGCTTTTATACTACTATAGACAGCCATCTTAAAAGAAAATCACAAAATGTTTAAAAAATGTCAACATTATTGAATTCCATTACCATATTTGGAATCACCATGTGAAATGCATTGACAAAAGTACAACTATGCCTCGTATTGGTTCAGTAATCCTTGACCCCCTTCCACGCGGCTATTATTTTTACCATACACAAAACAGATTTTTCAGAAACCTTTCATAATTTTCAGAGTCTATCTCAAATATTACTGACCAAACACTAGGCATGTTTGTACTTATTTCAATGCATTTCACATGTTGATTCCAAATATGGTAATGCAATTCAATAATTTTGACATTTTTGAAACATTTTGTGAAATTGTAGAATGTCGTCTGCATACGGCTGCCGCGTGGAAATTGTTAAGACAAGATGTGAATTCAATGTAAAACATTAATTATCTTTCGCAAATTGTATTTAAAATTCGAAAAACAAGCGCATCCCAGATACTGCTTATATAATGTCTGATAATCTGAACCAGAAGGTATATACGCCTTAGGATTCTCTCATTCCAAGATGCATTGTTTGGAACTTTAGTTTCGCGCCGATGTTGCATGTGCACCACGCGGGCACAATCAATTTGCTTGCTATCTTCGGTAGATAGCAACATTCATTACGCTGCTATAGAGAGAATATACTGTATAGTCATCGCAGCCACAGTCTTAAAGGCTGTAAATGGAATAAAATAATCTGTAATGTTTTATTCTAAGTTGAATATAGGCCTACTATGACTATAATAAACTATATATATATATAACTGTAAAATTATCCTGATGATTTTCTTCAGTAGCCTAACATTTAACATGGCGAAACATAATTTCTAACTTAATCTTATTGACAGAATCATGCTATTTGGTGTATTTGATTTTCTAAAAGAAAATCGGTATTCTTGGAAGTGCTAGAGTATGAATTGTTTTTTACCTTTTTATCGTTGCTGAATTGTCTATAATAAACATTACGCTAAATCGGGATTACATGCACTTAAGTATCAAACCTTTCGGCAACGATATAGAAAGCATGTAATTAAATGCTACTTTATACCGGCTGTTATTTCATAATTGAAAACAGTTAACATTAAATGCATCAAATGTTCTCTAATAGTCCTAAAAGTCTTAACACTTTTCATTCTTCATAAAGTCATAGGTTACCTTTACCGCCAATGCTATACATGTATCACAAGTCAATGTGACAATTTGTCTTAATTCCGATTAGCCTATATATGTCATGCAGCATATAGCCTAACACCATGACTTGGTATGTTTGTTCACGGCGACCGCATAGGCTATTATAAGAAGGAAAATGATACCAAGTATATAACACACACCTATACAGGCCTACTTATTATCTCATGTCAGCGCTTATTGTGTTAAAATAGAACATTGATTTCAATCATTGAAAAATATGAATGGGAGAGTCATGAAGAAAAATATAGAAGTCGGGAACTATTTCATTTGAAAGTTTCTCTCTGGGGGAAAGAATTGCCTTATCGCAGTCTCCCGTTTTGATGATATGCCAACATCGTGTATTGCCGCGCGAATTTCTTAAACAATTGGAATATACTTTTTTTCAAACGTTGAAATGTAAAAGGGATAAAAACTCTCTTACGTGTATATTGCGATCGTTTCCTTTGCTGCGAGCTATGTGAGGCTTCTCTCGGGGAGCCATTAGCCCGGCGTAGATCGGGGCTGTTTATGTTTGGAAATTGCATCCAATTTGGGAACTGTAGTGGTTTTGCATTGTAAGTATTGTGTTGGGCTTGCATATACGTTCTTCCTCTGGGGGTTTGGCGCGCTTGCATCTCGCAAATCTTTTTTCCCTCTCTCTCTCTCACTCTCTCTCTCTCTATATTTTTCTCTGTAAGCGCGTGATGATAAATTTATAATTAAATTCGTCCAAAAATAAGTAAAGGTAGCTTATTTTAATGGTGAAAATATTGTTTTATATTTTGTGAAAATATATTGTGTTATATCTGCATCGTCCTACTCCTATAAAGTAGTGAGCAAATACATTCATCAACGCACGCAGTGCTTGTCTCTATACACTTTCTGACATGGCACAGGGCCTTGTCAGCAGCACCATTCATCACCAATCTACTCAATCACAAGAAACAGACTACAAGTGTTCCATAATTCACCAGTTCCTTTTTACATTTATCATTTTTTCCCGCCTAAAATGTATACTATACAATACTGGCAAAGCGACGAATGTGTCACGATGTTGTAGCAGACCGCTACTTGAGCGCAGCGCGACTGCTATGGTGACGGCTTTGTAGGCATCATGCAACCCAGTCGTAATAGGTGTACGTAAATATTTGGCCAACTACCCGATCGAAACTTTCGATCTATATAGTCTTGTGGCTGGCATGAGGTTGATATCTGCCCTTACTATACTACGACATCCCGAAGCATCGTGAGGTTGTCGGCGCGGCAATTCTTTACGCTGACAGTAGTAACCCAACCGATCGAAATTCGCCAGGAATAGCGTATTTTAACAGCATCTGAGCGATCGATTATTTAGATGATGATGAAGAAGAAGAAGATGATGATAATGATGATGATGAAGCATTACCGGTACGCAAAAACAGCAAAATGATTGCTTTAGCGTCCAGGAGGCCACTGCATACATGCACTCATCTACTTGGGGTTTTGGCAGGTTGCCCTAAACGATGCATGAACGACCTTATACATTATTTCATTATGGTCATTTGATAAATATTGATAAATAAAGATAATATTTTCTACTTCTTTTACTTATCACTTTTCTTGTTTGTTGCTTGTGATGATTTCTTTACTATTGAATAGGCCTAATAAGCTTGATGAATGTAGGCCTATAATGAAAACTATATAAGAAGAACAAGATAGGATTCTTTTAAAGAACGCCATGCAGTTGGGGTTTGGTAGTAAACGATCGCGCTACGCAGACTTTAAACAGATCTGATCCAGTTAGGAAAAGAATGACTTCAAAACCTAACGAGTCTTTTGAAGAAATATAGCCTACACATTACGTACATGTATCGTCAAAACATTTGTGGATTTAAGAAAAAGTTTCACATTATATGACCCTTAAGAGGCAGGAAGGATATCCAAAGACACTAACTTAGAAGTGGAAAATCATAGCTTTTTATAACGCAGTAAAATAATTGTTCGCCATTGACGCACATCACACTGTCTTCGACTTGAACTCGGTTGTTGCTCAAATTCAATAAACAAGTCAAATCATCTTCGTCGCACAATTGAAACGGTTTGTCAATACTTTGAAATGTATGCCTATCTATATTTGCCTTCAAAATCCATAAATCCGTATATAAATAATCATTTAGCCCTAGTCATGCTAGTATATTACTATTAACACAGTCTAAATATATATTTTTAAGATCGAAATCGGTGTACTAAATATCTGAATGGCTTTTATCTTGACTCAACGGTGCAAAATATCGACATTATTCCACACACTATACTATTTTAACTCAAAATCCATTTTTATAGAAAAGTCTAGACCGGTAAATATTGACAAGGTAATGATCCCGTGGAGAGGGCAGGGTATAATCAGTGATATACATGATCGGGAGAACTGCATAAAGAGTCATATTTTGGATTTTGGGCTATTTGGGTCATGTTTCGTTATCAATAACCTAATGATGGCTTTTGTAGTAGGCTACGTATAGGCCTACATTATGTATTGCTTTGTTATGTTCCCATTGAAATATGTAATTATTTGCCTCATTAGACTTTTTTCTAGACTTTAGACTTTGGTCTTATTCTTTATATTTGAAATTGGCATAGGCGATCGAATAGCCTATCCCTGGACCCGCCTTTATTAGATTGACCAACCACTCGCCTGGCCCTCTAACACTGTCTAATAAAACCAAACTTGATTATTTCCCAGCAATTCCCGGTCCTATCGAGACGGTCCTAACGAGACCGTATCTAAATTCGTGATTGACACAATTTCACCTGAAAATCCAATACTTCATAATATAGGCTGATTCATATAGTGCAAATGGAAAAATCAAGACTAAATTACGACGGTAATGAAAGTGCGGAAGCGCTGTGGTTATTCCCCACTGCATTTACAGCACATAGAACTGATCAATAGGTCAACATACCCCCATCTTTTCTTCCACATACGCTAGGCATGCACAACCAAACAAACGGAAACAGTTTTGACCATGCACTTTTTCTCGACATCGACATTTTTTCCCGATCTATACTTTGAAATCGAAGTGACCACCCCGTTTTTCGATTTTCTTGATTTCCGTACTACATGCATACAAACTGAGTTTGTGCCGAGATTTGTTTTTATAGATTTGTTAAATAAAGCTCACTATATATAAAACATATCGACGGGTTTGTCAGTTCAGTTTGTTTGCATGGTAATGTAAGCTTATCTACACAATTAGTCAAGAGACTAACATAAAAAAGGTCTCATAAAAAAGGTCTCATGCATGGATATTTTTGACTAAAGCATCTATGAGACCTTTTTTTAAATTATGAAACATTTTAAACATACAAGTTACATACGTATCTCCTTGCTCCTTATCATAAAGCAAGTAGTTTATTAAAATCTCTTTCACTGACGATAACAAGTAGATCAATGTCCGTCTACCGCTGAAAGTATAGTTTATCACGTGATCATCTACTGCTGATAGCAGGAAGTTCAGCAATTCCTCACCTAATACAGTGATAGAAAGTTAGTTTAGCAATTCCTCATATACTGCTGATAGTATTAGCAAGTAGTTCATCAATGCCTCATCTATACTGCTGATATAACAGGCAATTCCTCATCTACTGCTGATAGCAAGTTAGTTTATAAATGTCTCATCTATCACTATTGATAGCGAGTAGTTTATTAATGCCTCATTTAGCTAGTTAGTTTATCAATGTCTCATCTACTGCTGATAGCAAGTAGTTCATCAATGCCTCATCTATACTGCTGATAGCAAGAAATGTATCAATGCCTCATATACAGCTGATAGCTATTCATTATAAAAGCCTCATCTATACTGCTGGTAGCAAGAAGTTTATAAATGCCACATTTAGCAAGTAGTTAATCAATGCCTCATATATACATCTGATAGCAAGAAAGCAAGAAATGTACCAATGCCTCATTATACTGCTGATATAGCAATTCATTATATATATATAAAAGCCTCATCTACTGCTGATAGCAAGTAGTTCATCAATACCTCATCTACCTTTCTTTTTTTTCATTTTTTTTTCAATCATTTTATTTTTCATTCGTCTATATTCTATACATAGTTATATAACATAATAACAATATATCAAACATACTGGTATCAATAAGTTACATATATGAAAAACATGACTCTACCAGCGAACAGCATGTAGGCCTACCAACAATTACCATTTGCATGAAGATAGATGGCTAATGATCATCAATGGCACATGACCTTCGCAGTTGAGTTGACAAACAAAGCAATATATAATATGGGCTGTCATGTACATGTGTTTTACAAGAAGAATATCAAAACCTATTATTTACTCTGTGCTATGTAGGCTTTTGCCAATCTTGTGCCACATATTTTCACTGTGTCTCAAGATACTAATTCTCCATTTTAATTCGTATAGAAACCATTTAAATGCATCAACGTTTTTATTATCAGTGATCTTCATATGTCTGGATCTATACAGAGTGAACGACGCCAGACTAAGCATTCTATTTAGCATTACATTCAATACATTTTGATTATCTGGTTTATAACCAAGCACAATGATTTTTAACGATATCTCTGGACATGGAATATTGTTAGAAATAATAAATCTTTTAAAATGAACCCAAAAGCTTTTTGACAAAGGACAGGCGATAAATGAATGTAGATAATCATCTGATGTGTTGCACTCAAAACAATTGGGTGAGTTCGCCTTGTTCCATTTATATAAGTTAGCTTTGGTTGCGATGATTCTATATAATAATTTGTAATTGAACTCTGCCAATTTTCTCTCTTTTTCAAGAATAGTTTTCATAGTCCAAATATCGTCCCATTTTGGTGACGTAGACAGTTCCTGTGCCCATCTTTTCTGAATAATTGGCACGACTGTAAACTTTTTAACTACATGAACGTAAATATACCTTGATTGCCAATACATTATATTTACACGTTTTTTATTTACATATATACACGAGGTTCTTAAACGAGTTCTTATTTCAATAGGCATATTATTGGCGTTTATTAAAGCCAACCAATTCTTTGGAATTGATTTGAAAATAATAAAAAGCTCTGCAATCCAGTTGTGCTTATTTTTAAGCTTGTCAAGTATATATGTAGTGGAAATGCTGATAGCAAGTAGTTCATAAATACCTCATCTACTGCTGATAGCAAGTAGTTCATCAATGCCTCATCTACCGCTGATAGCAAGTAGTTCATCAATGCCTCATCTACTGCTGATAGCAAGTAGTTCATCAATACCTCATCTACTGCTGATAGCAAGTAGTTCATCAATGCCTCATCTACCGCTGATAGCAAGTAGTTCATCAATACCTCATCTACTGCTGATAGCAAGTAGTTCATCAATGCCTCATCTACCGCTGATAGCAAGTAGTTCATCAATGCCTCATCTACTGCTGATAGCAAGTAGTTCATCAATGCCTCATCTACCGCTGATAGCAAGTAGTTCATCAATGCCTCATCTACTGCTGATAGCAAGTAGTTCATCAATACCTCATCTACTGCTGATAGCAAGTAGTTCATCAATACCTCATCTACTGCTGATAGCAAGTAGTTCATCAATGCCTCATCTACTGCTGATAGCAAGTAGTTCATCAATACCTCATCTACCGCTGATAGCAAGTAGTTCATAAATACCTCATCTACTGCTGATAGCAAGTAGTTCATCAATGCCTCATCTACTGCTGATAGCAAGTAGTTCATCAATACCTCATCTACCGCTGATAGCAAGTAGTTCATCAATACCTTATCTACTGCTGATAGCAAGTAGTTCATCAATACCTCATCTACTGCTGATAGCAAGTAGTTCATCAATGCCTCATCTACTGCTGATAGCAAGTAGTTCATCAATGCCTCATCTACTGCTGATAGCAAGTAGTTCATCAATGCCTCATCTACTGCTGATAGCAAGTAGTTCATCAATGCCTCATCTACTGCTGATAGCAAGTAGTTCATCAATGCCTCATCTACTGCTGATAGCAAGTAGTTCATCAATGCCTCATCTACTGCTGATAGCAAGTAGTTCATCCATGCCTCATCTACTGCTGATAGCAAGTAGTACATCAATGCCTCATCTTCTGGTGATAGCAAGTAGTGCATCAATGACTCATCTACTGCTGATAGCAAGTAGTTCATAAATACCTCATCTACTGCTAATAGTAAGTAGTTCATCAATGCCTCATCTACTGCTGATAGCAAGTAGTTCATCAATGCCTCATCTACTGCTGATAGCAAGTAGTTCATCAGTGCCTCATCTACTGCTGATAGCAAGTAGTTCATCAATGCCTCATCTACTGCTGATAGCAAGTAGTTCATCAATACCTCATCTACTGCTGATAGCAAGTAGTTCATCAATACCTAATCTACTGCTGATAGCAAGTAGTTCATCAGTGCCTCATCTACTGCTGATAGCAAGTAGTTCATCAATGCCTCATCTACTGCTGATAGCAAGTAGTTCATAAATGCCTCATCTACTGCTAATAGTAAGTAGTTCATCAATGCCTCATCTACTGCTGATAGCAAGTAGTTCATAAATACCTCATCTACTGCTAATAGTAAGTAGTTCATCAATGCCTCATCTACTGCTGATAGCAAGTAGTTCATAAATACCTCATCTACTGCTAATAGTAAGTAGTTCATCAATGCCTCATCTACTGCTGATAGCAAGTAGTTCATCAATGCCTCATCTACTGCTGATAGCAAATAGTTCATCAATGCCTCATCTACTGCTGATAGCAAGTACTTTATCAATGCCTCATCTACTGCTGATAGCAAGTAGTTCATCAATACCTCACATACTACTGATAGCAAGTAGTTCATCAATGCCTCATCTACTGCTGATAGCAAGTAGTTCATCAATACTACATCTACTGCTGATAGCAAGTAGTTTATCAATGCCTCATCTACTGCTGAGTGCTGATAGCAAGTAGTTCATCAATACTACATCTACTGCTGATAGCAAGTAGTTCATCAATGCCTCATCTACTGCTGATAGCAAGTAGTTTATCAATGCCTCATCTACTGCTGATAGCAAGCAGATTATATCAATACCTTTACCCTGTCATGCCTGTCTATGTGTAAAAATGCCTTTTATTAATATTCACATTGTTTATGTCAGTCATCTACGGCTGATAGCAACACATCCAGAACTACTGTTAATACAATTATATATAGCAAGTAGTTTAAAACCCTTGTCTTTTGCTGACACCAACTAATTTATTAACATCATATTTAATCAAACAAATTAAGTGGGTCATGTCACTTACTTTTGGAGATATACATGATAGGAATACAAACCTCTAACAGTTCATGTGTTTCTTGACATTTTAATAAAACCAGTAATGTACGAAATCAAACATGGCGTCGTGTCGAGTAAGGCTATTCCGAACCATCAATGCTCCATCCATCGCAAGAAGGCCCCATTTCGCAACCTAACCTAAATAACAAAACACCTTATTCAGAAAAACTTGTGCCTCATCTTTCATTATTGTTAAGGTTTTCTACTCTTCACTTGATGCCTGCATGGATGGATGTGCGTATCAGAGTTTAGCTGCAGAGAAACAGGTGGTAGGGTTTTGATATGGGCAGACTGAATAACAACATTTACATTGTTGCATGTGTCCGAACCTAATACCTCACATGGCGTCAGCGTCATATATGTGTGTTACTTTAGGGATGACGATTTGACATCGTTTAGCCTCTTTGTCAAGTCAGATAGCGCACCAAAAATGGGTTTCATATTATTAGGTCGAGGATGAAAAAAAGATACTTCGTTTCAACCCCCATGCGCACAACTTTTACATTAATCATTTTACCGGGTTTTTTTGCAAAACATTTTCACTATAAAATTTTGATTTTTGAAATGGTCTTAAAGATGTATCAGTTTTTATAAATACATTTTAAAACTATATTGTAACAGAAAATGATAAAAACAATTCTGCGCTCGCATATTAAGAATCAAAGAAACATCTCTCTAAATGTAAAAGAGTGGTTTTCCACTCTTTCAAGGAGATAAACGCAGGACAACACGTTTTTGAGTGGAAAAACAACAAAAAAGGAGTGAAAGGGGATTTTTTATGACAATGTTCCACTCTATCGTGAGTGAAAAATTAACTTTCACACTCATATTAGAGTGGAAATTTTCCACTCTAAAACGGGTTGTCCTGCGTTTCACTCCCTTCACTCCTTTTCGAGTGAATTTCCACTCTTTCCACTCGTTTTACATAGAGAGAGGACTAACTATCTGGGGATAGGGAAATTATAGTATGAGACATGTTTTGGTCTTGATGTACGACCTGCACACTTTGACACCTCGATTGTTGAGATACGATGTTGCGGAGTGGAGTTATTGTTATTTCAATGGTCGTAGGTTCAGTTTCAAAAGTGACAATTAATCATCCCTATAGAAGCATTTTTGTACACGTGTGTAAAGCATAAAACTGATCATTCTCTAGGGATGATTGTCAGTTTTGAAACTGGACCTACGACCATTGAAATGACAATAACTTCCCTCCGCATCCTCGCATCTCAATAATCGAGGTGTCAAAATACGCAGAACAAAATTATGCACTGGGTTATTTGCTTCGATTAATCCATACCCTTTCGGGCCGTTAATTATTGGCTCATTTTTAAGTGTCTCGATACTTTTTTTTGAGGCGTTTACATGTAGTATGGTAGTAGACCTCTCTGGTTTTCATCTGCTGATTTATGTATTTCCTTTGCTATTGTTACGAGGTAGATTGGATTATCATGTAATGGTTGAGTCCGTACTTACATTGATTGTGTATGTATCGACTATACTGCTGATGTAGCAAGTTATTGTTTGAAGTCGTTTATTATTGCCATTATCTGAGACAAGTAGTTCATCAGTACCTTCATTGAGCAGGTAGTTAATCAAAAACTCATATACAGCTAATAGGAAGTAGTTTATCAATGTAACAATCTACTGCTGATAGCAAATAGTCTATCAATGATTTGTCTACTGCTAATAACAAGTAGTTTATCAATGCCCGATAGCAAGTAGCTTATCAAAGCTTTTTCTCTGGTTTCACTTGTACCATCGCCCTTTTCTATTATCTGATGTATGTATAGTGAAAGAGGAATGCACTAATTGAAACAAAAGTACATTGTAACTATGTTTTTTATATATTGACAATAATAACATACATTTATATGAACCAACTTTAAATCATTTGCTAATTAGGCCTAAATAAATGCAAGGTTTTTCATCAAATGTTCGTCATCTGATAGCAAGTATATTTAGCTTATCAAATATTCATGCATTTTCGTTATATTACTTTTCTTTTTTTTCTTTAGTAACATAAACACTCCTTGTGAAGTTAACTAATGCAGCAAATGTTGTGCCAATGTATCGCTCCTTTTCAATAACAATAGTAAAAGATGGTAAATAGCTCGTATTATAAAAAACACTTTCTTCCATTCCAAGTATCGGATTCGGATACTTCCAAATATGACGTATTTATTGCAAACAGCACTATCAATTTAATAGCTTAATTTTATCTTCAAGTAAAAAGAAAAGTTCTTTTTTTTCTGTTAAGTATACCACCTCCTTAAACGTTCACTGTATCCGTGCCTATATAATTTGTGCATTGATCGGCGAAGAACGGTAACCCGACCTTAGGCCCTAGAGGGCATTGCGGCTCGTTAGGTGATACAGACGCAAACTCTTGGGGTGAAAAGAGACACGCCGATCGAAAATTTAGGTTTTTGTCATTAAGAATAATTGAATGTAGGGAAGAGGAAACCGCGAGATAGTATACTATATTACAATTCTCTTCCTCCTATACCTTTCTTGCTATAGGAATGGACCGCGCTTAACCCTTTTTCACCAAGGAAATCTGTGCGACATAACTATTACCTGTCCATGTTTGTGTGCTAGTTTTAAATGGGTGTAATAATTGGTTCGATACTTTTCATTGGTGGCTCTTTTTGTATGTTGCGTCTTATCATGATCGGTAGGGGTGGTGTGTATTTGAAAGGGTGTGGGGTGTAGGTGGGTCGGGTAGCCTAAATATTAGGTAAGGCCCTGAGGGTTGGTAGAGATGGGTGTGTACGTGTTGGGGGTGTGGGGTGGGGGTGGTTAGGTGGGGGTGGGTGGGTAGGTGGGTGGGAGGGAGGGTGGGGAGGGGGTGGGGGTGGATTGGTAGTTAGTAAGTTAGTTAGGTAGGTAGGAAGGTAGGTATAGGTAGGTAAGTAGGTAGGTATAGTAGGTAGGTAGGTGGGTAGGTAGGTAGGTATAGGTATGTAGGTAGATGTAGGTAGGTAGGTAGGTATAGGTAGGTATGTAGGTAGGTATAGTATAGGTAGGTAAGTAGGTAGGTATAGTAGGTAGGTATGTAGGTATGTAGGTATAGGTAGGTAGGTATAGGTAGGTAAGTAGGTAGGTATAGTAGGTAGGTAGGTATAGGTAGGTAAGTACGGGTAGGTGTAGGTAGGTAGGTATAGGTAGGTATAGGAAGGTAGGTATAGTAGGTAGGTAGGTAGGTAGGTATAGGTAGGTATAGGAAGGTAGGTATAGGTAGGTAGGTATAGTAGGTAGGTAGGTAGGTAGGTAGGTAAGTAGGTAGGTATAGTAGATAGGTAGGTAGGTATAGGTAGGTAAGTAGGTAGGTATAGTAGGTGTAGGTAGGTATAGGTAGGTAGGTATAGGTAGGTAGGTGTAGGTAGGTAGGTATAGGTAGGTATAGGAAAGTAGGTATAGTAGGTAGGTAGGTAGGTAGGTAGATAGGTAGGTAGGTAGGTAGGTAGGTAGGTAGGTATGTAGGTAGGTAGGTAGGTATAGGTAGGTAAGTAGGTAGGTATAGTAGGTAGGTATAGGTAGGTAGGTATAGTAGGTAGGAAGGTATGTATAGGTATGTTAGGTAGGTTAGGTAGGTTAGGTAGGTTAGGTAGGTTAGGTAGTTGGGTAGGTAAAAACTTATATCAAACTCGCAGTTAATTGAGTATTACTATTACGCATACGCACAATCTATAGCAACATCTCTATGACAGGAAGGGGCATCGGCAATGGAGTGGGGGCAAGATGTTTGACAGTGGAGACTTCTCAGTCTGATGTATGCCCCCTCTGGCTTCCATATTGATGTTGAGATAGGAAATCTCTTCTGAAGTAAAAATCGTTAACATTTTTGTTTTTAAATAAGATGCAAATCAATACTATGCATCCTCTTTGGTCATCGCCGTCCGTCGTCAAAGGATGTTCAGTCCTGTCATATGCCCCCTTTCTCTTAACTAAATGCCGCTTTTGTCCAACAAAAATGAGCAATCTGTTTCTAACGATGTGCTTTCAAAAAAGCCAACCCTTGCCTATAGTCTTATAGAGACAATGCCCTGGAAACATGGCGACCGCCGCGGTTAAAAAGAAATGTTTGGAGAAAAGAAGCCGGAAAACATTGACAGCAGTTAGAGATGGCCACTGACCGCTAGAACATTTTGAGATGACGAGGCGCAAGAAAAGATGTTAGATTACTAGAACGGCTTGACGAGGCAAACTTTAAAAAAAGAAATTTAGCCAAATTTAAACTCTTGGGGATAGTTAAGTTTCCATGATTTTCACTTTACTTTTTAAGATCATAACCATTTAAGGTATAGTTAAATATATTATGATCATTACCGGTTTGTAGTGGCTATATACTCTCTAAATATAAAAGAGTGGATTCCCACTCTTTGAACGAGTTAAACGTAGGACAACACGTTTTTGAGTGAAAAACACTCTAAAATGAGCGAAAGGGGATTTTATATGACAATGTTCCACTCTATTGAGAGTGAAAAATTAACTTTCACACTAATTTTAGAGTGAAAATGTTCCGCTCTAAAACGGGTTGTCCTGCGTTTTACTCCCTTCACTCCTTTTTGAGTGAATTTCCACTCTTTCCACTCGTTTTACATAGAGAGTACCACACTTTACGATATCTCGATAATTCTCTCTTTAGCTGTTGCATTATAAGTGGCACAATTAGAAATGGACCTATATAGATTTATTCTGTATAGGCTAACGATTGCTGAAGTATTTGAAACAATCTTTAAAAACGTCAAAACTAAGACCAACACCCCCGGGAGTATAGAATCAATGCAATACTAGAAATGAAACTATCGGAAATAAAATATTAGAAAAAAATAACTTCCGCACAAATTTATATTTTATCTCGATCTAATATGGACTGGATATACAATTGCACATTATTTTGTTAAGAATATCTCAATTAGATTGAAATAAAAGCCCTTGCTCACTTTACCAACCACGCCGCCAGATATGTTATTCTACGGCATTGATATAAATTGTCTTCTCAGTGATTTTATAATGCCATCATATAGAGCGACACCTGCGGTAGAGTCTTCGATCCTACCCTTACCGTATATCAGCTAAAATGTCTATACCGAGCATCCCCCCGCGGGGCACGAGACAATTTTCGCACAATTTTGGGGTGAAGAAAATTGACGTTGTAAACAGAGGAGGAGCGGCCCGGATCTTATGATATAAAGTTTAGTCAATCCGCGGGAGTTCACTTTTTAGGTCGGGTGCAAGCCTGTTTACGAGCCCCCAATACTTGTAGCTAAAGTGAGTGCTCTAACTCGGTCGTATCGCGAGATCGATATGCGAAAAAAATATAAGATATTTTCCGATATGGCGAGTGTGCCTGGCATGTATCATCTTCTCCCAACTCACGGTGTGTCATTTCATGTTTGGAAATATTTTCATCATATCATCGTAAATGGTTCATAATGGTCACCAATCGAATATTTCTCGATGCACTTTGTTTTCATAGAGAATGTTTCTATTTGCTTTTATTACAAGTTGGTTATTGAATTCCACGGGATTGAATGGACCCAATTGTTGTGTCTTTCTCTCGCCGACGAATGGCGCGCTGTGAAGATTGCTGTCTACGGTAGATACCCACTTTTCTAATTTCCGACTCTTCAGCTCCAGTGCCAATACCAAATTGTATCTCATTTTGTTACTTATTTTGATGCCTTAAGAAATCTGAACTCATTATATTGTATTTGTTAGAGAGAGAGAGAACCTTCCAGATGCATCGCTATACCTTTATATGCAACTATATAGTCTGTTCGAGTATTGTCTTATAAGCATCCGTTTAAAAAACGCGGGAAATTTGATCGCCCGTCAAGGATCAATTTCGTTATCATGGTTATATCCCTGTCATCAATGTGCTACTACAGACAATCAAATGTCCAAGCTTGGACGTTTATCAGTCATTGCTTGACCTTCAGGTCATCGTCACGAGGCTCACCACGGATTTTGTAATGTACCTCGGGGTTGTGGTATAACCCCCCTTCTTCTAATCGATTCTCGCGCCCCTTGATCGCATAAAATATTCCCCGCGGCAATTCGCGCTGCTCCGATCGAGCGATAACACTATAGCCATTTTGAAACGGTGAGAGGTGCATCATTAGCAAGCGTGTGGAGAAACCATAGGTGTAACCCTCGGCATAAATGAAACCAAAGAGCCCGGGTATGGTGAGCAACTTGAGGAATTTCCCCCCGAAGCAGTGAGCTCCTTACGAGCCCTGCGGGTAAACACACGTCAGAAAGAGGGTCGATAAAAGGGGCAAAGGCTTTAATGAAAAGGTCATATTAAAAAATCTTGTCTTGTAGAGTGTTATGTTGCCTTGTCAATCGAGATGGAAGAAGACACACTTGGCGGCGCGAAAAAAATCCGGTGGAATTATATTCAGAGCACCATACCGTCTGATATTTAGAGCGGATACGGGACAAAGAATTCGTGCTCGAGATTACATGATCACTAGTTAAACCAAACGGATCTTTTTTTTTTAAATGCGCGCGAAAAATGCATTTGACTATGTGTGTGCTGTCAGTATATTTATATAGAGTCCTTTATTTAGCTTTATTGGTTGTGTATTCTTACTCTGTGTAAATGTGACCTTAACCAGTAGATATTGACTATTTAGCAACGGTAGCGAACTCTGGTAATTGCATTGTGCCGAACTTTTCGATTTTGTTCATAAGCGCGTTAAAGCGAAAAAGATCGCGCCTTCGTTAAAACAAATAAAGGCTCTGTATTAACTTAAAGGGGGAGAAATAAAAAAGTCGAAACATTGAAGGAAAATCGACAAAATGGACAGACATTGAGCTAATGCGTGTAAGAAGTTAGTGAACTGGTACTAAGGTGAGCAGATGATATATGGGGGGGGGGGGGGGGGGGGGGGCGACAAAGACCACGGACATGACACAGAGTCTATCCTACTAAGAGGTTCGATTCGATGTTAAAAGTCCCATTATCATATATATAGTGCTCTTAACATTTGAAAAGCGTAAGACATCACAAAAGTACGTCTAACCGTTGTACTCCCGGTGCGAGTGCACTCATACTTTCCGGTTTTTCAAATGCTTCCAAATGGAAATCAGCTACAATCTATAATACACATCTCACTATTTTCCGATACTCTCAGGGTCACACATTCGTGTATATACATTTGCTTTACCAAATACGATTTAAAGACATTTAAGGTAGCTTTCATCAATAAGCACTGGATTTGGTTAGATCATGTACAGGGTAAATTGACATTTAATTAACTTAATCATGTTAATAGCAGAAGAAAGGTATCAATAAACTATTCTTGATCAGCAGTAGATGAGGCATTAATAAACTTCCTGTTATCAGCAGTTAACATATTGAAAAATACTTGATCTGCAGTAAATAAAAGAGCATTAATATACTAAAATTGCTATCAGCAGTCGATGCGTATATTGCTGAACTATTTATTGCTATCAGCAGAGTATGAGGTATTGATGTTGATTAACTATTTGATATGAGCAAACGATGAGGTGTACTGATAAAACGGTCACCAATATATCAACAATAGATAAAAGAACTGATATTTTTTATCAGCAGACTGAAACATTTCTTGCTATCAGCAATATAAATAAGAGCATTGATAAACTATTGATATATCACCAGTAGAGATACAAAGCATTGATACATGTCTTGCTATCAGTAGTAGATAAGAGCATTGATAAACTACTTATCTATATTAGGCTAGGCCTATACTTGCTAGCAGCAGTACTAATGAGGCATTGATAAAATACTTGCTATCAGCGGTAGATGAGGTATTGATGAACTACTTGCTATCAGCAGTAGATGAGGCATTGATAAAATACTTGCTATCAGCGGTAGATGAGGTATTGATGAACTACTTGCTATCAGCAGTAGATGAGTAATTGATGAACTACTTGCTATCAGCAGTAGATGAGAAATTGATGAACTACTTGCTATCAGCAGTAGATGAGGCATTGATAAACTACTTGCTATCAGCAGTAGATGAGGCATTGATAAACTACTTGCTATCAGCAGTAGATAGGAATTGATACATTACTTAGTATCAACGGTAGATCAGGGCATTGATAAACTACTTGCTATCAGCAGTAATTGAGGAATTGATAAATTACTTACTATCAGCGGTATATCAGGGCATTGATAAAATACTTGCTATATCAGCAGTTGATGATAAATTACTTGCTGTGAACAGTAGAAGAGCACTGATAAACATAATTGATATCATCAGTAGAGATACAAGCATTGATATATTATCTTGCTATCAGCAGTAAAGATGAGAGCATTGATAAATAATAATAATAATAATAATAATGAGATTTATAAAGCGCCTTTTACAAAGTAGACAAGGCGCTGAAGAAAGGGAAAGGAGAAGGACTAGGAGCAAGGAAAAAGATGAGACTTGAGGTGACCCTTGAATACACTTAAGCTACCAAGACCACGAATATTGATCGGAAGATTGTTCCAAAGGCGAGGCCCTGCCACAGAGAAGGCACGGTCACCAGCATGTTTTTTTGGACCGAGGGACCTCAAAGGTGATAGCCAAGTCAGAACGCAACGTGTAATTTGTCTTAAGAGTACGAGGTTTAAAATATGAATACAGATAATTAGGGGATTTAAAATGCCAGGCCTTGAAAGTCTGAAGCAGGACTTTGAATTGCAATCTTTGAGCGATTGGTAACCAGTGAAGAGAACGGAGGAGAGGAGAAGCACGCCTAGGTTTCCTGAAAATGAGACGAGCAGATTTATTCTGTAGGACTTGAAGACGATTAAGATGCTTCTTGTCGATGCCATATAGGAGGGAGTTGCAGTAATCCAGTCTCGATAAGATGAGAGTGCGAACAATGTTGTGACACGTCTCGGTATCAAGATGATTACGGATGCGATTGAGGTTATGCAACTGCCAGTTTATTGAACGAGACAACTTTGTGATGTGCCCAGCCATTGTCATGGAGTGATCTAAAATGACACCCAGGTTGCGGATGGAAGGAGAGGAGGGAATGTCATGATCATCAATATGAAGAGTATGATGTTTAAGAGAACTATAGTGGTTGGGAGAACAGGCAACGAAAAATTCTGTTTTGGCTTGATTAAGCTTCAAACTGTTGTTAAGCATCCAGGACTGCAGATCATTGACACATTGACGCAATTTGAATAAAGCACATGCAGCATCACCATGGCAGTTTGGGTAAACTACTTGTCTATCAGTGAGGTATTGATAAACTACTTTCTATCAGCGGTAGATCAGGGCATTGATAAACTACTTGCTATCAGCAGTATAATAAATTACTTGCTATCGACAGTAGAAGAGCACTGATAAACATAACTGATATCATCAGTAGAGATACAAGCATTGATAAACTACTTGCTATCACCAGTAGAGGATAAATTACTTGCTATCAACAGTAGAAGAGCACTGATAAACAATGATATCATCAGTAGAGATACAAGCATTGGTAAAAATACTTGCTATATCAGCAGTAGAGGATAAATTACTTGCTATCAACAGTAGAAGAGCACTGATAAACATTGATATCATCAGTAGAGATACAAGCATTGACACATTATCTTGATATTAGTAGATGATCATGAGAGCACTGATAACCTACTTGAGAAATTGACTTGCTATCAGCAGTATACGAGCTAGAATTGATAAACTACGTGCAGAAGATAAGGAATTGATGAACTGCTTGCTATCAGGAATAGATGAGGAATTGATCAACTAATTGCTATCAGCAGTATGAGGAATTGATAAACTGTAACTTACTATCAGCGGTAGATAAGGCATGCATTGATAAACTACTTGCTATCAGCAGTAGAGGATAATCTACTTGCTATGAACAGTAGAAGAGCACTGATAAACATTGATATCATCAGTAGAGATACAAGCATTGGTACATTATCTTACTATCAGCAGTAGATGAGAGCATTGATAACCTTCAGATAGTAAATGAGGCACTGACTTGCTAGCAGTATACGAGGAATTGATAACCTACTTGCTATCAGGGCATTCATATACTATACTTGCTATCAGCAGTATATAGGATAAATTACTTGCTATCAACAGTAGAAGAGCACTGATAAACATACTTGATATCATCAGTAGAGATACAAGCATTGATATATTATCTTGCTATCAGCAGTAGATGATAAATTACTTGCTATCAACAGCAGAAGAGCACTGATAAACACACTTGATATAATCAGTAGAGATTATACATTTCTTGCTATCAGCAGTAGATCAGGGCATTGATAAACTACTTGCTATCAGCAGTAGAGGATAAACTACTTGCTATCAGCAGTAGAGGATAAACTACTTGCTATCAGCAGTAGATGAGGCATTAACTTACTATCAGCAGTAGATGAGGCATTGATAAACTACTCAGTGAATCAGCAGTAGATTAAGTATCGGTCTCGATAAACTTGCTATCAGTAATATATAGGCTATGAAGTGTTGGTAAACTTTTTGCTATCATCAGTAGATGAGGGCATTGATAAACTACTTCAGCACTATAGATGATGTATTGCAGGCCTGCAATATATCAACAATAGAAGAGCACTGATAAACATCAGCAGTAGAGATATTATAGCATTAATACATTTCTTGCTATCATCAATAGATGAGAGCATTGTTAAACTACTTGCTTGATCAATATCAGCAGTAGGGGCATTGACAAAATACTTGCTATCAGGAGTGAAGAGAACATTGATACTTGCTATCAGCAGTAGATGAGGCGTTGATAAACTACTTGCTATATTATGAGGTATTGATAAACTCTTTGCTATCAGCAGTAGATGAGGCATTGATAAACTACTTGCTATATGAGGCATTGATAAACTACCCGTTGATATCAGCAGATGAGTCATTGATAAACTATCTGCTGATATCAGCAGTAGATGAGGCATTGATAATCTATTTGCTATCAGCAGTATAGTAGATGAGGCATTTATAAACTATTGCTATCAGCAGTAGATGAGGCATTGATGAACTATTTGCTATCAGCAGTAGATGAGGCATTGATGAACTACTTGCTATCAGCAGTAGATGAGGCATTGATGAACTATTTGCTATCAGCGGTAGATGAGGCATTGATAAACTAGCTGCTATCAGCAGTAGATGAGGCTGTGATTAACTATACTTGCTATCAGCAGTAGATGAGGCATTGATGAACTACTTGCTATCAGCAGTAGATGAGGCATTGGTGAACTACTTGCTATCAGCAGTAGATGAGGCATTGATAAACTATTTGCTATCAGCAGTAGATGAGGTATTGCAGGCCTACAAATCAACAGTATAAGAGCACTGCTAAACATACTTCGTATCAGCAGTAGAGATACGAGCATTTTTGCTATCAGCAAATAGATGAAAGCACTGGAGATAAACGACATAGGCCTACGTATCAGAAGATTGAAACTGAACATTGGAATAACCTCTTGTGACCAATATGCATCAGTATACATCTTTTATTTATACTACTTGATATCTGCAACAGATGATGATTAAGAAATGTATGTGAAATAGCATTAACGGGTTGAATTGTCAGTTTAAAAACCCTAAATATTTACATAAACGTCACAGCATGAGCCTAATCATATTACTTTTTCTTACATGTTATGACAACGCCATCATGCGCACAAAAAAATACGTGAGAAAAATCCACCGCTCTGTAAAGAGAGTGCAACACTAGGCTGGAAAGGATGAATGTTATGTGTTTAATTGGTACTTATTATGACCCCGTAAAATAATCATGCATTCAACACCCTTTGGTAAACACAATTAAGGGATATTAACGAATTAATTCGTGAAAGTGTTTTTACATACATGGTATAAGTCAACAATTGCGGTGGATTAGTCGCTATATTAGTATAAGGTACATGGTCCAAATAAAGTTAAACTTATCAAAGCTTGAAATGTAATTGAATTTAAGTAATCATTGGAAACTGTATGTTAATGATCTATTATCTTAAGCCGGGTGAAATACGTTGTATAAAATACCAGTACTGTACATCAGTTATAGTTGAGTGCCGTAAGTATATAATGTACATCCCCGGGTATATATGTACAACGCACCAAGATCTGTGGGAATTCACCATTTGTTACAGGGCAACGAATCGATTAAACAACCCTCTCTTTTTCTTACGTGTTGATAAATTGAACAGGCGATGAAAACGCGGACTCGTTACGACTGGATCGATACCCATCCAAACACGACGTATCGACGAAAAAATACGGCGATGCGATGGCGGCGAGGTCACGCGCTTTTACATCAACTCCGCGGGATGAAACAACGACGGATACATTATTATATAGTTCGTCCCCCGTTGGCCTTAGTCATAGTAAAATAGTTTTGCCCGAAAATATGTCCGATATGGCCGATAGCAGCAATGAGAGCATGAATGCCGCAACACTAGTCACACTGTGGTGTATGAACTTCAACAACACTTACAAACCGATAAAACAAAAATGGCTGTTCTTGTCTTGTCGATAACGAAATCGATTTTGCCTATTGCTTGTATCCTTAACACTTTCCACGCGGCTATTGGTTTGACCATATACAAAACAGATTTTTCAGAAACCTTTCCCAAATTTCATGGTCTATCTCAACAATTGCTGAACCAATACTAGGCATGTTTGTACTTATTTCAATGCATTTCTCATGGTGATTCCAAATATGGTAATGATATTAAATCATTTTGACCTTTTTGAAACATTTTTGGAAATTTTAGAATGTCGTCTGCAGCTGCCTGCCGCATGGAAAATGTAAACTGCTCTGACATGGTTATTTTGTTAGTCAAACCAATAGTAGTTTCGATTAATGTCGAGTTTAACTCAATCATGATTAGCTAGAATGGCCTTGCTATATTTAAAATCACTGAGAATAGTTGACGATGAAGGATTACCCCGATTAACGTAACCTGACAGTAGATTTATTAATCGGAAACATACAAGTGTTTAAAAGCTTTGAATAAAATGGTGTGTTGTTTATTAGATGATGTTTAAAATTAGGAAATCATATTATGTAGGCACTGAACTTAGTGATAACAAATATTGAAAACGATTATACAGGCTGTAACAAAAAAAGTTATACAGTTTTGAAAAAAATATTAAAAATATCTCCCGTGGTATTTCTGTTTCGAATTTTAAAGGGGTGCAAGGGAAATCTTCTTAGCTTTCGAATAAGCTTTGTTTCATGATAATCGATGGTCGGTAAGCAGAGATATGATCAATTGTCTAAAGTAGTCATGGAATCACCTGGGCCACTTTGGTTTAATCAAATGGTAAAACCACTGGGATGAATATGAATGGAATCGAACCAGGAACATAGCAGTAGAGCCCTCTTGTTAGACAACAATGGTTAGTTTCAAGTGGTTACAAGTATTACAAAGAAGGTTAGGTCTTTACAAATATTATTTATTTATTTTATGAATATATTTATTCAAATGAAATAAAACTATTTGAGAAAAAAATTATATTGTTCTCTTTAATGTTCTTTGCATGATACCCTAACCATTTAATTTATACAAGCAAGATTGTATGATATTATTGTGAAAGTGGCCCAACCAGATTTCTAGACGACTTAGTAGATTGGTCATAAATGTTAAACGCAAGTAGTTAAAAAGACCAAATAAAATGATTCTGGTAGCCAAAACGGAACTTAACACAGAGTGTAAGAGATTTTGACATTGCATTATTTTAACATTGAATTAAAAATAAAATTGCGATTGTATAACTTTTTTTGTTACAGTCTGTATATTCACCTGAACTGTACAATGAATACAAAGGCAAGTTTGAATAGTATAGGTGTCGCATGCCTGAATACTTTTACGCTTAAAAGTGTGCTATCTACGGTAGATAGCATTCACGCACAAGTTAGAAAAAAAGAAATTCTCTATATTGTGTATTACTATATTTGTGACCAGGCACAATAAATAAATGGTAGCTGATCATCATGTCAGCCAGGATATGTTGTGGTAAAATAGCATAAAACAATAAAACTGCAAAGAAAATCCTTATAATTAATGTAATGCATTTTGTCATCGTTTCTTCAAAACCAGTAGTTCAATGTTCAAAAGAATGGCGTCATAAAATGCTGTGGTGTTTCTATTCAGCCTTTATGCATATATTTAGAAACAAATTGGCATTAGGTGCCCTTTGAGGGGTTACAGAACATATAAATGAAATCTAGGGTATATATCATACTGTCATTTGAGCAACATTGGAGGGAAAATTATATTCCTTTATACATCCATATGGGCAGTATTGATAATGCTATCTACGGTATATAGCAATGTATCATTAACCGTTGTGTACTCAATACCTCAGTGTATAGCCTAACAATCAAGTAATAATTGTTGATGTGTTAATATAAATTGTCTAAATAAACTTTAATAACAACACATTCAAGGCTATACAGTGTGTTTTCTATATAGTCATTTGATTATTATAACATAGCTCGATAGCATCATTGTGCTGTAATTGCACTGCATGGCCGCTCAATACAAGCATAATTAACGGATGGATCTGCTTTGGATTTGAGCCTTTTTTCCCGGTCGTGAATATGTGTGTTTTTCATTGGTCTGTGTTATATCTAACCAACTGTAATACATTACATGTATAATAACATTGAGGTTAATTACGATATAACCACGGTACCCTTCCTCTGTTATCGCAATGTTGTAATTCTCTTAGAATATGGGTGTTACCGTGTTACTGCTAACTTCCTTAAGGGGGGCTCAAGGAAGTTTTTGATTCGATTTGTTTAAATTTTGTGAGTGCTGTAATTATTGAACTATTAATCAAATGCATATAAAAGTATACATTTTAGGAAAGGATATGGATCAGAGAATCCAAAAAGAAATTGACCAAAAATAATAATTTGTTTTTAGAAAATCACAAAATTCACTTTTTTGACCTACATTTTTTTTAACAAAGCTAACAAAAATAATTTTGAGCAAAAGATGCCCTAATCGCTTGATTATGATGTAAAGAAACTAACTTAGGAACGATTTCCTAACCTAATCTAATATTTTTTGAAATGTTGACCAAAAAGTGAAAAAAGTGAAACAAAGTGGAATTTGTTTTGGCACTTTTTTTCTCTGATCCATTTCCTTTCCAAAAATACATACTTTTATATACATTTGAGTCATAGTTCAATAATTACAGCACTCACAAAATTCATAGGAGTGACTTCCTAAAGTCCCCCTTAAATAATGATAAAGGTGTGTTGCAAGATTTCTTGATACTGGATATTTCGTGAAAGTCAACTTGCCCGCATCAGTGACGTCATTCCGGGGTACCTATTCTGAAAGTATACCTCTGAACCCTTTTCACGTGGCTCCTATAGTTTTAACCATATAGACAAACAAAACACATTTTTCAGAAACCTTTCCCAATTTCCAAAGTGTATCACAAGGATTACTGAACCAATACTAGACATGTTTGTACTTATTTCAATGCATTTCTCATGGTGATTCCAAACATGGTAATGAAATTCAATAATTTTGATATTTTTGAAACATTTTGTTACATTTTGAAATGTCGTCTGCAGATGCCTGCCGCGTGGAAAGTGTTAAAAGCGAAAGAGTGCCATGGAATTATGATCAGTGTGGCAACAAGTAGCAAATCGTTTATCGAATATCATAATGGTCATAGTCTTTAAAGGGTTCCTTTCTCATGGAAAAAAAAAATCATTTAGGATTTTATATTTTTGTAATGAAATAATTCTGCAATAAACAAATATATTAATGAGGCAGCCATTTTTATTTTGTTTGTCATTCTAAAGGTCTAATATGAGTAGGCAAGTGTTGTCGCATCATTTTGTCGGATTCCTAAGACAAACAACTGATGTAATATTCTATAGCATGTGTGTGTAATTAGATTCTTTATTCCTTAACAATTTCCACGCAGCTATTGTTTTACCATACAAAACAAGATTTTTCAGAAGCCTTTCCCAACTTTCAAAGCCTATCTCAAGAATTACTGAACAAATACTAGGCATGTTTGTACTTAGTTCAATGCATTTCTCATGGCGATTCCAAATACTAGTAGTAGTATGGTAATAAAATATTCAATAATTATGACATTTTTGAAGTAGTTTGTGACATTTTGGAATGTCGTCTGCAGACGCATGCCGCATGAAAAGTGTTAATATTCGTTGTTCCTTAACCTTAAACGCACACCCTTTTATCGCAAGTTTCTAAGTCATATGACCCTGCATAAAATGCATCCCAACCATGCTAACTCAAGCTTTTTTTATCAAGCTCAACCGACGTAATTTTTGTGTAAAAATAGGTCCTCATTACCACGAAAGAAGTGGAAGAACACTTGGATGTCCAAGTTGTCCGGGTTCATCTCTAGGGACTTTTAAGTGTGTGTGTATGGTCAATGAACCAATGTTGTTCATGGAGAAAGTTGTGTTATAGCTTACACGCCTGCCCGTCAAGCGTCGCGGACGATAGAAATGACTGAATGAGTACATGTAGGAAACGTAGAGGCAAAATGCGACGAAACCCAAGGAATTAAAATAACAGTGAATCAGCTTGCGTGAACTTTAATGGGGGTTTGTGTGGTAACTAATATTAACATTCATACATGGGAGATATTTAATGGCTAATAGTGACTTGTTACTTTTAGTTAACGTGGTTAATATTATGTACAATGCGTTTTATTTGTTGTTTCTGTAATCATTGCTATCTTCAGAAGATAGCAATAACTGCTTTGTACTTTCAAATGTGAAGTGAGTCAGTTGAATCTAAAAGGAGTGTGAAAGATTAAACAATTGTTTGTTTTTAATAATATTCAAAACAAAAGCACTGGCTTCACATCCAGTTCACATCCATTGTGTAGAAATTGTACCACTTTTTCGGCTTCCACCATTCCTGCACCTTTTTACATTTAAGGATGTGTGTGGGTGGGGTGTGTGAGTTGGGGGGGGGGGGGTGTGTGGGTGTGGGTAAGGGTGAATTGGGGTACGGTTGAAGGTGTGGTTTTGAGTTTGGGTCGGGTGGGTGTGGATGTGCATGTGCATGGGGTGGATGTGGATTGAAGGTGTTTCAATAATGAACCGTTTATAGGCCAAACAACCTATAGCCTATAGGCTAGCCTATAGCCTACATTGTAGGCCTATAGCCTAACAGTATTTCATGTCACCTTGTGCTTCTAAAATAAGAACCATTGGAATTATGCAACTCAAACTTTGGAATACGACTATTTTAGGATGACCCGTCCCGTCATGCAGAATCATGCCCGTCATGCAGAATCAAGTTGAAAATCGGGCCAGCAATCGGAACACCTACCTATTAAGCTCTATAGACATACACTCTTAAAACAGGGTTAAATTAACTAAGGACGACGTCAACTCAAATGTGCACACGACTAACAAAACGGGGTCAAACTTTAATGGTGTAAAAAAACACCCGTTTTTAAGTTGTATGCACAATTTGTTTTAAGAGTGTACACCGTCAGTCAAAACTAGCAAAATTTATATCATATTGTCTTTGTGTGCATAACTATTGTTTAACGTGTTAAATTTCCCCATGGAATGTACATTTACAATTCTTTCCCCATCACACTTAGATGACTCACATCAATCATCAACATTTGTTATTTTTACGCGGCACATAATTATTGCTGGCCCGGGCCAAGCCAGAAAAAAAGCAGGGTGACAAATCGTTGACTGCCGGATGGAAAGTTTATTATAATATAGTTAAACCGTGGTACATTATAACCCCATAACGTGAATATCGTGTTAGATTGTCGGCCATCAGCAATTTGAATGAAGCAGACGACGATGAAACAATATTTGTCGATTAATGCGCGGCAAATTTTACGCGAAAAAAACCCCCGCTTAAATGCAAAGGCCACATAAAAGCAGTGACTGTCACTGATAAAAGTGTGTTTGAGATTTCATGTTGTGCTCTCTGTTAAAACTTGAGGATGTGCTAGCATGACGAGGTCATTAATATACTTTTTTTAGTTTAGATTATTCAACAATGTGAACAATATTTTATTTTGAGAAAAAAAAGTCCCCTCTCTGTAGCTTATGTCCCCAAAATAACTCTGAAACACAGACAGTTGGCAAGGTGTTATCTTATGGAAACAACTATACGTATTGTTTGCTTTAACATATCGTACGCGAAGCTTTAAAACCGTGCACAGGTATTATAGAACATGGGACTCTTTATAAACCTATTACATATATGCCTATATATGACAGATATACACCTAGCACATAAAGTCCCTGACCAGGTGCTTTGAGGTTGGCTAATTCAAAATATATAATCGGTACCAACAATCTGAGATATAAATCAAATGGGCAAATTTCTTCTCCGCAGTTTGATACCTCATTCAACAAAATCGAATGGATACTTTTAAAGTTATGGCGATTTCAATGACCGCGTATAACAACAGCAAAGTTGCACTAGGTATAGGAAAAAATTCATTTGTGTGACAGTTATGACAGTAATTACACACAATTCAATGAATAGCTAGTGCAACTTTGCTGTAGTTATGCGCGGTCATTGAAATCGCCATAACTTTAAAAGTATCCATTCGATTTTGTTGAATGAGGTATCAAACTGCGGAGAAGAAATTTGCTAATTTAATGGTTATCTCAGATTTTGGGTACCGATTATGTATTTTGAATTAGCCAACGTCAAAGCACCTGGTAAGGGACTTTATGTGCTAGGTGTATGTCACTGGTCCAACAAAAAAGTTAAAAAACACTCGCTATATTCCACCTAATATACATCATTGGTGTTCTGATGGAAAGTTTCAACATACCGGTAGACTTATATATATATTATATAGGCCTATACAAAGATTCCGTATACGTAAACATTATTTTAGCTTTATTTTAGTTGGTGCCTGACGTCCTACATGTAATTCATTGCATGAATTGTGCTATCAGGGATCAAATAAATATCATGAAACATGCGTATTCTCTTATAAGATGGCTGTTAAACCATTACATGGATAACCTTTTAAATATTTAATTTTGATAAGCTATGAGCTGATTTCAACACTTTCCATGCGGCAGGCGTCTGCAGACGACATTCCAAAATTTCCCAAAATGTTTCAAAAATGTCAACATTTTTGAATATCATTACCATATTTAGAATCACCATGTGAAATGCATTGGAATAAGTACAAACATGCCTAGTATTGATTCAGTAATCCTTTGGACCTTGAAAAATGGGAAAGGTTTCTGAAAAATCTGTTTTGTTGCATATATGGTAAGGGAGCACATCAAAACTCGACCGCCCGGTAACCGCCGGTTCCGCGGGGTTCCCTGCGGTTGCAGCCGGTTTCTATTGTTCTAAACAATGATATGCGGTCCAACCGGGCGGAACCGGCGGTTGCCGCGCGGTCGAGTTTTGATGTTCTCCCTAAAACCAATAGCCGCGTGAAAAGTATTAATGTTGTTATGAATTGTTGAAAAACACATAGCGCAAACTGTGCTATCTACCGTAGATAGCAACTTAGGCCGAACATCCATGTCGAGGCACATCAATACATCGAGGGTTTAGTGCAACAAGAGTCCATCTGCAATAGCTGCCAGATGTTATCATGTGTGGTATATATATATGAGACCCATTGATATAAACTAAAAGTAACACAGGGCAGATATAGCAGATAGGATATTTTATCACTTGCATCTCATTTATGTGAAAAGGCAATAGCTACAATAGCTGCCACATGTTAAACTTGAATATTAAGGGTGTTTTAAGACATGCCCTTGTGAAGGAAGACACAATCTAACCAATGGCAGATAGGACTTTGTTGCACTAAACCCTCAACATGTATCATGGATAGGTTTTGAATCAGTTCTGGACAAACGTTTTGAAGAGCCCCTTTTGATACGGAAAGACGTTATAGGGCTCCTCCTTAGAGCGACCCGAAGAATCCGTCGTAAGTCTTCTGTAGATGCACGTGCGTTGTTTCAATGGAAAAAGACGCTTTGTATATCTTTTTTCTATTAAATGTAATTTTAGATAATTCATACAATATTTATCATGAAACGTATATGCAAAACTTTCTCGATGCAACCAACGTCCACGACTGAACAAACAGCAACACGCTCCGGTCTCAATATGGCCTCACTCCGTTATAGTTGTAAGAAATAGAACCAGCGTCGTGATTTAATCGTAACTAAATTAGCCGCACTCACTCGCTCGCTTGCCCACGCGCGCACCGAGATTTAATGATCAATGCAACCCTGATCTTACACCAGAATAACAAAGCTGCATTTTCTACCAAATTAACTTGAAGAAGAGCCTGCTCTACCACACGGACAACCGCAGGACAATGACCAGAGTCAAGAATGTGTACACCACCATTAATATTATACCAAACAAACCTTTTCAAACATTTCTCCAACTTGACGACAACATTATCGATATCAAAAATGGTGTCTTACAAAACCATGTAAGACACGTCTTTGCAATAGACATGTCTTCAACAATAGATACCAAAGAAAACAAAAACAAGTGTCTTGCCTGAAGACCCTTTGTAAGACATGACTCAATTAAGTCGGTTGTAAGACGTCTTCAATTAGACACAAGTCATGTATTTATACAAGACATCTCGCAAGAAGACATGTCTGCTGGTTAGACACGTGTCTCTAAACTTACGCGTCTCCCTACCTGCTACATGAGACGCGTCTTACAAATTACAAATGTGTCTTCTGTCAAGACATGACTTGCATATAGACATGACTTGTGTCTTCATGTCTTACAATGTATCTTCAGGCAAGACACTTGTTTTTGTTTTCTTTGTTATGTTAAAGACATGTCTATTGCAAAGACGTGTCTTACATGGATTTATAAGACATCATTTTTACAGTGAGGTTAAGGTTTTGTTTTAAAGTGATTTCATAACGGTGTTGCGCTCTTTGTAAAATGAAGCAGCGCATGGTAAAACCATTTAATTGCCCGTGAAATCTGGGTACATCCTCCCAGGCGATCTAAATAATTGTTCGATAAACTTTCAATATTTCTGAAATAAAATATCTTATATTACTAGCTCCTTTTTTCAACACAGCATTGTACAGTATATACATGCTGCTGGCATGGTGAATTTGACAGAGACAGTTTGTCTCCCGACATAGCCACAAAAAAATATCAACGAAATGGAAAAATAACAGCGAAACAGGTGGTTTTTGGTTCGGCAGTAGTTTTATTTCCCGGCTACGCTGCTAGAATTATTTTTTCTGTGGTTCATAACATTTTCTTAATCTTGTCATCTTGTTCTTGCTCCGTCAGCGCGAATATTTGTTTGTGGAAGCCATAATAAGTGTATCGGGCCATGCTAGGAGGTAAGGTCGTCCCGATCTAGCGGGCATTTGCACAGGTGCTTGATGTGTCCATAGCGCGTGTGATGCCTGCCCGCATCGAGGTGTGGGCAATCACAAATCAAGGGGCGATGTAGATTTAAGCGAATTGATTTGAAATTGAATTTTTGTAGCGCATCATCCAGCTCTTTCAAGCTTTTAACATATTGTTTCGTGTGAGCTTTTGTAATGTTGTTTGTTCCACATGAGTACCGGTTCTGTGGACCTAACATGCATGAGGAAGAGTTCCGAAATGGATTGCTTGCTTGATTTCTTGCTTGCGTGATTGAGTGGTTGCTTGCTTGATTGCTTGCTTGATTACGTGATTACGTGATTACGTGATTACGTGATTACGTGATTACGTGATTACGTGATTACGTGATTACGTGATTACCTTATTGCTTGGTTGCTTGATTGCTTGATTGATTGCTTGCTTGATTGATTGATTGCTTGATTGCTTGATTGCTTGATTGATTGATTGATTGATTGATTGATTGATTGATTGATTGATTGATTGATTGATTGATTGATTGATTGATTGATTGATTGATTGATTGATTGATTGATTGATTGATTGATTGATTGATTGATTGATTGATTGATTGATTGATTGATTGATTGATCGATCTAACGCATGATGCCACTTTGATTTAGGTTTAAGGTTTAAGATTTAGGCCACTTGAAATGTGGGGTCACACATAGGGGTAACAAATATGCAATTTGATGGGGGAGGGGTTAAATCAAGGATACATGCATGAGGAAGAGTTCCGAAATGGATTGCTTGCTTGATTTCTTGCTTGCGTGATTGAGTGGTTGCTTGCTTGATTGCTTGCTTGATTACGTGATTACGTGATTACGTGATTACGTGATTACGTGATTACGTGATTACGTGATTACGTGATTACGTGATTACCTTATTGCTTGGTTGCTTGATTGCTTGATTGATTGCTTGCTTGATTGATTGATTGCTTGATTGCTTGATTGCTTGATTGATTGATTGATTGATTGATTGATTGATTGATTGATTGATTGATTGATTGATTGATTGATTGATTGATTGATTGATTGATTGATTGATTGATTGATTGATTGATTGATTGATTGATTGATTGATTGATTGATTGATTGATTGATTGATCGATCTAACGCATGATGCCACTTTGATTTAGGTTTAAGGTTTAAGATTTAGGCCACTTGAAATGTGGGGTCACACATAGGGGTAACAAATATGCAATTTGATGGGGGAGGGGTTAAATCAAGGATTTTCCAATCGACACATCGTTTAAAGAGGCAACTCATTTGTTGAGTTGGTGATGACCAGAGGGGCAAGGGGTCGAATAGGGCGCTTCAGCACGCTGGTAACCCCATTGGAGGACTAATAAATCCTCAAACCTGTATGATACCTAAAACTATGTAGAATAGAAACTTTTTAGGCCCAATTAGTCGAAATGATAGATGTATAGTTCGTGGCGTCTCGAAGATTGATTGATTGATTGATTGATTGATTGATTGATTGATTGATTGATTGATTGATTGATTGATTGATTGATTGATTGATTGATTGATTGATTGATTGATTGATTGATTGATTGATTGATTGATTGATTGATTGATTGATTGATTGATTGATTGATTGATTGATTGATTGTATCTAACCGTATGCATACAATTACAACTATCTATTGTACATTGTGAATATGTGGCGTCTTATTTTTGATATTTATGTCTTAGCTGAGTTCGTTCGTATACTTTGACTGTGTATTTGGCAGCTGCAATAAGGAGCGTATCAATTCAACACTGGATGTCTAATTTCCGACATTTTGTGTACGTTCTTACGCTTCAGATACTGCCTTCTTATCTAACACGGCCTTCATGTCACAGTACCAGTAGTTATAGCATCTAAAAATATGACATTAAACTTGACGTCTTCCCTTGTCTTTAATTCAGACAATATAACAGAACGGATGAAGACGGCTCTTTTATTCTATTCAATGTGTCAGTTTGCAGATTCGAAACGTAATACACTCAACTTTGGGTTAGGGTTGAACCATGTTATATCATGTGGATCATAAGTTTTGTCAGATTCGAGAATTACAAGAATTATTGTAATCGGTACATGTTTTCTTTTCTGATTGTAACTCTACAATGTATATAGGCTAATAGCTAACAAGGAGCTCATATGAATACGATAAAACAAATATCATACTTGTCCAGTATGCTATTTTGTTGATGTGATATCTATATATTGTAAAGCAGATGGACCATCTATCGCAGATATAGCATTAAACACTTTTCTATCCAATGTACTATATACGATAGCAATACGATACAGTGGTCCAATATACTATAACACTACAATACAATACAATGGTTCAATATGCTATCTACGGTAGATAGCAATACAATACAATGGTTCAATATGCTTTCTACGGTAGATAGCAATACAATACAATGGTCCATTATGCTATAACACTCCAATACAATGGTTCAATATGCTATCTACAGTAGATAGCAATACAATACAATGGTTCAATATGCTATAACACTACAATACAATACAATGGTTCAACATACTATATACGGTAGATAGCAATACAATACAATGGCCCAACAATATGATATAACACTACAATACAATACAATGAATGGTTCAATATACTTTCTATGGTAGATAGCAAAACAATACAATGGTCCAATATGCTATAACACTACAATACAATGCAATGATTCAATATGCTATCTACGGTAGATAGCAATACAATACAATGGTTCAATATGCTATAACACTACAATACAATACAATGGTTCAACATACTATATACGGTAGATAGCAATACAATACAATGGCCCAACAATATGATATAACACTACAATACAATACAATGAATGGTTCAATATACTTTCTATGGTAGATAGCAAAACAATACAATGGTCCAATATGCTATAACACTACAATACAATGCAATGATTCAATATGCTATCTACGGTAGATAGCAATACAATACAATGGTTCAACATGCTATCTACGATAGACAGCACCGCAGCACAATGGGCCAATAGGCTATATACGGTAGATGACACCTCAACACAATGGTCCAATACGCTATCTACGGTAGATTAGGCCTAACACTAAAACACAATATTCTTGTATATCATTTCACGGCAAAGGCACTACAGCACAATGGCTTTGGCACAATGGCACAATGTTAGCGTGGATATAGCAGCGCGGCACAATTCACAACAACACAATGATTCCATAATGCTATCTACCGTAGATAGCATAACAACAGATTGAGCCAGTATGTAAAATCATTGATGAAACATCATTGTTGCATGCTATAAATGATCCCACGGTAAAATTCTCGCACCTTTTTACCATCCTATAGTCATTATTGCCTCGAAATACTATATCCCAACCATAGTTGTATAGACATGATACAGCTTTAGCTATGGGTCCAACATATTTTTAAAAAAAAGGCAATCTCTCCCATAGTGACAACTGTGTCAAGCCTCCTTGGCTTACGGGTGTGAAGCCACTTGGTGGTCACCGGGTTATCTGGTTGACAGCACTGACAATCAAATTATAGTATAACCCTATGATTCAAATGTAAAAGATAGAAGTCTTTTGATAGATGTGGAACTCTTGTCAAAACGCTTGTTAATCATGTATTCTGATTGAATTTATGAAATTGATTTTGGCTGCATGGTCCGTTTGTTCCAGATTTTTATTGTTATACTAGGTCACGATATGTAATGTCAATCGGTTTTGACTTCAATTTATTGTCTTATTCCACTTTCCACGCAGCTATTAGTTTTACCATGTAAAAAAACCTAACTTTTAGAAACCTTTCCCAACTTTCAAGAAATACTGAACTAAGTAATACTTGTGCTTATTATAATGCACTTCTTAATAATTCTCACGGTGATTCCAATATGGTAAGGACATTTAAAGGTAGATGACCCGATCACATTTTCATAGCACAGATTTTTCTCAAACATATGGAGATTTTCATATCATATGAAAGATCATATTTTTCTGATTAACATACTGAAATTTGACGGTCCAAATCAGTATGATTACGAAGAAATCGGTGAAATAACATCGAATTACCGGGAAAAGTGGTAACCACCATAGTTTGTGTACAACTCAATGGGCACATTTCACGGCATCTTGTGCGTCTAAAATAAGAACCATTCGAGTTATGCAATTCAAACTTTGGAATACGACTTTTTTGAGGATGACCTTTCATGTCGAATAGAAAACTTCAAGTTGAAAATCGGAACATCTACCTTTAATTAGTTTGTAATTTGTGAAACATTTTGTGAAATGTTGGAATGTCGTCTGCGGACGCCTGCCGCGTGGAAAGTGTTGGTTCCTAATCAGTTTCTTTTGATGATTTGTATTTCGAGATATTCTAGAGATGGTGTTCATTTTTAGTTAGGTCCATTTATACATGTATGTACACCTAATTTACGTGCTTATCTGTATAATGTTAATGTTATAGGTTTTCTTTCCTTTTAACGAAAATGTTAGACAAAGGTATAATAAACACACCCTACATGTACGCACGTTGTCTAAAACATCTCAAATAAATAGCAATGGCGTTCTAATTGAATTGCTTAACACTTTCAAACCGGCTATTAGTTTACTATATTCAAAACAGATTAATCATAAACCTTTCCCAACTTTTAAAGTATAGCTCAAGAATTACTGAACCAATACTAGGAATGCTTGTACTTATCGTAATGCAATACTCATGGTGATTCCAAATATGGTGATGAAATTCAAATTTTAACATTTTTGAAACATTTTGTGAAGTTTTGGAAGTGTCGTCTGCAGAACGCCTGCCATGGAAAGTGTTAATAATACTCATACTTGGTCTTTTTAGAGAACCCAACATGCTATCAAGGGAGACAGATGTATGATCATAAGCCAGTAAATCATGTCAAGGGTTTTTGAAAAATGCGACCCCTGCGTGCTATGTATGAGATAAAGTGCCTCATATAAAAAAGTTTAACAAATAAGATTTGGCTTTGTGATGCTATAGGTTTGACAAGTCTGGTATTATTTCGTATTTGTTTTGAATTTCATAACGACTTTCACTGGATGGGATCCTATCCTCATAACTGATTTCAAATGACGTTCGAATGACATGTCAAACTGATGCACCGTATTGTGACATGACGGTAATTATCGTATCATTAACGTACACATTTTTTGTCACAGGTATTTTTACTTCGAAGCGAGTCGAGGCCCCTAATGACGTAATGAGTCATTGAACTTTGAAGTTGAATAAAACGTGTGATTAATATGAAATTTGCCACGACTTTGTGTGCACGGACTGATTAGGATAGTTATATATGTTTCTATCGATCTACAATTTATGTGTCCTATCTTCTCAAGATATCAACCAATTTCAGTTTAGAAGTGAATGACGATACGATAAATGGACAATCATAATAATACAATACCACTCTCTGTTAGTGTTAGATACATATTTTCACACGGGCCAATCCGTCAGGAAGAACGGGAAGAAATTCAGCTTGAATTGTCAAAAGGTGGCTGACAAATGAGTAAAAAGGGATTGACTCTCATGATTTGAAATCATATAATTTTGATCAATATTGTTATAAATAGATGTTGTAATTATTTTACTCTCTGTATCTGACGTGTTGTAATATGTGTGCTATCTACTGAAGATAGCAGCAACCGACTGCGTTTTCATGAATAACATATTTGGAAATAAGATATAAATGGGAGAGTAGGCCTATTATTATAATATCAAATGTGGATAAAATAGAAATAAAAGGACCAATACGGGCCCCACTCCTTGAGTAATTGCACCGTAGTTTATTGTTTTTGCTTAAAGTTGGTACAACACTGAAAACATTCTCTTTATACATGTACATCTGTATCCATAATCAAAGTAATGCAGTTATTTAGCCCAGGTATCTCGTCTTAAAAACATGTCTCCTTTTTGTGTTATTTTTTCTTCAATAACTCAAAAGTTCAAGGTACATGACGTTTACGGTCACCGGGTCCAAATATTTCTTCCTCCTCTTCCCTTTGTGCATCTATTTTTTTCTACAGCTGTTATAACAAGAGTCTTGGCATAGCGATCGATCAGAAAGCAGACGACACAAACTGTCTTGTCTTCCCGCCAAAAATATACGGCACGACAGGCTGATATGCGGCAAGGTATTCCATCAGCTTTTGAGATGAGAGAGCGTGAGAGATCGAGAAAAGAGAAAAAAAATCAGCCAAACCAAATTTGATGAATGCTTATTAAAAAGAACTTAGATGGAAATTTATTCATCATCAACGTCATTCCGGTGACAAATTTACGTCGAGAGTTTACATATGGTGGTGTGAAATGCTGAACTTATGTATGATTGGTTCATCCGGTTATTAACAATATAATGTGATGACGTATGGGCATGCCACCGGTCTAATTGGTTTATGATATTATAAATTTCACTCATTGTTTTGGAAATAAGCGATACTATATACTACTTTGGGGGTATTCACCTTAGCGTTTTTACCCCGTAAACATAACCACCACCCATTAGCCTACGCTTTAAGCTTTTTTTATATTACCGGATTTTGTTAACCGGATTTTTAATCTTTTTCTAAAAAGATAAGTTAAGTGTTGACTCATAAAAAATAATTGTTCAATTTGCTATCTACGGTAGATAGCATGCTTTAACAGAATGGTCCAATATGCTATCTTCGGTAGATAGCACTATACAACAAAACGGATACCCACATAACCGTAATAGGCCTAATGGGACAACGTGATCTATTTTATGGTAGATGGTATTAAAAACAATGTCCGATGTATGTAAGTTACAGTAATCTGGTAATTAACTCAGATTGCTGTATATGGGGAATTTTGTATGATTTTGCTTATTGGTTTATTGCTCAAGTTAGGGGAGGAAAATGTACCAAGCAAAATAGCTGACGGGAAAGAATTCTGAATATCTCGAAGAATTTACATCCCTAAAAAATGACACATTGACACCATATAAAACGGTAGATATATAGGCATGTCACTAAAGCACATATAGTTTAATGTGTGTTAGGGGGCACGGCAACGGCATGGTCCAATATGCTCTTTACGGTGTAGATAACACCTCAATACAATGATCCAATATGCTATCTACGGAAGATAGCACCAACTGTAGATAATACCTCAACACAATGGTACAATACGCTATATACGGTAGATAATACCGCAATACAATGGTTTAGGCCTAATATGCTATTTTACGATGATAGATAACACCTCATCATCATGGTTCAATATGCTATATCTATATGCTATATCTATAGTAGATAGATAGTAGATAGCACCTCAATACAATGGTGCAATGTGCTATCTACGGTAGATAGCACCTCAATACAATAGTCCAATATGCTATCTACGCCAAAATAGCACCTCAACACAATGGTACAATATGATATCTACGGTAGATAATACCTCAATACAATGGTTCAATATGCTATCTACGATGATAGATAACACCTCAACATCATAGTTCAATATGCCACTCAACGCGATGGTTCAATATGCTATCTACATGCTATCAATAGTAGATAGCACCTCAATACAGTGGTACAATGTGCTATCTACGGTATAGATAATACCTCAATACAATGGTCCAATATGCTATATACGGTAGATAGCACCTCAATACAATATAGTCCAATATGCTATCTACGGTAGATAGCAATACAATACAATAGTTCAATATACTATCTACGGTAAATAGCAATACAATACAATGGTTCAATATGCTATCTACGGCAGATATCACTACAATACAATTGTTCAATCTACTATATACGGTAGATAGCAATACAATACAATGGTTCAATATGCTATCTACGGTAGACAGCTCCTCAATACAATAGTCCAATATGCTATATACGATGATAGATAACACCTCAGTACAATGGTCTAATATGCTATCTACGGTAGATAGCACTTCAACACAATGATCCAATATGCTATCTACGGTAGACAGCACTGACACAACGGTACAAATTAATACTATCTACGGTAGACAGCACTACGACGCAATGTGCCATAGGCCTATGCTATCTACGGTAGACAGTACTACGACACATTGGTACAACATAATATCTACGGTAGACAGCATTACGACACAATGGTACGTACAATATGATATATACTGTAGACAACACTACGACACAATATGATATCTACGTAGACAGCACTACGACACAATGGTACAATATGCTATCTTCGGTAGACAGCACTACGACACAATGGTACAATATGCTATCTTCGGTAGACAGCACTACGACACAGTGGTACAATATGCTATCTACGGTAGACAGCACTACGACACAATGGTACAATATGCTATATACGGTAGACAGCACTACGACACAATGGTACAATATGCTATCTACGGTAGACAGCAATACGACACAATGGTACAATATGCTATATACGGTAGACAGCACTACGACACAATGGTACAATATGCTATATACGGTAGACAGCACTACGACACAATGGTACAATATGCTATCTTCGGTAGACAGCACTACGACACAATGGTACAATATGCTATCTTCGGTAGACAGCACTACGACACAATGGTACAATATGCTATCTTCGGTAGACAGCACTACGACACAATGGTACAATATGCTATCTACGGTAGACAGCACTACGACACAATGGTACAATATGCTATATACGGTAGACAGCACTACGACACAATGGTACAATATGCTATATACGGTAGACAGCACTACGACACAATGGTACAATATGCTATCTTCGGTAGACAGCACTACGACACAATGGTACAATATGCTATTTTCGGTAGACAGCACTACGACACAATGGTACAATATGCTATCTTCGGTAGACAGCACTACGACACAATGGTACAATATGCTATCTTCGGTAGACAGCACTACGACACAATGGTACAATATGCTATCTTCGGTAGACAGCACTACGACACAGTGGTACAATATGCTATTTACGGTAGACAACACTACGACACAATGATACAATATGCTATCTTCGGTAGACAGCACTACGACACAATGGTACAATATGCTATCTTCGGTAGACAGCACTACGACACAGTGGTACAATATGCTATTTACGGTAGACAGCACTACGACACAATGGTACAATATGCTATCTTCGGTAGACAGCACTACGACACAATGGTACAATATGCTATCTTCGGTAGACAGCACTACGACACAATGGTACAATATGCTATCTTCGGTAGACAGCACTACGACACAATGGTACAATATGCTATCTTCGGTAGACAGCACTACGACACAGTGGTACAATATGCTATTTACGGTAGACAACACTACGACACAATGATACAATATGCTATCTTCGGTAGACAGCACTACGACACAATGGTACAATATGCTATCTTCGGTAGACAGCACTACGACACAGTGGTACAATATGCTATTTACGGTAGACAGCACTACGACACAATGGTACAATATGCTATCTTCGGTAGACAGCACTACGACACAATGGTACAATATGCTATCTTTGGTAGATAGCACTACGACACAGTGGTACAATATGCTATTTACGGTAGACAACACTACGACACAATGATACAATATGCTATCTTCGGTAGACAGCACTACGACACAATGGTACAATATGCTATCTTCGGTAGACAGCACTACGACACAGTGGTACAATATGCTATTTACGGTAGACAGCACTACGACACAATGGTACAATATGCTATCTTCGGTAGACAGCACTACGACACAATGGTACAATATGCTATCTTCGGTAGACAGCACTACGACACAATGATACAATATGCTATCTTCAGTAGACAGCACTACGACACAATGGTACAATATGCTATCTTCGGTAGACAGCAATACGACACAATGGTACAATATGCTATCTTCGGTAGACAGCACTACGACACAATGGTACAATATGCTATCTTCGGTAGACAGCACTATACGACACAATGGTACAATATGCTATCTTCGGTAGACAGCACTACGACACAATGATACAATATGCTATCTTCGGTAGACAGCACTACGACACAATGGTACAATATGCTATCTACGGTAGACAGCACTGCGACACAGTGGTACAATATGCTATCTATGGTAGACAGCACCTCAATACAATAGTTCAATATGCTACAAGTACACCTTAACGCGATGGTCCAATATATGGTATAGATAATACTAGCAGTCTAAGAGAATAGTGGGAAGAATAGAAAGTCTTAGGTCATTGATTTTGTTCTCATGTTGGTAAATAAAGTAGACAAAGCGAAGAAGCTGAAGGCGAGTATAAACTTTGGGTTTGAAAGAATAGAAACCCTTACAAATAGCGTTACAAAATCTTCAAAAATGTTATCTATTACCGTATAGACGTACAATACAGCGGTCCGAGCCAATATTAAGCCTATGGAAGAAGATAACGCACCAGTACTTCAACCTACCGAAGCAGAAGAAGACCCTTGTTTCTGATTTTTGTTCACAACATTATTAACTTTTTAGATACATTATTGTTATTAACCACGTTAACCGTAGAATAAACAAACCCCGGTAACATTAATTACCTTTTATCTGAAACTTAACCTCGAAATGTCAACCTTTTTTTCACCCTTGTATTTCTGATCATCACGCATGCAGAAAAGTGTCTCATATACAATTCGTGTTTTTAATGCGACACTGTTGAAGTAGCTATATAAGATAAAAACATGCATGGTCCCCTCTCGATACAAGCCCGTATCGACGTGCCACTTTATCTTACGTATACATTTTATACACAATAACATCATCATCATCATCATGTACTAATATAGACTTCAATATATATATATACCCCATCGGATATAGATCGGTTTTTATTGCAAAAGCAATAATAGTAGTTTTATACCATCAATATTGCATGCTGCGTTATTATTACCAATTGTCACTCATGGGGTTCCCTAGCATGCAATGCATGCAAAAGACATACGCCGAGCCGCCGAGCGGTTCGATAATGCTGTCTTGAGCGAAAACTTGCCGCATGGCGCATATAACCAACTGATGCCTGCACATCAATATCTAGCACGGGATAGCCCTTGTCAAGCTTAGTTATAAGATCTAATATTGGCCATGATGTTCATATTCTACGCCAGTCCAGTTCTACTACACAGTTAAGTCCACTATACAACATTGGATGTTTCCTCTATTCTTCGATCCACACCGCCAAAGCCCAACCCGCTGGCATAGCAGCGATTTTCTTTTCGATTTCCAATCCGTTTGCCAGAAAATGTAGTCAAGATTTTTTTTTGTGTATGTCGACAGCTCTCAAAATTCATATAGATTTATTCGATTTTCCCCTACTAGCAAATACTGGAGTAGTGATAGAGTCCTATATATCTTCTACGGGACGCGCGTTTTATCACAAAAAAGGTACTAGCTTAGGTATGTATAGATTTGTTCGATCAGTTAGCTCGACGACCCTAGTCGTTTCCTGAAAAAAAATCAGCTGGACCCAATTCTTATGCAGTTAGTAATAAAAAGGGCCAGGAAATGTGCGACAGTGAGCCAGAACGACTTCTGCGCTGGGTCTAGCTACATTAAGAGGCTTCAACGTGCCGTGTTAGAGTAGATTTTCATGGGAATCAAGTTGAAAAAAGGATATATTTTCAGGGATATATAAGAGAGCAAAAGTGATGATATTGTAAGATCACTTTCTATTAGCTAAAGATGCGGAATTTGTGTGCAAATCAAATACGTGTTATCCTATGTGAACAGCTGCAAGCAGGTCAGTGTTTTGGATCTCAAAGGTCACCAAAGTGTTCGAAAATGGACTCCAAATGCAGGAAACGTCCAAGATTCGACCATCCCATATGGCAAGGAAAGCGCTTTAATCACCACGGTTGCACACGGCCTTTCCGTGACGAAAGTTTTGAGACTATATTCCGCCACCACCATCATACAGCGAGTTATGAGCGGCGAAGTTTGACCGGCGCATAGCGTCGACTCAACCGAACCGAATTCAATTAACCGTGTTAACGCGGTTTTGTTACTATCTAAAATGCCATCGTGTATACAACAAGTGGGGCCAATCGGGATAAATGGATCTATACATCAAGAAAACTAAGGCGGAATGTGGCCAAATCTGATCTTTAAATCCAAAAGTTTGTATTGATAAACGTCACAGTTATATTATACTTCAAATGCCTTCAGGGACAACCGGTGACGATCGGCGTAACATTTTGAATACTCATTGCCTGCCACAGTTCTCTGATTTCAAGTTTCGACGCAGAGAGAGGCAGACAGTGACACAAAACTAGGTGCTTCGGTTCCGGTTGGATGAAATGTGGACAACTTCCGCTATCGATAAAAGTTTTAAACTATTTTAAGTATCTTTATTATTATAGAAGGCTTCATTTCTCAACGCTAAATTATCTCGCTGATGATTTTCCCCTTTGCTAATGAGAACACATTGTATCTGTTTGCGTGCTGAGTGGTTTCCGGACGAATTACTTAAAAGGTTCAACTTATTGATTCGATCTTGTTATTATTTTTTAAATAATATTAAACTTGATATTAAATGATATTTGGCCATATCATGACTGTGATTTTGTATAGGACCGCATCTCTCCATGGTGGGTATCTTCCGCCCGTTGATCATTTGACAAATTATGGTACATTTTCACGTATCACGAAATAAGAGAAAGGAAAAGAGTGTATATTTCTATTCATATACGGTTAAAGATGGGGTCAAAATTATATAATGAGTTTAAGGGGAGGTTTGTTCATATAGTAAAATATAAAGGTTTATTTCAAGGAAAGTTATCTCGAGGATCAAATGATATAAGGTAGAGATGAGATGATAAAGTGGGTTTTTATTTAATTTCCGGGAAAACATTATAAGCATAATATTTTTAAATATCCGTTAAACAATAATTAAAACGTGTTCTATATGTTCAGAACATTCTAAAACATTGCCCATTTAATAAAGCATTGTTTCAAAAAATATGTATACGAGAACAAATGTCGATACTGTTTTTAATTTAATATTAGATGCACGACTTCAATCTCATTTATTGATATCAGTGAAATTGTCAAAGTATAAAAAGATGTACTGTAACTGAAGTAAATCATGCTATCTATATCTATCGATTGAGATAAAACCCACCTCTCTATAATAGCCCTGTTATTTTCTTTACATTTCACAACTTTGATGATGATGGGCTCTATCAAAAAGCGGTTCTGCCGAAAACATGTCCGTTTTGATGTGACTGGTCACGTATAACATAAGAAAACCAGCAGTGCATATCTACTAAAATCGCCAATTTGTTGTTTGGTAAATAACAACAATTTATTTATCGGTTTAACACCGTAGCGCTAAAGAGATAGAGAGCAAAGTACTATTAGCAAGAAAGCACAACAACTGAATAACACGTGAGTTTCAATTACAATGGTCGAAATGCACAGTTTACATCGATTAGTTTGAATTTAAGGTGTTAAAATAGACATGGATGTTTTCAAATGGTCGACCTATCCCACCTAAACGGTATGTAACGGAGAGGACAGGAATGACTCCTTTTGTATGGAAGTTAAAAGAACACTTTTTGAAGAAAGAGTTAAAGCCGGAATCTATATATGATATTATAAGATTTATTCTCTTTTTGACGTGCTTTGTTTCTTCTATGCAAAAAAACAACAACTTTATTGCAGCTGTAGGCCTAACACATTAATTATGTATAATGCTTAACGATATTCCAAAATTTCACAAAATGTTGCATAAATAAAATGTCAAAATTATTGAATTTCATTACCATATTTGGAACCACCATGACAAATACATTTAAATAAGTACAAACATGCCAATATCCGCGTTAAAAGAGTTAATGTTAGCTTCATATTTAGTAATGAAATTTAATAATCAGGTCTTAGCTTAAAACATGCTTTAGTGTTTCTAAATTATTTCTAAAGCTTACTTATACGTTTGGGACACCCTGAACTAAATTAGCAGTCCCTTTTTTTACATGCCATTCCAAATTAGTGACTGTTCTCTAAAGCTCATTCAAACAAAAGTAAATAGCCACATCACTGCATGCTGTTGCTGAAAGCGCGCCAAATAAACGTGGAAATTGAAATCACAGCGTCATTAATTCCAAGCTATATATACCCTTCCCTTATATACTCCATTAAACTATACCCCTCACTTATTCTTAACACTTTCCACGCGGCTAATAGTTTTACCATATACAAAACAGATTTGATTTCAGAAACCTTTCCAAATTTTTAAAGTCTATCTCAAGAATTACTGAACCAAAACTAGGCATGTTTGTACTTATTCTAATGTATTTATCATGGTGATTCCAAATATGGTAATGAATTTCAATAATTTTGACATTTTTGAAACATTTTGTGAAATTTTGGAATGTCGTCTGCAGCTCTCTGCCGCGTGGAAAGTGTTAATTTAAACTATAGCCTCACTTATTATCCATTAATGTTTTTGTGGTTTCAAGCATTGTCATCTCAAATTCTATTTGTCTTCAAGCCGTGTAGATTTAACACATTATGGTCGACCGAGTATTTCTTATTTTTATAAAATGAGTCTAATTTGGTTTTGGCGATTGACTACGGACGTACCAAATACCGCGCGTTATTACTTGAAAATATTACAAACATTTGTTCAAAAATTGACCAAAAATCATTGAAATAAATATACTTACGTAAATGTATGTTCTATAATTGGACCAAATATGGAGAAATTATTATTCTATATGTCATTTTTTAACACCATTTGATCAAAAATGTGACTTACTTAACTCCAGCGTGAAAACTGATATACTCGTCTGCACACGACTGCAAGCCCACTTTACAACCTAACAATCAGTCACGGATCAAATCACGTGTTTTCTCGTATTTCATGTCCCTTCATGTACGAGATCGATATTCCATTTGGTATGCCAGGCACGTATTTCAGCATAAAAAGTTATCGAACTGCATACTAATGATGTTGTATATTTATAACGACATTATATTTATAATCTTGTAAACTTTGGAATAATACATTTGCCCCTGGATATATTTAGATCTGTGCTATTTAGTTTGTGATAGTATACGCTTAATTGCGTAAACAACGTGTGCTTTGTTTATGAATAAAAATGCGCGAAAAGATCACATTAAATGTAGCCTATGTTAATCTAAAATCGGACTTGTTAACATTCTGGTGCAGTAGACTAATGTGTATGTGGCGGCCATTTACTCATAACATCAATTTACCCTCAAGATAAGATAACACATTACGGAATGCAAACGTCCGTTATAACATTCATGTTTGATGACTAAACAAGCAAAACAACAGCATAAAGCCAATGGACATGTTTAGGAAGTAAACACAAAAACTTGTCGATTACTTCGGGCGTATATAATGAGGCTTTAAAGGAGCCATTTAAAATAAAAATTGATTTTGATTTCCCCCCTATTTCTCAAAATTCAGAAATATCATGGATACGATAGAACTTTAATAACAATATTTCATTTATAAAGTAAACATTCATTCAAACAGTTAAACAACAATTTTGGTGATATTGTGTGTTGTTATCTATACAGCAGATTTGACCATTGTGCTACACTGCTCTTTACCGCAGATAGCAGATTTGACCATTATGTCACAGCGTTATCTACCGCAGATAGCAGATTTGACCATTGTGTTACACTGCTATCTACTGCAGATAGCAGATTTGACTATTGTTTTACACTGCTATCTACTGCAGATAGCAGATTTGACTATTGTGTTACACTGCTCTCTACCGCAGATTTGACCATTGTGTTACACTGCTGTCTACCGCAGATAGCAGATTTGTTTATTGTGTTATGCTCTCTCCCACACTGTCTACAGCAGATAGGAGATTTGACCATTGTGTTACACAGTTCTCTACCGCAGATAGCAGATTTTACCATTGTGTTTCACTGCTCTCTCCCGCAAATAACAGATTTGACCATTGTGTTAAACTGCTATACTCTGTTTGACCATCTCGAGACAGTGACGTAACCGCGTATTCTACTAATTGCATCACATAACGCGCGCGGATACTCGCGGCGCTGGCGTACAAACACGAGCGTTGAAAGGCGGAAGATACACACGCGTGCGTAAAAGCTGCGCCTGTTCAGTTACGTCACTGTCTCGAGATGGGCAAACAGAGTATATCTATAGCAGATTTAACCATTGTGGTTACACTGCTGTCTACCGCAGATAGCAGATTTGACCATTGTGTTACACCGCTCTTTACCGCAGATACCAGATTTGACCATTGTACACTGCTAACTACCGCAGATAGCAGATTTGACCATTGTGTTACACTGCTATCTATCGCAGATAGCAGATTTGACCATTGTGTTATAGATAGCAGATTTGACCATTGTGTTACACTGCTCTCTACCGCAGATAACAGATTTGACCATTGTGTTACACTGCTCTCTGCCGCAGATAGCAAATTTGACCATTGTGTTATACTGCTATCTACCGCAGATAGCAGATTTGACCATTGTGTTACACTGCTCCCTACCGCAGATAGCAGATTTGTCCATTGTGTTATACTGCTATCTCCCGCAGATAGCAGATTTGTCCATTGTGTTATAGTGCTTTCTATCGTAGATAGCAGATTTGATCATTGTGTTATACTGCTATCTCCGCAGATAGCAGATTTGACCATTGTGTTACACTGCTCTCTACCGCAGATAGCAGATTTAATCATTGTGTTACTACTGCTCTCTACCGCAGATAGCAGATTTGACCATTTGTGTTATACTGCTATCTACCGCAGATAGCAGATTTGACCATTGTGTTACACTGCTCTCTACCGCAGATACCAGATATGACCATTGTGTTACACTGCTCTCTACCGCAGATAGCAGATTTGACCATTATGTTATACTGCTATCTACCGCAGATAGGAGATTTGACCATTGTGTTACACCGTTAGTTGTCTGTCTACAGCAGATAGGAGATTTGACCATTGTGTTTCACTGCTCTCTACCGCAAATAACAGATTTGACCATTGTGTTACAAGTTATCTATCTACAGCAGATAGCAGATTTGAACATTGTGTTACACTGTTCTCTACCGCAGATAGCAGATTTTACCATTGTGTTTCACTGCTCTCTACCGCAGATAACAGATTTGACCATTGTGTTACACCTACCGGCGCAGATAGCATATTTGACCATTATGTTATACTGCTATCTACCGCAGATAGCAGATTTGACCATTGTGTTACACTGCTATCTACCGCAGATAGCAGATTTGACCATTGTGTTACACTGCTCTCTACCACAGATAGCAGATTTGACCATTGTGTTACACCGTTAGTTGTCTGTCTACAGCAGATAGGAGATTTGACCATTGTGTTTCACTGCTCTCTACCGCAAATAACAGATTTGACCATTGTGTTACACCGTTATCTATCTACAGCAGATAGCAGATTTGAACATTGTGTTACACTGTTCTCTACCGCAGATAACAGATTTGACCATTGTGTTACACTGCTATCTACCGGCGCAAATAGCATATTTGACCATTATGTTATACTGCTATCTACCGCAGATAGCAGATTTGACCATTGTGTTACACTGCTATCTACCGCAGATAGCAGATTTGACCATTGTGTTACACTGCTCTCTACCGCAGATAGCAGATTTGACCATTGTGTTTCACTGCTCTCTACCGCAAATAACAGATTTGACCATTGTGTTACACTGCTATCTACCGCAGATAGCAGATTTGACCATTGTGTTACACCGTTAGTTGTCTGTCTACAGCAGATAGGAGATTTGACCATTGTGTTACACTGTTCTCTACCGCAGATAGCAGATTTTACCATTGTGTTTCACTGCTCTCTACCGCAAATAACAGATTTGACCATTGTGTTACACTGCTATCTACCGCAGATAGCAGATTTGACCATTGTGTTACACCGTTATCTGTCTACAGCAGACAGGAGATTTGACCATTGTGTTACACTGTTCTCTACCGCAGATAGCAGATTTTACCATTGTGTTTCACTGCTCTCTACCGCAAATAACAGATTTGACCATTGTGTTACACTGCTATCTACCGCAGATAGCAGATTTGACCATTGTGTTATACTGCATCTCCCGCAGATAGCAAATTTGTCCATTGTGTTATGGTAGATAGCAGATTTGAATATTAGTGCTATACCGTTATAGATAGCATATTGTACCATTATGTTATATATAGTACTTTCACTATTTAAATCGCAGTGCAGAGGCTTGCAGGTCATTACGCAAGAAGTACATGTACATACAGGATTATTTAAAGGCTACTAACTTGGAGAGACGAAACGACCAATGAAGAATTCTGATTGTGGAACATCACGAAACAGCCTTAAAGCACTAAAGAGTGAGATTGATAGAGAAACCTGAAACGCATCCCACGGAACTCTCAATGAATGAATGTTGTCGCACCTTTATGGCATATTGAACGATTCTGTATTGATACTATACTGTAGTTGGTATAGTGAACCTTTGTTTTGAAGTGATATGAGGTAGATATAGTATATTGCACCATTTTGTTGTAACTTTATCTACCGTACCGTATACGCCATAATTGCGTTCCAGAGCTCTTACCATAACATACGGTATTGCATCCTGGGCCCGGATATCTACTTTAGATAGTATATTGGAACACGTTGCATTATCATAATAGCATATTGGAACAATGAATATACATGCATCACTGTATATCGTAATGTTGTGGACCAAAGATCGACTATAGACTATCTTTGAATGGACAATTATATTGTATGATATAAGAAATCAAAAAAAGTAACTCGGCTGTTGTAAAAGCACCTATAATTTTAAAATTGTTACGCATATCCTAAAAATGAAAATACCAGGAGACGGACAATTTAATTACGGTGATTTTGACGCATTGTTTGTTAAAATCGATAAAGTATTGTTGTCGCGGTATGTGCTTACAGATGAATAGTGCCCTTTTCCATTGTTGCAGTAACTCCTATTGATCTCTCTGATTCAGCGTGAAGATAATAGCGGGAATTTTGATTAGCTGTTCTTGTTGTACTGTAAACTTGATTAGCATAATCCGGGACAAATTTAGTGGGGATGACAGGCGTACTTCTTTACAATTAAAAAGGATAAATTTAAAATTCCAAATGCTCAGAAGGTCTGAGAAGACAGACAGGACAGGTCATCGCCATGGGTAAACTATCAAAATTCCCGCTATTATCTTCACGCTGAATCAGAGAGATCAATAGGAGTTACTGCAACTATGGAAAAGGGCACTTTTCATCTGTAAGCACATACCGCGACAACAATACATTATCGACTTTAACAAACAATGTGTCAAAATCACCGTAATTAAATTGTCCGTCTCCTGGTATTTTCTTTTTTATGATATGAGTAACAATTTTAAAATTGTGCTTTTATAACAGCCGAGTTACTTTTTTTGATGTCTTTAGTATCGGGGACTTGTGTCCAAAGCTTCCACCAGTCTACCATTTAAAGACGCATACTTTACAGATTGATTCAAATATTGCAAAGGGTTATTGAACCTAACATTTGAATTAATAGTCAAAGTTTTGTTGATATTTATCATGGTGTTATTACAATATTGTTATTTCCTACACTTGTCATCATTAGTTCTTCGCTTAGCATAATTTCCTGTTGAAAAAGGCGCCAAAAGAAATATTACAGACGACTTATTTTCATATATAACTTTACAGCAATGACACGTAATTTACAATATTACAAATTTACGTGAGTTTACGTAAAATATGACAGTTTAATTGTTGTGTGCTTTTGCACAATATTTCATATTTTCAGAACCTTTTCCGGAACCTTTTTTGCAACGATTGTAGAAATTGCACACATCAAGCCTCCCCGCGCTAATAAAAGTAAGCACATCGCATGTCGCTGAATAACATTTGTGCATGTCCCGGTGGAACAATTTGTTGCTAAATGCATATAAATAAACTCCGATTCTGTCATCTTTTGTTGCCTTTTTTTTGCGCGGGAAGTTATAAAACATCGCAATTTTGTGTCGTCTGCCTCAATCCCCGTGTTTTCATCAATAATAAAGCACTCATCGGGGTGGTGTAAAATCACGATGAAGTGTTGAAATAAAAGTATCGATCCATTATGCTCGGCTCTCAGATAATATTTTCATTACATCTCGCCACTCTTCTTCTTGCTCAAAATTTATTAACTTAATATTTGCGGACCAAAATAGTGTTAAGCTATGACAAATTATGCATATGCGGAAGATGGTGTTTTTCGCGTACAATTTGTATGTATACAATATTTATCTTGTTTATTGCAACTTTCAACAACAACTATAGCTGCAAAACCATTCATTACTTTATTTTGAATAGTTTGCAGCATATTGGAGAGGAATGTGAATAGATATTGTTAAATATCTTATCAAATAATTCAATACCCTGTCTATCGCGGATCACTACAGCACAATGGCCCAAAAAGCTATCTACCGTAGATAGCGAAACAAACCAATGCTTTAATATGGTATGGTTGATAATGACATAACGATTTATTACCGTAGGTAGACATAGCAAAACTACACATTGATCCAATATGCTATCTACGGTAAGTAGCATTTTATCGATAGTGTAAAATGTCATCTACGGTAGATAGCACTACGACACAATGGTTCAATATACTTTCTACGGTAGATAGCAATACAATACAAAGGTTCCATATACTATCACGGTATAGATAGCAATACAATACAATGGTTCAATAAACTATGTACGGTAGATAGCAATACAATACAATGGTTTAATATGGTTAAATATCATACTATCTACGGTAGATAGCAATACGACACAATGGTTCAATATACTATCAACGGTAGATAGCAATACAATACAATGGTACAATATGCTATCTACGGTAGATATCACTACAATACAATGATTCAATATACTATCTACGGTATAGCGATACAATATAATGGTTCAATATACTATCTACGGTAGATAGGAATACAATACAATGGTTCAATATGCTATCTACGGCAGATATCACTACAATACAATGATTCAATATACTATCTACGGTATAGCGATACAATACAATGGTTCAATATGCTATCTACGGCAGATATCGCTACAATACAATGATTCAATATACTATCTACGGTATAGCGATACAATATAATGGTTCAATATGCTATCTACGGTAGATAGCAATACAATACAATGGTTCAATATGCTATCTACGGCAGATATCGCTACAATACAATGGTTCAACATACTATATACGGTAGATAGCAATACATTACAATGGTTCAATATACTATCTACGGTAGATAGCAATACAATACAATGGTTAAATATACTATCTACGGTAGATAGCACTACGACACAATGGTTAAATATACTATCTACGGTAGATAGCACTACGACACAATGGTTCAATATACTCTCTACGGTAGATAGCAATACAACACAATGGTTCAATATACTCTCTACGGTAGATAGAAATATAATACATTGGTTCAATTATACTCTTTACGGTAGATAGCAATACAATACAATGGTTCAATATGCTATCAACGGCAGATATCACTACAAAACAATGGTTCAATATACTCTCTACGGTAGATAGAAAGATAATACATTGGTTCAATATACTCTCTACAGTAGATAGCAATACAATACAATGGTTCAATATGCTATCTACGGCAGATATCACTACAAAACAATGGTTCAATATACTCTCTACGGTAGATAGAAATATAATACATTGGTTCAATATACTCTCTACGGTAGATAGCACTATGACACAATGGTTCAATATACTATCTACGGTAGATGACACTACAACACAATGGTTCAAAATACTCTCTACGGTAGATAGCAATACAACACAATAGTTCAATAAACTATATATATACGGCAGATAGCAATACAATACAAAGGTTCCATACACTATCACGGTATATAGCAATACAATACAATGGTTCAATATACTATCTACGGTAGATAGCAATACAGCACAATGGTTCAAAATGCCATCTATGGTAGATAGCAATAAGATTCAATGGTTCAATAAACTATCTACGGTAGATAGCAATACAATACATAGGTTCCAAATACTATCACGGTGGTAGATAGCAATAAGAAACAAAGGTTCAATATACTAACTACGTGAGATAGCACTGCAACACAATGGTTGAAAATGCCATCTATGGTAGATAGCAATAAGATACAATGGTTCAATAAACTATGTACGGTAGATAGCAATACAATACAATGGTATTTACAGTAGATAGCAATACAATACAATGGTTCTGTATACTATCTATACGGTAGATAGAAACACAATACAATGGTTCAATATACTATATACGGTAGATAGCAATACAATATAATGTTCTAAAATGATAGCAATACAATACAAAGGTTCAATATACTATCACGGTATAGCAATACAATACAATAGTTCAATATAATATCATGGTTGATAGCAATACAATACAAATGTTCAATTATGCTATCTACGGCAGATATCACTACAATACAATGGTAAAATATACTATCTACGGTTGATAGCAATACAATACAAAGGTTCCATATACTATCACGATATATAGCAATACAATACAATGGTTCAATATACTATCTACGGTAGATAGCAATACCGCACAATCGTTCAAAATTCCATCTATGGTAGATAGCAATAAGATTCAATGGTTCAATATACTATCTACGGTAGATAGCAATACAATACAAAGGTTCCAAATACTATCACGGTGGTAGATAGCAATAAGAAACAAAGGTTCAATATACTATCTACGTGAGATAGCACTACAACACAATGGTTGAAAATGCCATCTATGGTAGATAGCAATAAGATACAATGGTTCAATAAACTATGTACGGTAGATAGCAATACAATACAATACAATACAATGGTATTTACAGTAGATAGCAATACAATACAATGGTTCAATATACTATATACGGTAGATAGCAATACAATATAATGTTCTAAAATGATAGCAATACAATACAAAGGTTCAATATACTATCACGGTATAGCAATACAATACAATAGTTCAATATACTATCATGGTTGATAGCAATACAATACAATGGTTCAATTATGCTATCTACGGCAGATATCACTACAATACATTGGTTCAATATACTATCTACGGTTGATAGCAATACAATACAATGGTTCAATATACTATCTACGGCAGATATCACTACAATACATTGGTTACATATACTATATACGGTAGATAGCAATACAATACAATAGTTCAATATGCTATCTACGGCAGATATCACTACAATACAATGGTAAAATATATACTATCTACGGTAGATAGCAATTCAATACAATGGTTCAATACTATCTACGGTAGATAGCAATACAATACAATAGTTCAATATACTATCTACGGTTGATAGCAATACAATACAATGGTTCAATATACTATCTACGGTAGATAGCAATTCGATACAATGGTTCAATACTATCTACGGCAGATAGCAATACAATACAATGGTTCAATATACTATCTACGGTTGATAGCAAAACAATACAATGGTTTAATATACTATCACGGTTGATAGCACTACGACATTATTATTCAATATACTATCGATAGACATTGATCATAAAGCACATGGTCCAATATGCTATCTACGACAACATAATGAATGCTATCTATACATATAAAGTAGATAGCATTATATGGTCTTATATATACATGTTTAATGTTAATTTCTACCTATTGGACAACATAACATAATATGTAGCATTCGCACTGGATCATCATTTATTCCAAAGATCTTTCCATGCAAAGATAACTTTAATTTGTATGCAGGTGGAAGATCAACGATAGCTTTTTTAGATGCTACACTAGACTAAACCCTGTCGCTAACTTCCCTTACATACACATGTAGTGAAATCACGAATTCGTCTGTATAATCTTAGGTTTCAATTAGACTATCACACACAAAATACAAACTTCTTAACATTCATCCAATACACCACTGTAAGGTTAGTTATTCACTTAAAAAGTTGGTTCAAGAGTTCTAAAGTGCATATAAGCGCTCTTTAGCGCTATATCCGGAAACGACGCCTACTCCCACTGGCTGCGTAGAACCCGATGGTTCCGGCTGTAGCACGTGCTTAAAATTGCCGCAAACCAAACTATACGTGTGAAATGGAGAATATTTTGGTGCAACAGCAACTCAAAATGGGGGTAAATTGTAACCCCGCCAAAATGCTAATTTGTCGTCTGTTGTTCTCGCTGCACTTAGCAACTGGATCAGTTCTTTTACAACCCCGAGGAAATACAGAGGGGAGAGAAATTAACACTCTTTTTTTAGTAATATAATAAAAAGCATATTTTTGTTCAGGGGCAATCTTTTTTTTCTTCTTTCTAAGCTTATACGTCGCGCGCGTGGTTTCAGGATAGCAGTGCAATCTGTGTAAACTTGGAACGTCGAAGTGTGCATATGAAGCACTTAGGAAGAGGCCTGGTGACCTTATTGCTAAATGGTTTAGGAAAGAGATTGATTTGCCCCAGGCTCTATATAAGGTTTTTAACCAACCTATACAGCAGGCGATATATTTTCCCGCCACTGGGATTACCATATCTCTCTTATTTTCTCGGGCGCTATTTCATTCTAAAATTTCACCTATCATCTTTGGTGTTCCTCTTTTGCGGTATATAACGTTTTTTTGCATTTTCTTTTTCAGGTCAGCTGATGTGGAAATTCCCCAGGCGCGATTTCGATATGGTATTTGGCGGAAAATTCCCCTAGGCAGAAATTGATTGTCCTTAATGGGGAGATAATTTAGATGATCTCCTATTGACTAATGTGGCCTTGTATAACATGAGATTTTCAACCTATCATGTAGCATAGTCACGTATAATGTAAGTTCATGCTGGATATGTCCTACATTTGTAGGCATTTTATTTGTGAAACAGTGACATTATATAGCTTAATCATGTTAATACGGTATTTACATGGCCGGCATTTGCAGGCGTTAAATGATATTATGGTGTAGTGTTACAGTATTTTGTGATTTTCTTTCTACTATCAATATCAATAATTATCTTAAACAATGTAACATGGTATAGAATTATTCCCTTTGGCCTTTTACTTTTACCCTACCAAATCGGATACACTCCAAAAACCGCCTATTCAAAATCACTATAAATCTAGTCCGGGGATAGCGATCTAATCAAAATTGTCTAAAGGTCAAAATGTTAATTCCCAAGTCCCTTCATGAACATTTTAAAAGTCTTTTTCAGCCCTTTCTATATCGATTGAGTGCCCCTTGGATTAGATATCTTGTGCATTTTGAATGAGCTGTTTTAAGAGTGTAGGCCTATAGTTATACTAATAATTGTAGCAAGTTTGGAACTTTGAATGAGTTCTTGATCAAATACAACATGACTGAAACCCTTATGTCGCGTGTATCTTACATAAGACCCCGATATGTCATTAGAATAATTCCACCATTAACACTTCCACGCGGCAGGCGGGTGCAGACGACATGCCAACATTTTCACAAAAATGTCATTACCATATTTGGAATCAGCATGAGAAATGCATTGAAATAAGTACAAACATGCCTAGTATTGGTTCAGTAAAATTGGGAAAGGTTTCTGAAAAATCTGGTAAAACTAATAGCCGCGTGGAAGGGTTAATAGTGTATAGGTCTATAGTTATACTATAATTATTGTAGTAAGTTTGGAACTTTTTATGAGTTCTTGATCGAATACAATATGACTGAAACCCTTATGTCGCGTGTATCTCATTAAGACCCTGTTGTCATTAGATCAACTCCGTCGTTAACATTTTCCACGCGGCAGGCGGCTGCAGAGACGACATGCCAACATTTCACAAAATGTTTCAAAAATATCGAAATTATTGAATTTCATTACCATATTTGGGATCACCATGAGAAATGCATTGGAATAAGTACAATACATGCCTATATAGTATTGGTTCAGTAATCCCTGAGATAACCCTTGAAAGTTGGGAAAGGTTTCTGAACAATCTGTTTGTTTAATGGTAAAACCAAAAGCCGCGTGGAAAGTGTCAAAGAACCACATAAAGATGAAGACGTTTAGTAAAAACCACCACTTAGTACCAATTATCAGTTGCTTGACATTATTTATTGCTTTTTATCCATCAAAAACATGTAACATTTACAATATTGCACTATTATTCACACAAGACTTGAGTCAACACACTTGAACCGTCATGAAAACAAACGTGTACAAAAGAGAACCATTTATAAGAAATAACAAATTGTCAAAATTCTTGACCTCGAATCAAAAAGATACATTAAGAAGAGAAAAAACCCTCTTTGCAATATACCGCAGAGCCTGATAAATGCAACTGTTTCTGAAGTAGCGCCTGTCGCGGACGGTGAAATTATTGATCTTTATATATAACATCAAAAATTAAATACATGCCGCGTTTTCGCTTAATTAATCTTATTTGTTTTTATAGCTTAACCAACGAGAATCATCAGTGTAAGATTTAGGGAGGAGGAGGGACAAACAAATACGAAAAATCAATTCTACTGATATTAAGAAGTTGTACGTACACACACGTAATCAGATTGGTTATAATTTGGGAGGACATTTTGTTTAGGTATTGAATGTGATCCTAGAAACAATGGATGTTTTCATTTGTGTGATCATTCAATTGTCAAATTATGATACAGAAAACCTATAACCATCCGCACACGTTCTCAACATATATACAAAGAGTATAGATCTGATCCATTTTGAACACGTTAGTGTCTTTTGGTGTATTAACACTTTCCACGCGGCAGGCGTCTGCAGACGACATTTCAAAATTTCACAAAATGTTTCAAAAATGTCAAAATTATTGAATTTCATTACCATATTTGGAATCACCATGAGAAATGCATTGAAATAAGCTCAAACATGCCTAGTATTGGTTCAGTAATCCTTGAGATAGACTTTGCAAATTGCGAAAGGTTTCTGAAAAATCTGTTTTGTGATGGCAAATCTAATAGCCGCGTGTGGAAAGTGTTTAAGAAGTTGGACGTTCACCACACGTAATCAAATTGGTTATAATTTGGGAGGAAATTTGGTTAATAAATCCTTTTCGGATCCACAGAACGCCACAGCGTTCCTGGGAAATAAAGAAATAGGCCTACTTAGAAAAACATTCAAATAATTTTTCTACATCTCAAAAATGGAACAACCCATATACTTAAGTTTGGTATCATTTTAAAGCTTGAAATGTATTTTACAGCTTGAAGCAGAGAGCAAGGACATTACAAATGAGGCAGAATTGCAATGATAGGAGTCAATCTCAAAGGTCAAAGGTTAACATTGGATCCGAAGGGGAATGTGATCCTAAACAATGTATGTTTTCATTTGTGTGCTCATTCAATTGTCAGATTATGATACAGAAAACCTATAACAATCTGTTCACGTTCTCATACATACAAAGAGTATAGATCTGATCCATTTTGAACACGTTATTGTCTTTTGGTGTATAAACACTTTCCACGCGGCAGCAGGCGTCTGCAGACGACAATTCAAAATGTCACAAAATGTTTCAGAAATGTCAAAATTATGAATTTCATTACCATATTTGGAATCAACATGAGAGAAATGCATTGAAATAAGTACAAACATACCTAGTATTGGTTCAGTAATCCTTGAGATAGACTTTGCAAATTGCGAAAGGTTTTTGAAAAATCTGTTTTGTGATGGTAAATCTATAGCCGCGTGGAAAGTGTTAAGAAGTTGGACGTTCACCACACGTAATCAAATTGGTTATCATTTGGGAGGAAATTTTGTTAAGGTATTGAATGTGATCCTTAACAATGGTTGTTTTCATTTGTGTGATCATTCAATTGTCAGATTATGATACAGAAAACATACAAAGAGTATAGACGGTTCCATTTTGAACACGTTATTGTCTTTTGGTGTATTAAGAAGTTGGACGTTCACCACACACGTAATCAAATTGGTTAAAATTTGGGAGGAAATTTTGTTAAGGTATTGAATGTGATCCTATAGAAACAATGGATGTTTTCATTTGTGTGCTCATTCAATTGTCAGATTATGATACAGAAAACCTATAACCATCTGTACACGTTCTCAACATACAAAGAGTATAGATCTGTTCCATTTTGAACACGTTATTGTCTTAGCTTTTGGTGTATTAACACTTTCAACGCGGCAGCAGGCGTCTGCAGACGACATTTCAAAATTTCACAAAATGTTTCAAAAATGTCAAAATTATTGAATTTCATTACCATATTTGGAATCAACATTGAGAAATGCATTGAAATAAGTACAAACATGCCTTGTGTTGGTTCAGTAATCCTTGAGATAGACTTGCAAATTGCGAAAGGTTTCTAAAAAATCTGTTTTGTGATGGTAAATATAATTGCCGCGTGGAAAGTGTTAAGAAGTTGTACGTACACACACGTAATCAGATTGGTTATAATTTGGGAGGACATTCTGTTAAGGTATTTAATTCGATCCTAAACAATGGATGTTTTCATATGTGTGCTCATTCAATTGTCAGATGATGATGAAAACCTATAACAATGTGTATTAACACTTTCCACGCGGCAGGCATCTGCAGACGACATTTCAAAATTTCACAAAATTTCAAAATTATTTGAATTTCATTACCATATTTGGAATCACCATGAGAAATGCATTGAAATAAGTACAAACATGCCTAGTATTGGTTCAGTAATCCTTGAGATAGACTTTGCAAATGCGAAAGGTTTCTAAAAAATCTGTTCTGTGATGGTAAATTTAATACTAATAGCCGCGTGGAAAGTTTTAAGAGTTTAGAGGTTCACCACACATAATCAAATCGGTTATAATTTGGGAGGAAATGTTGTTAGGGTTTTGAATGTGATCCTATAAACAATGGATGTTTTCATTTGTGTGCTCATTCGAGTGTCCGATTATGATACAGAAAACATACAAAGAGTATAGATCTGTTCCATTTTGAACACGTTATTGTCTTTTGGTGTATTAAGAAGTTGGACGTTCACCACACACGTAATCAAATTGGTTAAAATTTGGGAGGACATTTTGTTAAATGTATTGAATGTGATCCTAAACAATGGATGTTTTCATTTGTGTGATTATTCAATTGTCAGATTATGATACAGAAAACCTATAACAAGCTGCCCACGTTCTCAACATACAGAGAGTATAGATCTGATCCATTTTGAGCACGTTATTGTCTTTCGGTGTATTTAGTACAAACGTTCAGATGTATTTTTGCAGTCAAATAAAGGTTATCCATTTTAGGTTGTGTGCATAATTTGACTCCGTTGTCATGGTTGTGTTAACACTTTTCACGCGGCTTATAATTATACAACAGATTATTAGAAACCGTTCCCAAATTTCAAAGTATATCTCACATGTCTCAGGGATTACTGAACCAATAATAGGCATGTTTGTACTTAGTTAAATGCATTTTACATTCACAACAAACCTAAAAACAAAGATTGTAAAATCATTGGTATGGAGCGTGCTCCTTTACGGTCTGGAGGGATTGACTCTAATCAAAGCAGATGAAAATCGCATAATGGCTGCTGAAATGTGGATCTGGAGAAGAATGTTAAGAGTTAACTGGAAGGAGAAAAGAACCAACATAAGTATCCTGAAAGAACTTGGTGTAAAGCGACAACTGCTAGGAGAGCTTATCAAAAGAAAGCTGGCCTACTTCGGGCACATCATTAGAGGCAGTGGTAGCTTACTGGCACTCCACATCATAGAAGGGAAAGTGGAAGGCAGCAGGAAAAGAGGTCGTCAAAGGAAACAATGGTTTGACAACATCAAGGAATGGACTGGTATGAGTCTTATAAAGGCCAAGCGTCTGGCACAAGACAGAGTAGCTTGGAGAAAGATGATCCGGAGATGTGATCGTATGGCAGCCAATCGTCATATCTGACGGAGGCCGAAGAAGAAGAAGAAGAAATGCATTTATTATGGTGATTCCAAATATGGTGGCATGCTGAAATTCAATAATTGTGGCATTTTTGAAACGTTTTGTGAAATTTTGTATGTCGTCTGCAGACGCCTGCCGCGTGGAAAATGTTAAGAGCGTACAGATTTCATTCTATAATCTTTACGAATCCTTACATCCTTACTTTTCTACACCCATCGCAGATACCTAATCACATGCTTAAATGCACACACGTGTCATCTCGTTGTTCTGAGTATCACACAAACTAATAATATAACTTGAATTATGATGGCGATAGCAAAAGAAGTAGAAATAATTGTTTGAAATGAATTTCTCTAACCTCGTCGACCAACAAGCAACTGGCTGGCATGTAGCAATTGATGCATGCATGCATTAGGTGAATGACGGACACATAGACAGGCCACTTCCAAGACAGGATATTACGATAATTATTGCCTAGCTTGTCATAATAAAACATCACTCAAAACTTGCTTATTAGTATGTGTTTGGCAATGTAGAGCGTTGCAAAATTATACCAATATTGTATAAGAAGAGGTGTTGTGTTTTTAAAACGTCCTGTAAAAACACTCCACTTCTCCACACACATGTAGTTACAGAATAATTTTGTTTATCAAATACCTCGACGATCAAAATTGTTATTGACGGTGTAGATAGCACTGCACAATAAATAATAGCTATCATACCGTGTTGGCGAAGCCAACGGAAGATAGCACTACAAATAAATGGTTAGATATGCTATCTACGGTAGACAGCAAACCAACATGGTCCAAGGTGTTTTATCTAAGGTAGTTATGCGCATTACAACACAATGGTTCAATATCTATGGTGTGCGACTACAAAGAAATGATCCAATACGCTATCTAGGGTAACGCTTCAACACAATGGGCCAATAGTCTACGGTAGATATAACATGACAGCATATGGTCCAAGGTGCTATGTCTAAGGTAGATATAGCAATGTAACACAATGATCCAATGGGATATGAACGGAAGATAACACTACATAATTGGTTTAATATGCTATCTACGGTAGATAGCATGACAACATGGTCCAAGGAGATTTATCTAAGGTAGTTATTAGTACTACAACACAATGGTCCAATTTGCTATCTACGGTAGATAGCAATACAAAGAAATGGTTCAATATGCTAACGGTAGATAGCAAGACAACATATGGTCCGCAGTGCTTTATCTAAGGTAGATATAGCACTATACAACAATGGACCAATATGCTATCTACGGTAGATACTAAACACAATGGTCCAGTGTGTTATCTGCGGAAGATAGCACTACAGAAAAATGTTTCGATATGCTATCTATACGGTAGATAGCAGACAACATGATCCAGGGTGCTTTATCTAAGGTAGTTATGCGCATTACAACACAATGGTTCAATATCTACGGTACGACTACAAAGAAATGATCCAAAACGCTATCGGTAGACAACGCTTCAACACAATGGGCCAATATGCTGTATAGATAACATGACAGCATATATGGTCCAAGGTGCTATGTCTAAGGTACATATAGCACTGTAACACATTGGTCCAATGTGATATCTACGGAAGATAGCACTACATCGAAATGGTTTAATATGCTATCTACGGTAGATAGCATGACAACATATGGCCCAAGGAGATTTATCTAAGGTAGTTATTAGCACTACAACACAATGGTCCAATTTGCTATCTACGGTAGATAGCAAGACAACATATGGTCCGCGGTGCTTTATATAAGGTAGATATAGCACTAAACACAGTGGTCCAATGTGCTATCTACGGAAGATAGCACTATACAGCGAAATGGTTCAATGTGATCTACGGTAGATGGCACTATTACTAAAACACAACAGTCTGATGTGCTATCTACCGTAGATAGCACTACAGTAAAGTGATCCAAAATGGTGTATACATGTATAATGTGGTACATGGCACTCGACTCTTACATCACAATGATCCAAAATAATGTATTTTCGACAACTATACAGGGATATCAAGTTCAAAATAAGTATCGTATTGCAATATCTAAAAAATGCCTCTGTAAATATGACCATTTCTAGCAAAGTGGTGTTGGTAATTCGAGAGTTAAATTACCGCATAATTCAACGCCTTTTCCATCTTGTAAAGTATTAATACCGCGCATACTTTCAATTACGTGCATTAAATCAATTCACTAAGAACAACCCCCCTGCGCCCCAGGCAGTGGTGGACGATGATATCATAAACTTTTAATATCTCTAAAACAAAATTCACTAATTATATGCTAATCATCGTAAAATTTCTCTGGATGGTTTGTGTTGTTGAGACTGACTGGCAAATCTTGTGTGGTCGGCTCTGAAGCATGCACGCTCACGTAACAGACTAACAAAAAAGGCATATCTCTAAAGGCCCATGTATATTTTACGGGTTTACCTCTGCCCATGTAGCTTGGGACTCCGCTAGACTATACCTTGATGTCAAACATAAGCATTGCCCGAGTATAGTTTTTAATTCTAAAGACTGATAGGTGATGTATATTTAAAGCCTATGTTGTTGCGGTGCAGTACATTGGCATCAGGGCCGGTTGCTTCCTGTTCCTCGGTACCCGGGAGCGTCGTATGAAATTCATGCGATAACACGCTCAATTAGCGGCGGTGAGCGTGCGTACTGTTTCCTGTGCCGCGACAAAACCGCGGCGTAAATGTTTTAAACACTAGTCAGGGGAGAATTGAAATTCAGGGAACAACTTCATTCTCTTTGGCTTACTCGCTGTTTTATACGGTTCCCTCGCGCGATGTTGCTCCTTTTTATTCTTCTCCATGATAGTAAGAGGAACGACCTTGTTCCAATTTATTCCCAGCATGCCTGAGTCAGGTGCCGGATGTACCTTTTTCGGAGCGACTGTTGAATCCAACATAAATTCATGGAAATAATGCTAGACTGTAATCAAGTCCATGATGGAATAAGGCGTAACAACACTATTCAAGCAAGATTTGTATCTAGTCTAAAGGATGCATGTTGCATTACGCAGTTGTGTGCCCCTTTTTTATCAATCGATGGCAGTTCTCTGTGCTTTTCTTCAAGAACGCAGCATAAGATATAGCCTTATACTTCACGGTCAATACCATCTTATGCCCATAAGTAGTAACGAAAATGCGTAAATATTTGAAAAACATTTTAGCCACAACAATCCATCATCAAATGAATGAAACACTGACGTGACACGCGTGGTCGGTGTGCGTTTGCATCGCACCCGACAAACTCGCGAGAACCCACATTTTGCCCTGTTTTATCACATCTCATTTAAAAAAAACCTCAGTCGTGCACCTTGCATCAAACTCACTCACTCATACAACAATAACTACATAGCATATACCCACTGGATATATAGAATTGCACAAAAATTGACACCATCATTTCAATTCATACATTTCTTCGATGGAATTAGATCCCCAGTCGGCCGGCATACAACACACGGGATACAGTCATCTTTGTCATCATAGGCTAATGGCACAAATATGGTAGCTATCAGTTTTCTTCCCTCGCGTGCGCTTTATGCCCAAAACCGCGATTTTCTACGCGGCCAGGTTTCCAGCTGCTGACCCAACCTCAGTCTCACTGTTTTGTTTATCAATTTCTACCCAAATCGCGTCTTTTTTTATTACCTCAAACCATCTCTCTTTTAGAAATCATCTTTCTCTGTTTTTATCTCGTGTTTTCTTTGACTGCATATGGCCGGAGTGTCATCATTACCATAAACGCCACACAGTTTAACTTCATTTACTATGCTACCTCACGTAGCGGTAACCCTGCCTTGGTGATTCTTCGGGCGTTTTCTGGCATCCGGCTTCCTTGAATGTTAGCATGAATTGCAGCCGACGTTCGACCATCTCCCCCGAATAATGATGTCTTTGATATTTTAAATTTGGGATATCAGCTTATAGTTGAATTTTTATCATTGACAAGACGTTGATCATGGATATTCTAGTCGAAATTCATGTTAGATACGTGGTAGGCATTGTTCTGCTATATGAAAAGTTCTATAATTAGAAGTGTTTGTTAATACTTTTCCTTACCTATATTATTTGAGCAGCTGAAGTGCATTGCTGTCTACTAAAGATAGCACGTAGGCCAATGACTGAAGTGTCATAAGAATATAGTACTATCGCATTTTGTGTCACATACAGCCGTCTGCCATAAATAGCATGTTTTACATTTAAATGCGATATAACATAATTATTGGAACATTGTATTGTAGGGCATATCTAACGTAGATAGCGTTGTACCATTGTGTTATCGTGCTATGCGGTCCTAGATAGCATATTGGAATGTTGTGCTGTTGTGCTATCTACCGTAGATAGCATATTGTATCATTGTGACTTTGTGCTGTCTACCGTATATAGCATATTGTAGTCGTGGTGCTGTCTACCGTAGATAGCATATTATACCGCTGTATCGTACTACTGTGTCGTAGTGCTGTCTACCGTAGATAGCATATTGGACAATGTGTTGTGGTGCTGTCTACCGTAGATAGCATATTGGACAATGTGTTGTGGTGCTGTCTACCGTATATAGCATATTGGACAATGTGATATGGTGCAGTCTAACGTAGATAGCATATTGGACAATGTGTTGTGGTGCTGTCTACCATAGATAGCATATTGGATAATGTGTTGTGGTGCTGTCTACCGTAGATAGCACGTTGGACAATGTGTTGTGGTACTGTCTACCGTAGATAGCATATTGGACAATGTGTTGTGGTGCTGTCTACCGTAGATAGCACATTGGACAATGTGTTGTGGTACTGTCTACCGTAGATAGCATAATGGACAATATGTTGTGGTGCTGTCTACCATAGATAGCATATTGGACAGTGTGTTGTGGTGCTGTCTACCGTAGATAGCATAATGGACAATATGTTGTGGTGCTGTCTACCATAGATAGCATATTGGACAATGTGTTGTGGTGCTGTCTACCGTAGATAACACGTTGGACAATGTGTTGTGGTACTGTCTACCGTAGATAGCATATTGGACAATGTGTTGTGGTGCTGTCTACCGTAGATAGCACATTGGACAATGTGTTGTGGTACTGTCTACCGTAGATAGTATAATGGACAATATGTTGTGGTGCTGTCTACCATAGATAGCATATTGGACAATGTGTTGTGGTGCTGTCTACCGTAGATAGCATAATGGACAATATGTTGTGGTGCTGTCTACCATAGATAGCATATTGGACAATGTGTTGTGGTGCTGTCTACCGTAGATAGCACGTTGGACAATGTGTTGTGGTACTGTCTACCGTAGATAGCATATTGGACAATGTGTTGTGGTGCTGTCTACCGTAGATAGCACATTGGACAATGTGTTGTGGTGCTGTCTACCGTAGATAGCATATTGGACAATGTGTTACCGTAGATAGCACATTGGACAATGTGTTGTGGTACTGTCTACCGTAGATAGCATATTGGACAATGTGTTGTGGTGCTGTCTACCGTAGATAGCATATTGGACAATGTGTTGTGGTGCTGTCTACCGTAGATAGCACATTGGACAATGTGTTGTGGTGCTGTCTACCGTAGATAGCACATTGGACAATGTGTTGTGGTACTGTCTACCGTAGATAGCATATTGGACAATGTGTTGTGGTGCTGTCTACCGTAGATAGCATATTGTACCACTGTGTCGTAGTTCTGTCTACCGTATATAGCTTATTGTACCATTGTATCGTAGTGCTGTCTACCATATTTAGCATATTGGATCATTGTTTCGTAGTGCTGTCTACATAAGATAGCATATTGTACCATTGTGTCGTAGCGCTGTCTACCGTAGATAGCATATTGTACCATTGTGTCGTAGTGCTGTCTAACGTAGGTAGCATATTGTACCATTGTTGTAGGATCATAGATAGCATATTTTAAAACAAATTATTGCGTTGGAGTGTAATTTGCTGTAATTGGACAACTACTATTTAGTGCAGATAGCATTAACTGAGGCATCGTAAGGTGTTAAATATCTTCCAAAATAACACATACATTTAACACATTCTATGCTACATTTAGATACTTTACTTTAATGTTGTCAGAAATTAATTGCATTGCTAGCTCTATATACATTTGTTTGCAGGTCGATAACCTTTAGATGATTAACTAGTTTATTTTGGTACACATATTTCTTATCCATACTCCTGAATCAAAATAAAAAATAAAAAATAAATAATCTTATCTCTGCACAAATGATGACTTTTGTTACACCCTGTATACACCATATCCCCATGTCGATGCTTCACGAGACAGGTGTGTCGGGTCATGTTTATCATATTTTTTAAAAGCCTTAAAAAGGGGCAGAGTAGTCGCGGTAATGCAACACGAGGCCACTGCCCTCATTACAGTGTATTAGCAAAAACAATCCACCGAGAAACGATCGATTTTTTTCGAGCTTTGAGCACTCTCCAGATTGGCAAACAGCGGACTAGTGAGGCCTGGGTAAGCGGGCGGGCACTTATGGCCACCTCTCTCACCTGCGTCAACCCGACTATAGGGAGTAAATAACGCCATACGTACACACACCCCTGATGCAAAACAATATTCGTACAACCATAATGGTGATAATATTTCTATCCGGTTATAGAAGATGGTAAACGTGAAGAAAAACAATTTGAAACGTTTCCTCTATCTTATTCTGTCATGTCGGGTGAAATTCAAGCACAGTAACAATAGTATAGGCCTATACCCTCCACCGCCGCATTGTTGTTGTTCAATATTTAAGAACGACACATGCACACAAATCAAGAACGATCAAAACGGAGTGTATTTCATAGTTTAACCCCTTAATTTATAACCTTTTTATCATACAACCACTTATCACCTAATTCATCCACATTGTCAATGTTTTGTAAATAACGTTCAAAACACTGTCTATAGACAGTCAGACAACAACTAGCATTGCAACAATGGTCCAAGATGTAATCTATACGGTAGATAGCAATACAATACAATGGTTCATTATACTAACGGTAGACAATACAATGGTTCAATGTGCTATCTACGGTAGATAGCAATACAATACAATGGTTCATTATACTAACGGTAGACAATACAATGGTTCAATGTGCTATATACGGTAGATAGCAATACAATACAATGGTTCAATATACTATCTGCGGTAGATAGCAATACAATACAATGGTTCATATACTAACGGTAGACAATACAATGGTTCAATGTGCTATCTACGGTAGATAGCAATACAATACAATGGTTCATTATACTAACGGTAGACAATACAATGGTTCAATGTGCTATCTACGGTAGATAGCAATACAATAAAATGGTACAATATGCTATATACGGCACATAGCAATACAATACAATGGTTCAATATGCTATCTACGGTAGATAGCAATACAATACAATGGTTCAATATGCTATCTACGGTAGATAGCAATACAATACAATGGTTCAATATGCTATCTACGGTAGATAGCAATGCAATACAATGGTTCAATATACTATCTACAGTAGATAACAATACAATACAACGGTTCAATATGCTATGTAGTAGATAGCAATATGCTATGTAGTAGATAGCAATACAAAACAATGGTCATTTGTTCTATACGGGTATGTAAAGAATTACAACGCAATAGTCCAATATGCTTGGCATATCTTTTGGTTGGAGAAAATGTCCTAAATAACAACCTCTTGAGATTCATAAGTTACAAAAGATTTTGAGAAAAAAAATATTACAATCCATAACAATAGCTAAATAGTGAATTTGATATATCATCTAACGGATCATCTTGGATAACGCTCTGCAAAATGGAAAAAACCCCGAAATATGCATGCACCTTAGTGAAATTAAAATATCAAATATCGCAAATCGGTAAAGTTGTTGTGTGGCCTCTTGTTTTATTCACCACACTCTCGCCAAGGTTTTTTGTATTGAGGGTCTGTTAACGGAAATTCACTCGCGACCGGAACCGCGACGTGACAAGGAAGCTGAAGCGCTAAGCCGGCATCCCACACATTGTATATGCATTAAAACAGATAGCCTCTCTTAAATATGCAATGTCTATACCTTGGACGTGGGGAGATCAGATCAACTTGCTGGAGAATTATTTAACAACTTGTATATTTAATCAAAATTCTGAAGTAGATGCAGCATAATGTGTAAGCTTGAAGCTTAAATATAGAACTTTTTAACTGCGTGCATACTCGGATTTGCTTTTATGCACTCAAAGTTTTTACAAAGCAGTGGAAGGACTGGACAATAATTATCCAATATTGTCTATCAGTAGATAGCGTGACTTTGCACTATACAAAATGGTCAAATATGATATTTATAATATTAATAAACAAATAAATAGTTCCACAAATATTCAGATATATGTTGTGCATCATAATCTGGTATAGAGTGTCCCAGAATGATTGTCACCACCAGGAAAGTTGTCTTTATTTCGCTATGAATAATGAATAGGCCTACAGGGTGAGTAATAAAAAAAAGTGTACTCAAATTAAAATAATTATTAAAAATATTTATTATCAGAATATGAAGGCAACCAATGTATATGGCAATAGATACATTTATTCACTATCATCAGCAAAAAGAATCGTGACATTTCATGGTATCGTTTACCCGATATGACTATTTTGGTAAAGTTACTGCATTTTGAAACCGATCACAATATTGACTATTTTACTCAATAATGCTTGATATTAATGAACAAGTGGATTCATGCATGGTACACAACAGATAACTAATAAAGATGAATCAAATATTCTCGGTTATTTTTCAAACATTAAATGCGAAATAATGACAAAACAATGTCATTATTACACGAATTTAGCAACAACAACAAAACATTTGGCTTTTGTGATAGTCGGACTCAGTTCGGACTAGACTGTGGACCGTTTTCACTAGTGAAATTCAATAGATCTTATAAGGGAAAATATCGCAAATCTTGTTCGGTTTATAAAATGTTCACTTTTACGCAAATGAGCATAAAATATGTTTACCACAACCAATTTCAGCTAACTAAAATTCTTTAGAAAGCTAATAAGATAACCCGTCTGCCACAATAAAGATTCTGTAAAATATCTTAAAGTTGAGTACACTTTTTTTTGACTCACCCTGTAGATCTATATGAAAGTGCTACATTTATCGAGAATTATGCTAGCCAATAAAAAAGAAGCTTTTTGGAGGAAGAAAGCTTTTACTGTCTGGTTGATAACGTGAGTTTCACAGTGTGCTGTTTCTCGAGCAATGCTATCTACCGTAGATAGCATGTCATATGTCTATGAAAGTTATAGAATGATCGAACATTATGCTATAGCCAAGATAAAAAGAAGCTTTTTTGGAGGGAGAAAGCTTTACTCTCTGGTTAGTTTCGCGGCGTGCTGTTTCTCGAGCAATGTTATCTACCGTAGATATAGCAATTGTATGCCATAGATCTATATGAAAATGCTACAATGATCGCGAAATGATGCTAGCCAAGATAACAAAGACACTTTTTTTGGAGGAAACTTTGGATACGCACAGTGGAATTCAGTTATTTGGAATGGTCCTGACGGTGTTAATATTAAAAACTTTAGGTGTATAATGTATAGGTCAATAAATGCGTATAATATGTGTTGTTTCGAGACAAATAAATGCACGCGCACTGATGTTGATGTGTGAATAATGCCACGACCTCGCAGGGGGAGTGCTATTGTGAGCATATCAACGTTTACGCAAGTGCATTGATTTGTCTAATTTTTCCAATTAACTTAAATAGCACTAAAAATGTGTTGCTATACCGGTATATCATAATCATATTCTTTCAATAGCTCGATAAGCTACCGAAATAACCCTTTTATTATCGCCCATGATCGTGATATAACAGTTTTGGTTGATGGCCATGTATATGATGATGGAAGGTTACCATGCTTACGGCGGCAGAGCATTACACATCCATCTGAGCATCAGAATTTGCACTGAGCCACGTATGATTTGCCACCCGTCAATACGATCAATAAATAGTCAATTTATACTTCAGTGCGCTAAAGAAATACTAGTGATTTTGCTTTTAAACATCCCTGGTATATGGTATAATAGTTCATTTCCCTGTTAGAAAGCTTTTGGTTGGAAATCCATTAGCCTATCAAACGTGGGGTTTGGTCAATAATACGTTATGGAGACAGTTTAAAAAACGTTGGAAATCATAAGTGTTGTTATTTTGATTGGAGAGAGTTAAATATAGGCCCCCGTGTATAGTGTTAAAAGGAATGGAACACTCTGATGCTATCAATTGTTTTTTCTTCTTTGTTATGAAACCCACCCATGAAACACTTGAATAACCGTTAGGCTTATTATAGGCCTATCTATTTTTTGGTATATAGACGTGTCTTTGTTCACCGTTGTTTCAAACTCAGCTGTTTCGATCAATAGCTGTAAAAAAGTTACCGCTGTGTAGTGACGTCAGAGTGCACTTTATTGACTTCATCTTATTTCATAGCTCGCAACTTTGTAATGCGCTGTTGTATGGACTGAAACCAGCATCTCAAATGGTCGAAAACTTAACACTTTCCACGCAGAGCAGGCGACTGCAGACGACAGTTCCAAAATTTCAAAAAAGGTTTCATAAATGGCGACATTGTTGAGTTTCATCACAATATTTGGAATCACCGTGAGAACTGCATTAAAATAAGTACACACATGCCTAGTATTGGCTCAGTAATCCTTGAGATAGACATAAAAAATTGGGAAAGGTTTATGAAAATTTGTTTTGTATGGTAAAACTTATAGCCGCGTTGAAAGTGTTAAAATACAATTCAAGCTCCGGCATTTTGTTGTACACATGTGCGTGCGCAGCTCTAACGTCACTTATCCTATAAAATGTTAAGTCAAAGTTTCTTAACTAAAATAATGTTTCATAAACTGAACTCAAACTTATAAACCAAAACGTTATAAACCACACTGAACCAAGTTCAAAGCGGGCGCTACTTATTATTCATACTTACTTCACCATCCTGTCAGATGTGTGCAAAACGTTTCCGTCTCAAGTTATGGCACCACTGTTACGTTGTATTTTGTATTTATCGGTAGCATATTATTATATTCTATCTATATGGGGCAATATGAATATACTCCAAACAAACTTTTTTATAAGATGGATATTTCATACAGCAATCATCAGTGACCTTTTTGAGTAAAATCTATAGGTTATTATCAACATATTTTAGACAATGACGGTAAATGACCCTTCCTTCTCGCATCGACGTCCATGGTAACAATTCACATGTCGGCCTGTTGTCATCTTTGAGATTAGAATGCACTATCTATAGACTACTATCTTCTGAAGACAGCACTATGAAATACAATTTCAACCATACGAGTTCACTACCATACAATTTCAACCATACAATTTCAACCATGCAATTTCAACCATTCCAAACCTATTAATGTGGTATTTTTCTGTATTGTTGAATCTCTCATTTTTATACATGCGGCAAAGAGAACATTATAATTTTATATTTTTTCCAGTAAACATAGGATTTCATTTGCAAAGGAAATGAGATGTTATAATTGATGAGAAAAACATTGGTTCTTCTCTCTCACCAAACTGACTGAACGTTCGCGTCGGATGAATCGCTTGGTGAGCAGACGCTCTAGCGCCCTCTTTCGTTTTGCCACAGACCTTTTCTTGCTATACTGTGCGTTTGCCATTTTCAACAGTGAATGGTTTTACAGTGCGTCTGCAGTTGCACCATAATACACAAACATAAATACAATTTTCGACATTCTACATTTTGTGACTTTTTACATGTATGGCCAACTTATTCACTCCTTACTCAAATTCTTCTCAAATTTGCAACACACTTGGGATGGGTGAGTTGATTTTGTTTGCGCAAAACTTGCTGTCTACTGAAGATAGCATTTCATACAAGTTATTCCTACGTCAAGAGCACGGAGAAATAGCAAATATCCTTAATCATAAATGATTGCAATAAAAAATAAAGTTGATTTCCTGGGATCTTGATATTATATTAAATCGGGTTTAGAATGAATAATGTTTTGTATGATCTTTATGTATCAATAAAGTGTATTCATCACCATGTGCCAAATTCAACACGATTTGTCTGGTGTTCAATTTGCTGAATCCCTCCCTAATACAAATAAACTTTAAAAAATCTTAATATTTCTTCGCAATGTAGGCTACACCACTTGCCACATAGCCGTATTAACACTTTCCATGGCACGCGGCAGGCGTCTGCAGACGACATTCCAAAATTTCACAAAATGTTTAAAAAAATGTCAACATTATTGAATTTAATTGCCATATTTGGAATCATCATGAGAAATGCATTGAAATAAATACAAACATGACTAGCATTGGTTCAGTAATTCTTGAGGTAGACCTTGAAAGTTAGGAAAGGTTTCTGAAAATCTGTTTTGTATGGTAAAAAACTAATAGCCGCGTGGAAAGTGTTAACACTTTCCACGCGGTAGGCAGCTGCAGACGACATTCAAAAAGTTCTCAAAATGTTTCAAAAATGTCAAAATTATTGAATTAATTGCTATATTTGGAATCATTATGAGAAATGCATTGAAATAAGTACAAACATGCCTAGTTTTGGCTCAGTAATTCTTGAGGTAGGCCTTTAAAGTTAGGAAAGGTTTCTGAAAAATCTGTTTTGTATGGTAAAAAACTAATAGCCGCGTGGAAAGTGTTAACACTTCCACGCGGTAGGCAGCTGCAGACGACATTCCAAAATTTCACAAAATGTTTCAAAAATGTCAAAATTACTGTATTTCATTACCATATTTGGAATCACCATGAGAAATGCATTGAAATAATTACAAACATGCCTAGTGTTTGGTCAGTAATCTTTGAGATAGACTTTGAAAATTATGAAAGGTTTCTGAAAAATCAGTTTTGTGTATGGTAAAAATAATAGCCGCTTGGAAAGTGTTAAGACTCACAATCCCCACTTCGCCGCATTATATCTGATATATACTTCATATTTATACACACCAAGCGTGCCAAGTATACTTGAAATCTCCTACAGGACATCTCGAAGTTTCCCGTAATTGCATGCAGGAAACTCAATCATATAAAACGGTCTCGTTATTCTCAATGATGCTCGAGTCTGACACGGGCGTTTTCTAGATTCCCTCTCGCTGCCCGGCAAAATACCGTAAGCACCGGCGCTTATCAGCTAAGAACCCCGTGGGGCATTTTTGGGGTAACTATAATAAGGGTAACTGTGCAAAATTATTATCAGTAAGTTGGTGGTATGGTAATTGTTTTTATGTATGAAATTTGTGGACATGTCATTTTGGTTGTGTGTTTGGTGGTGTGATTTGATGGTTGAGGGCTGCAGGAATTGTACAATTGGTTTCGATAACTTGATCAAGCTTCGGGAGCCGGAGACTGATGATGATGTATGCAGTAGCGCATGGTCTTCAATTTGGGGGAGGAGGGGGCATGTGGGGGGGGGGGGGGGACAGGCATGTCAACAGGGGGGGGGGGGGTCATATCTGACTATTTTTTCAGCCCCTCTGGTTACGCTACTGGATGTATACACTCTTAAAATGCCTAGTCGGTTTCACTACATTTTTATTTCCTCGAGACGTTGACGTCACCGTCACGCATTTCACTGATCACGTGTCATATAGAGACGGAAGGTCCATGCGCGTTTGTTTACGATGTGCCTGACGGTCTTAATTTAAGAGCTAACTCGGTTCCTACACCACTCCAGAAAAACTGCTGTAATACCAAATCAATTACTATCTATACTCTTTATACTGAGACCACAGTAAAGATAAGTCTTACCTCAGACTATTTTTGAAATTTATTATGTTTTTCTTTATTTTTTGAAAATGCCCTAAATGTTCACCTTCTGGAATTCCTGTAGACTAAATGGAAAATGCTATGGCCATAAAACTTTAGGAATACATTTACAAGCATATTACCTAAATTCTCTCGTGAGTTTTTGCAAATACAGTGTTTACTCGTTTTCAATTTTGATTTTAGGGAAATTTTCAAAAGGCTGTAAAAAAGTATAGAAACACTTAATTGGAAAAAACTCAAGAGAGAACTTAAATTACCTTATAGGCTATATGACACCTTGTTTGTACAAATTGAACATGTAGTTTTTTCTGTAGAAATTCAGGAAATTTGGTAATATAGTGTTTCTAGAAAATAGTGAAAAAGTACTGACATTCCCAGTGAATATACCATCCATCACCACTCTGTTGTGGAGGAAAACAATTGTGTAATACCTTGGAGTTTTGGCATCAAAATAAAATAAAAGTCTTTAGCGTACATTGATTTTAAAGAAGAAAAAAATAAATTACAAAACTATGTGTTTTCTGAAATGTGGCAGTATTTTGGAATTCGGCAACGCCTCGTGTATTAAGTCAATGGGTTTTCAGATAACGAAAAATTCCGTAAATCAAAAACGGCTTTTTGGAGAAAAAAAATCAAACTTGGCATATCATCTTTCTTATCAATATACACATCTTCTGCTATTTTGCAGCAAATCATTGCCGGTCACCGTAGCCGAGTTAGCCACCTTCGCAATAAATGGCGGAATTAACATGATCATGATAATTAGACCAATTTATTAAATATTTCCTCGATACTTATACATTATGACAGTTCTAATTAGACATGACATTGGTCATTCAAAGTTTATGAAAAGACAAACTCATTGTGTAAAATGCACACTGATTAAATGAGTTTGTCGAGTGTTTAACGCATGTCTCCCGTCACTTTTAAGTATTGTCCAGTTTTATGTATTGTGACGCGAGTTTCGTCGATATGGGTTCTTCATATCGGAAAAACTGCTGTTAGGGTAAATGTGGGCCAAGTTGGTATCAAATCACGCATTAATGCACTACATCCCCGTTCTTCGATATACATGCACGTCCGTTATGAAAACATTACGGTGTCGATTATCATTTCAAACAAAAAAAACCTCCCCTTTCTATCATTAAATCAAATATTACGCGGCCGTGCAAAACGATCGGTCGTCGACCTGTGTAATAACAGTTCGGACATGGTCATGACGGATATAATTGCTTGGTTAGCTAAAGCGTCTCTAAAGGCTATAATTTCAGAAACATTGGTATTATTACTAAACGAAAAGTGGCATAGCCAGGGTTTGGTAGTAAGTGGCCGAAAATCGCCAATATTGTTGTCACGATCATTCGCTGAGTGCGCGCGTAGCACGTTAAATATTCTAACATTAGAAGTGCTCACAATAGAAATATGTTCAATGATCTGCTGCTTTTAGAGAAATTTGCGCGCAAAGCGCACGAAATAAATGTGAAATATTAAATCTAAAAGGCGTATCACGAATTCGCCTATTTTTCTTTCCCGCTATTTGTCACCGAAAGACCCTGTTGCCGAAAAGCTAGGGTACTGTCCAGGAATCAAACAAATGCAAAACAACGCAATGGTCCAATATGCTTACCGTAGCAGCATAATGGTCCAGCAGTGCTGTCTACCGTATGATAGCAAAACAACCGTGGTCCAGTATCCACATTATGGTTAGCAAAACCACATGGTCCAATATGCTATCTATACCGTAATGATAGCAAAACAACACAATAATCGTCCAATATGCTGTCTACCCGTAAATTGCAAAACAGCGCAATTGTCCATGCTATATTAACAATGGTATAATAGGCTATCTACCGTAGCCCACAGAAAAAAACATACAGGTATGGACACTCAAGTAAGAAAGGATTCCCAATCCTTAAAAATATATGGCAATGGTCGAGAATTACAACACATCACAAATAACATAATTGTTAACTCACTACTATTAAATAGTACTGTTATTACACCACGATGTTATAGATTATTTCATTAACCCTTCAGTAAAAAAAACCAAGCCCACTGCCATTTCGTATTAGGATTAGTTCATGTTAGTGTCGCTATTAGTTTAAAATGCCTGCGGTTATCAAAATATAAAGACTCGTTGTTAAATGATTTGCCCTTACCCCTATAAACCCGGGACTTAATTAATTGCTCGTCAACTTGTGGAATATAAGCCCAAAGGCTAATGGTTACCACAAAAAGTGGAATTCAACGGGTTTTTTTACCAAAGTGGAACTACATGTAGAGCTAAATTGCGAGTAATGGTTAGTTTTGACAAGGACTAGGCTATACCTCCTCTAGCAAGAAAAAAAATAGCCAGAACTACTATGCGGCCTGTGAGGAACACATGGTCAGGAATTTTGCGTCCTCGGGTGTTAATAAAATATAATGAAAAATAAAGCTTGTTGAGAATAAGTGATGATTTGAATTGGTGCCAAACTGATGCCATTTTACATGCATCTAAAAACGCGTATATACGCGCCCTTGCTATCTACGGTAGATAGCAGAATGCATGAATTTTAGAGACTTACAGCATGATGAAATAATATTTAAATAACGTTATAAATTGTTTCATTTTTCATAAGTTTACAGACAAGTTGCTTTCACTTTTTGCATGAGCCCATTAAGAAAGTATTCAACCTTTCTAATTGTCATGCTGGTTTAAGGGACTCAAGGAAGTTTTTGACTTGATTTTTTGAATTTTGTGAGTGCTGTATTTATTGAACTTTTAATCAAATGCATATAAAAGTATACATTTTTGGAAAGGAAATTCTCAAATTGCTAGATTATAATGTAAAAAAGACACTAACTTAGGGACGAATTTAAACTTTTTTTGGGCTTTTGGTCAAAATTTCAAATAATATTAGATTAGGTTTTTAAAAATAAATAAATATTTTTTGTAATTTTCTCAAAAAAACAACATTTTTGGTCAAAATTGACGCAAAATTTGGATTCTCTGACCTATTTCCTTTACAAAAATGTAAACTTTTATCGCCATCTGAGTCATAGTTCAATAATTACAGCACTCACAAAATTCAAAAAGTGACTTCTTTGAGACCCCCTTAAAACTAAACGTGAATATCCATTCTATTATCACTTTCCACGCGGCTATTGGTTTTACCATATACAAAACAGATTTTCAGAAACCTTTCCCAACTCTCAAGGTCTATCTCAAGGATTACAGAATCAATACTAGGTATGTTTGGACTTATCTTAATGCATTTCTCATGGTGATTCCAAATATGGTAATGAACTTTAATAATTTTAACATATTTGAAACATTTTATGCAATTTTGGAATGTCGTCTGCAGACGCCTGCCGCGTGGAAAGTGTTTTAAGACCCATCAGAGTGTGGTTAATGTACTTGTACTTTCTGAGGTTTTTAGTATTTTCTGCTACGTGTTTTAATTAATCAATACTCTGGTCGGTCTAAAATACTGACGTTTGACTGTTTTTGTTTTTAAAACAAAACTTGCGTATGAATTGTGTATTACACAGTCCGTATAGTGGATCTATTCATTATTGCTCTTATTATTGTGTATACTCCGTTTTCCCGATGAAGCCTAATAATTGTTTGATCAATTAACCTATTGGAGTAAGCGTTGAACAAGTCACATAAAACTTTCGCAACTCAAACTCAAAATAAACCTAAACTAAAATTTAAAAAAAATACACTCCAATTGTTTTTCCAATTGAGGACTCGAAGAGTCTCCGTTTCTCTTTAATTTAGATTTTGATTATGAGATATACCAAGTTGCATATTCTGTAGATCTTTTATATTATAAAATTCTGCATGGTCAGTGTTGCTATTTGTTGTTAGTTGATACAACATTCAAATCAAAATGCTATCTACGGTGTAGACAGCTCTACAACACAATAAGCCAATATGCTATCTACGGCAGATAGCACCACTGAACCATCGGGTTAAATTAGCTATATCTACGCTAGATAGCAATACAATACAATGGTTCAATATACTATCTACGGCAGATAGCAATACAATACAATGGTTCAATATGCTATCTACGGGCAGATAGCAATACAATACAATGGTTCAATATGCTATCTACGGCAGATAGCAATATAGGGTGAGTAAACAAATTCAGGTCCCAATTTTCACCGATTTTGTAAACCAGTTAAAATATACAAATGAATATATTTAATGCAATGCACAGCAATAACGCATTGTTAGCTAACCTAAATTTTATTTCATTCAAATTGGTTATTCTAAACGGGAGATATGTGCATTTTCTCAAATTCTGTGAAATTCAATCTGTTCCAATATCTCCAAGAGACCCCTATGAATGTAAAAGTTGAACGCGCGCCTTTTGAATATGAGTCAATTGGTATTCACAACGCTTACAATAGTAAAATAGTTCCTATTGTCTTTGCGGTTATGTTTTTTGAATAGGCATATAGTTCAAAAACATAACATAACAGGTGTTCGAGTAACAAAGACCTTAAGCACAATTGACATTATGTTACAAAAACTTGATCAACATGGTTAGGTATGGTATTTCCAAGAGACCCCTATGAATGTAAAAGTTTAACGCGCGCCTTTTGAATAAGTCAATCAATGGCGTGTTGGTATTCACAACGCTTACAATAGTAAAATAGTTTCTATTGTTTTTGCGGTTATGTTTTTGAATAGGCATATAGTTCAAAATTATAACAGGTGTTCGAGTAACAAAGAGTTCTTAAGCTAGATACAATTGACATTATGTTACAAAAACTTGATCAACATGGTTCGTGGATATACCATTCAGCAGAGAACATTTATTTTATCTAGCTACATAAAGACAAGAAGTATTCTGCAACTCCAACTTAAAGGGGCACTAAGAGATGTGTCGGAGGCTGCGCCCTCAATTATGATAAAAACTGGGATTAGTATATTTTTATAATTGTATTACATGTATGAACTTACACCTATAAGGATTAAGAAAAATCAGCCCTCTTTGTACAAGAAAACGTCGATTCAAAAATGCTCGTACAGCCGGGACGAGCATTTTACGTCCGACAGTATCCCCCTGCAGTACGCGTGATACATAACGCGAACCATATTTGCATAGAGAGCGTTTTTCAATAAATAGCGATGATGTTGTTTTAATCAAGTTTTGCTGTGTTTTTGTAATAATGGCAATTGTTAATGTTCATCTTGAATTCTGAAGTAAATTTTTAAACATTTAAAATTTTCAACACCACTTAATGTCCCTTTAACTTCTGTTTACGGTTTTCAAATATTCAGAGGAAGACTCAGTCAAAATGTTGCATCCATAAGAAATTTAATGATCGTGGAACTGTTCGCAGACAAACTTTTTTTTAATTTTAATCGAATTTGATTTTAGAGAAATTTGAGAGAAAAACAGACCTCATCTTTTATTAAAAGTTCTTGCTTTAAATAATAACTATACCAAGTGCATCCTCCATTTTATTATGAATATATTTGTACAAATATCATAATATATCTCAATATTGTGCATGCAATATCGTTTTATTTATCAGAGATTCAACAGCAAAAACTTGTGAATTTGGTCTATCTATCAAATTTAATTTAGTTTTATTTATAAAAAAGGCAACAGTTATATACAGTTTGTTGCGCTCTGTTTGAATAACTAATACTCCAGTAATGGTAAAATCAACCAAATTGGTACACTTTGGATTTCGCGCTTTTTCGTAAATGTTTTGTTATTACGATTTACGACGTTGGTTTAGGTATTGTCATTAAAACATCACCAATTATGAAGAAGTATCTCTACTCTTAAAAACAATGAAGAAATTGACACATTATGTTTTGATAAGAAGTATTTTTCCTGTTTTTTTTTGAAAACGGCACTTGAATATTCCCCTGTACAATACAATGGTTCAATATGCTATCTACGGCAGATAGGAGTACAATACAAGGGTTCAATATACTATTTACGGTAGATAGCAGTACAATACAAGGGTTCAATATACTATCTACGGTAGATAGCAGTACAATACAAGGGTTTAATTTACAATACAATACAATGGCTCAATATGCTATATACGGTAGATAGCAATCCAATACAAGGGTTCAATATACTATCTACGGCAGATAGCAATACAATACAATGGTTCAATATGCTATCTACGGCAGATAGCAATACAATACAATGGTTCAATATACTATCTACGGTAGATAGCAATACAATACAATGGTTCAATATCTACGGCAGATAGCAATACAATACAATGGCTCAATATCTACGGCAGATAGCAATACAATACAATGGTTCGATATACTATCTACGGCAGATAGCAATACAATACAAAGGTTTAATATGCTATCTACGGCAGATAGCAATACAATACAATGGTTTAATATGCTATCTACGGTAGATAGCAATACAATACAATGGTTCAATATACTATCTACGGCAGATAGCAATACAATACAATGGTTTAATATACTCTCTACGGTAGATAGCAATAAAATACAATGGTTCAATATACTATCTACGGTAGATAGCAATACAATACAATGGTTTAATTAGCTATCTACGGCAGATAGCAATACAATACAATGGCTCAATATGCTATCTACGGTAGATAGCAATACAATACAATGGTTCAAGTAGCTATCTACGGTAGATAGCAATACAATACAATGGTTCAATATATACTATCTACGGTAGATAGCAATACAATACAATGGATCAATGTACTATCTACTGTAGATAGCAATCTAAAACAATGGTTCAATATACTATCTACGGCAGAAATCACTACAATACAATGGTTCAATATACTATCTACGGCAGATATCACTACAATTATATACTATCTACGGTAGATAGCAATACAATACAATGGTTTAATTAGCTGTCTACGCAGAGAGCAATACAATACAATGGTGCAATAAATGCTATCTACGGTAGATAGCAATACAATACAATGGTGCAATAAATGCTATCTACGGTAGATAGCAATACAATACATTGGTTCAATATACTATCTACGGTAGATAGCATTACAATACAATGGTACAATATACTATCTACGGTAGATAGCAATTCAATACATTGGTTCAATATCTACGGCAGATAGCAATACAATACAATGGTTCAATATCTACGGTAGATAGCAATACAATACAATGGTTCAATATACTATCTACGGCAGATAGCAATACAATACAATGGCTCAATATGCTATCTACGGTAGATAGCAATACAATACAATGGTTCAAGTAGCTATCTACGGTAGATAGCAATACAATACAATGGTTTAATTAGCTATCTACGGTAGATAGCAATAAAATACAATGGTTCAATATACTATCTACGGTAGATAGCAATACAATAAAATGGTTTAATTAGCTATCTACGGCAGATAGCAATACAATACAATGGCTCAATATGCTATCTACGGTAGATAGCAATACAATACAATGGTTCAAGTAGCTATCTACGGTAGATAGCAATACAATACAATGGTTCAATATATACTATCTACGGTAGATAGCAATACAATACAATGGATCAATGTACTATCTACTGTAGATAGCAATCTAAAACAATGGTTCAATATACTATCTACGGCAGAAATCACTACAATACAATGGTTCAATATACTATCTACGGCAGATATCACTACAATTATATACTATCTACGGTAGATAGCAATACAATACAATGGTTTAATTAGCTGTCTACGCAGAGAGCAATACAATACAATGGTGCAATAAATGCTATCTACGGTAGATAGCAATACAATACAATGGTGCAATAAATGCTATCTACGGTAGATAGCAATACAATACATTGGTTCAATATACTATCTACGGTAGATAGCATTACAATACAATGGTACAATATACTATCTACGGTAGATAGCAATACAATACATTGGTTCAATATCTACGGCAGATAGCAATACAATACAATGGTTCAATATCTACGGCAGATAGCAATACAATACAATGGTTTAATATACTATCTACGGCAGATAGCAATACAATACAATACAATACAATGGTGCAAAAAATGCTATCTACTGTAGTAATACAATACAATGGCTCAATATGCTATCTACGGTAGATAGCAATACAATACAATGGTTCAATATACTATCTACGGTATATAACAATACAATGGTTTAATTAGCTATCTACGGCAGATAGCAATACAATGGTGCAAAAAATGCTATATACGGTAGCAATACAATACAATGGCTCAATATGCTATCTACGGTAGATAGCAATACAATACAATGGTTCAATTAGCTATCTACGGTAGATAGCAATACAATACAATGGTTTAATATGCTATCTACGGTAGATAGCAATACAATACAATGGTTCAATAAACTATCAACGGTAGATAGCAATACAATACATTGGTTCAATACTCTATCTACGGCAGATATCACTACAATTCAATGGTTCAATATACTCAGGATCATGGTAGGTAGCAATACAATACAATGGTTCAATATAGTAATTAGCAGTACAAAACAATGGTCCTCTGTTCTATATACATAAATGGTATTTAGTAAAAACACGAAGAAAAAGAGTGAAGTAAGTTGAAGAAAAAAGAAAAGACTGAGAAGAAGATGCCAAACTTTGTGTGTTTGGTCTGAAGGACTTGGTCTTCCACCACGGTGAACTTTGTCAAAAGAACGTCTTGCTCAATTAATCTCGCTTGCGTTTTATGCGTGTATGCTATCATTGTGCTTGCGAGCATGTTTTTGTTACGGTTTATACGGTGGAATATATTAACGTTTTCCACGCGGCTATTAGTATTATTTTTACCATACACAAACAGATTTTTTAGAAACCCTTCATAATTTTCAAAGTCTATCTCAAAGATTACAGACCAAACACTAGACATGTTTGTACTTATTTCAATGCATTTCTCATGCTGAATCCAAATATGGAAAAGAAATACAGTAATTTTGACATTTTTGAAACATTTTGTGAAATTTTGGAATGTCGTCTGCAGATGCCTGCCGCGCGGAAAGTGTTAAATGTCTAGCACTGATGAGTGACACAGGTTCTCATAATGTACGATTTCCGCATGAAAATGTTTGTTTCAAAAATATTGCACAGCATATAGTGTCAGCACATGTTGCAGTTCACATTAAAGGCATATTATGTGATCTTTTCCATATAGCGCCCTCTATTCATTATTTTTTTTAGAAAGTAGATTTTCTTGCAGATTTACATTTCTGATCATAAATCGTACAAACATTCCAAGTTACAGAGCGATACGATTCCTAATTACCTCAAAATCATGGTTTTAGAGTGAATTTAGAGTGAAAATATAAACTGTCGTGGTACCACGACAGTTTATTTTTCACTCTAAAACCATGATCTTGAAGTAATTAAGAATCGTATCGCCCTGTAACTTGTACAATGTATGTACGATTTATGATCATAAATGTAAATCTGCAAGAAAATCTACTTTCATTTTTTTTTCGATGTTGAGGGCGTTCCCTGGAAAGATCACATAATATACCTTTAAATTATCATCCTCACTGACTCACTCTATCTGAGCTGGAAAATGAAAGTAAAATGTATAACTATATTTTTTTTCTTCATATACTGATTGTGCGCAACAAGTGTCCTTCATTTCAGTTCGGTTGTGTTTTGAAGGTATTGGCTTTACAAATATAGGCCGCTGTGCCAACAAGTTATGGTATATCAGCCATATGAATTTTAATTTACAGACATTATTTTTAAAACCCTTTCGGATCCACAGAACGCCACAGCGTTCCTAGGAAATAAAGAAATACTTAGAGAAAAACATTCAAATAATTTGTCTATATTTCAAAAATGGAACAACCTATACATTTAAGTTTGGTATCATTTTAAAGCTTGAAATGGCTTTTACAGCTTGAAGCAGAGAGCAAGGACATTCCAAATGAGGCAGAATTGCTATGATAGGAGTCAATCTCAAAGTTCAAAGGTTAAAATTGAAACCCTAAATTTAATTCGGATCCGGAAGGTTTTTTTATATGGCTGGTGTTGACCATCATAAGGCAATGGGTTTTTTTTATTGTGTTGCCGGCCCTCAGCGATTATTTTTTAGGATTTATATTTAACCAAATTTGTCAAACATTACTATTTTCTGCTTGAAATGAATAAGTTTGCTTGAATAGATTGCTTTTAAACTACTATCATACTAGAAACATAAGTCTTTTTGCATGTTTGCCTAAGTAGGAATAGCCATTGTCATCAGATCTAGACTGAGTCCCCGCGTCTCTCTATTTGACCGCCATCATAAAAAGACGGGAAGGATTTAGTTTACTTCAGACCAGCCAAATATGTAATGCAAAAGACATAGGCTTGTGTCCCTAGAAAGAAAAAACACCTAAACTTTTATTTTGTCCATACTGCATATAATAAATAGATTTTATCTATTTATTATTGATAGCAGGAATCCTATAGCATATTTAGAACTCATTGAAAATTATATGTTAGAAAAAAAAATCAAACTTATAAACTTGGCCAGAAATCTTGTAGCTATAATATTGATGGCTCGGATCCTCACAACAGTATCGTAATAAAAAACCCCACTGTGATTGCAATATGATGTATCATGCACCAATAAAAAACTGGACTTAATTACATTCTTCTTCTTACGTACATCAAGAGAGAAAAAGATTGGATCAAAAATGGGAGATAATTAAGAACAAGCACAATTAATAAAATACTCTCGCATGATAGATTCGCTTACAAACGACACGCCGCGTCAAAATGATACCGTGTGGCTCGCTTAGAAACAAATTAATTTGTTAGAAGCTATAATATAGCTATGATATAATATAGGCCAGTCAGCTAGAGCTGGGTTCGCCTGGTACCTAATTGTGTGGTTCGGTTCACGACTGGTCGACGATATGAATATATTGAACTTTTAGCGATATTATGGTGGAGTATAACAAAAAAGCCAAGAACGTGCAATTCATTGCAGCATAATGGCTTATTTTTATTGCGACTAATTAGCCTGCATTATTGGGTGTATTGTAGTCAAGTTTATGGTGAAGAATGGATACATAGGGTATTTTAGTAATACTCTACACGCGGTGCACAGCCACGCGCCAGCGCTCCCTCTCGTTTACAAAATAATGAATTGTAAAGATTTATGAAATATCACTTTTTGCTCTTCAGATACTTCAGATTCTCGATCAAGTAATTATATAACCAACTCAAGTGAAGTACGCATCAAAAAGGACATGTTGTCGGCAAACACAGTTTTGAGATAGAAGCCAATGAAGTTGGTGAAATATAAAGAAAATAATAGTAAAATATATGGTTCTTGAAATGAAAATATGTGATTCCAAAGTCCGATTTCCTTCAACAAGGTATCATTTTAAAGCTTAGAGTGTGCTCTTTGAGCTGATATGTGTAACTCAAATTGGAGTCTTGCCTCCAATATGTCCATTTTGATGTGACGGGTTGATACGTTTTTGGTAATTGTGCGATTATTGTCCTATACACACTGTTTAAGGAGTGTTGGTGGCAGTGCTATCTTCAGTAGATAGCAACGCGCAGAAATGATAGCCATGCTAATCAATGGAAATTAAGGCTGATAATGGCATGTTGCTGTCACTGTCACCTGGTTATGTCCGTGTTGATTACTTTGCACAAAATCATGTTCTGTAGCTCGATCATTAAATAAGTCTATACAAATGATAAGGAAAGCATTTCCTATAGCAAATCATCATGATGTAAAAATACGGCAAAGGTTAAAAGTTGGTCTATTATCTTAACATAACGTGGTGGCATAGCTATGAAGTAGAATCGGATAACTTAAATATCATGGTTGCACTTTTATAAAAGGTAACCGGGCGTTCACGTGTGTTTATTGACTATTTTCGATAAAATATTAATTGCAAACCAACATGGTGATATGTCAATACTTTGGATGGTAATTAATTATGTTATACAAAAAGGCCTCCATATTTTCGATTGCAATTAGGTGAATTAAGGTGTTCCATCCATTATCTATTGAGGGGGAGATGTAGTGTTTACGTTTCAACATTTCACACGTGTATCTTCAGTTAATAGCACTAACCCAAACGCTCAAATGGCCGCATGGTGGTCACGGGGGTACTAAGGGACTTGGTGGGGTAAATGCATGGTCCACAGAGGTTGAGACTAATATACATCATTTAGTTATACTAGCGGCGTACCCTCGCTGCGCTCGGGTCCCCGCTAGATGGTTACGCCACATTACCTACCTTTGAAACCACATAAACCCCCTACAACCCCCCCCCCCCCCAATTTATTTTATTTTAAAAAGGTTGATTTTATAATCATATCCCTCCTATAGGCATTATAAACACCCTACAACCCCCCCCCCCCCAATCAAGTTGATTTATAACCATTCTTTAACCCACTGCCACCCAAACCACATTACTTCATTAAAAAAAACCCTCACCCGTTCTGCCCCCGGCCCACCGCCCCCGCACCGCGTGCTTATCTCAACACCCACGGCCTAACTAAACCTAAACCATCTCCCCAAGCCGAGGCTGTATCCCCTGGTTTATACTTTTAACCACACTACATGTATTTCCTTCCAGCTCGTGACCCTCCCTGTTAGTGTATCACATTTCTTCATTAACCCCCTGCCTCCCAAACCTCATTACTTCATGGCATCCCCTCGCCCCGCGTGCTTATAGGCCTATCTAAACCTTCAAGGCCTAAATTAACTAACTCCCGTAGCGTTCTTCATTATCCTCCTGCCTCCCAAACCTCATTACTTCATGGCCTCCCCTCGCCATCCCCCCTGCCGTCCCTCGCCCGCAGTCCCCGCCCCTTCCACCGTTCCCGCTCGCCCCGTGGTTATAAACCTTCGAGGCCTAAATTAACCAAGTCCCTTAGCGCAGCGTATTTCTCCAATATTTTCCCGCCCGCGTGTGTAGCGGTGCGTGGGTGTAGTGCGCGTGAGCGTTTATTTTGCATGGCGCACTACGACGCGGTATGTGTTACGCGCCAACTGCATGGTTGCAGTACGCAGAAAAATAAACAAATAGCCCGTAGAAACAGTTTGAAAAGGCCCTGGATTTTACTCTTTTGCTCATATCTCGGTCAATTCTGTACGGTTTTCAGCCATTTATAGCTTATAACACTCACATTATAATCATCTTTTATCAGTGCAACGTTCACGGCTTTTAGACGCACAATGAGAAAGCCTTATGGATACATACATACAACATACGGCGAATTATAGTAAGACTAGCGGCGTACCCTCGCTGCGCTCGGGTCCCCGCTAGATGGTTACGCCACATTACCTACCTTTGAAACCACATAAACCCCCTACAACCCCCCCCCCCCCAATTTTTTTTTATTTTAAAAAGGTTGATTTTATAATCATATCCCTCCTGTAGGCATTATAAACCCCCTAAACCCCCCCCCCCCCCAATCAAGTTGATTTATAACCATTCTTTAACCCACTGCCACCCAAACCACATTACTTCATTAAAAAAACCACTCACCCGTTCTGCCCCCGGCCCACCGCCCCCGAACCGCGTGCTTATCTCAACACCCACGGCCTAACTAAACCTAAACCATCTCCCCAAGCCGAGGCTGTATCCCCTGGTTTATACTTTTAACCACACTACATGTATTTCCTTCCACCTCGTGACCCTCCCTGTTAGTGTATCACATTTCTTTATTAACCCCCTGCCTCCCAAACCTCATTACTTCATGGCATCCCCTCGCCCCGCGTGCTTATAAGTTATAGGCCTATCTAAACCTTCAAGGCCTAAATTAACTAACTCCCGTAGCGTTCTTCATTATCCTCCTGCCTCCCAAACCTCATTACTTCATGGCCTCCCCTCGCCATCCCCCCTGCCGTCCCTCGCCCGCAGTCCCCGCCCCTTCCGCCGTTCCCGCTCGCCCCGTGGTTATAAACCTTCGAGGCCTAAATTAACCAAGTCCCTTAGCGCTAGCGCAGCGTATTTCTCCAATATTTTCCCGCCCGCGTGTGTAGCGGTGCGTGGGTGTAGTGCGCGTTAGCGTTTATTTTGCATGGCGCACTACGACGCGGTATGTGTTACGCGCCAACTGCATGGTTGCAGTACGCAGAAAAATAAACAAATAGCCCGTAGAAACAGTTTGAAAAGGCCATGGATTTTACTCTTTTGCTCATATCTCGGTCAATTCTGTACGGTTTTCAGCCATTTATAGCTTATAACACTCACATTATAATCATCTTTTATCAGTGCAACGTTCACGGCTTTTAGACGCACAATGAGAAAGCCTTATGGATACATACATACAACATACGGCGAATTATAGTAAGATTAGTCTCCCGGTTTCTTAGTTTGCCGGCGCCTGGAATCATTTTAGACTCGATCCTTCATGTCTTCCCTATTTTACACACGGGCCCCTGATTTGTTCCGCCATTTTTAAAGATGGCGGCCATAATAGAGGGACGCGATGGACCTAGTCTAGAATCATACCTGGGTCTCCAGTGAATTCGAGTCCAAAGAACTTGTAGAATGAATAATACGGAAGAGCTAGAGGTGAGCAAAGTTCAAACAACATCAGGCTTGGTGCCATACGATAAGGCTGGTTAACTACTGTGCAATAATTGAACTACCGTAATCATGGTAATAGGTGTACAGGGTGTATCAAAAAAAAAAGGACACTTTTTCATAACGGTGTAATAATTGATATAATCATTGGACCATGACCAATTTAGTCTCAATGTAAAGCCCAATTAATGATTATGATATCCTGAAAATATGAGATCAATCCGATGAAAAAATAAGAAAACTAGCATAATTTGCGTAAACCATGTCATTTACTGGTTTGTACAATGGGATTTACATGTATAGACCAGTAAATAACATGGTTTACATTTCAATACATTTAATTGTGCACAAATCAAAACTGGCTAACTATTCCACAAATCAGATGCATGCATATTCTGTGCAAATTAAAAAAGTTCTCGAACCCACTGTAGATGGATGGTTCATTAGCATGATAAGAAGTAGAATTGGCATAAATAGTGTACACGTTCATGTTACTCTACTGTTACTGTGTGAATGGCCATTGTACATACTACAAAATAGACTGCCTTACCTAATTTACCTAAGGTCACAATTTCCTTAATTAATGATGGATTTTTCTCATCTTTTCAGGAATTTATCTTTATCGGTTGTACTTTACATTGAAATAAAAATTGGTCATGCTTCAGTGATTTAACAAGGATTTAAACCATCATCAAAAAGTGTCCTAATTGTTTTGATACACCCTGTTACAGAGTTCACGTTAAATCAATGCTATTCACGTTAAAGCAATGCTATCTTCAGTAGCACCCGTGCTGATTCTTTATTGGAATTAATGATAGACCTATTTTTAAGTAGTTAAAAAGAATAACTGTTGAATATCATACAATGCCATGCATGGTCCCGCACGAATAATTTGGTTAATTGTTCAATTGACCTATTATACACCGTTTATACAGAGTTTATGTAAAATCAATAAAATGCTATCTTCAGTAGATAGCGTGAGTGAGCAATGAGCGTGAAAATAATTATAACCCTTAGCTTAATCGGAGCAATTATAAGAGATACCAGTCACAACTTAATCTCACTAAATTATCTTAAGTAATTAGTCTCCATATTTTTATACGGGTCCCCGTTCATCATTGATTAATCTATAGGGTGTCAGTGAATCATGGATATCAATCATACATGTATAAATCATTGTAAATCAAGAATAGTACTAATTATTGTGAACCTTGACTAAAATATCTCATATACATTTTTATCGAATTAATATCTGCTATATTATACTCGGCGACGTTCTACTATCGATATGTAGTGTATACATTTACTCAACACCTTAAAATGGATTTCAAATAATGCTATCAGTTGCAAGTACCCAAGAAAACCAATACCGGTATTTATGTACTTACAAATCTGCACAACTGCGCAGGAAATCAAACGGCGCGGGTTTATACTTCTTATACTATATACGGATACGGGAAGAAAGAAGTGTAAAATCGATTTGGTTTTATCATCGAATACATGAGTCTATTTTAACCTGAATTTAGACTGTTTGCATTGTAATGATATACGTTGAATAAAAGTGTGATGTGTTCTTGACACTAAGCTATAACGTCAAAATATGAATGCTAAATCTATCATATCACTACCTTAACGCCTGCGAGTTCAGCACAACGTGTGACGTACTCGCGTTAACATTATATATGTACATAACAATTTGAGCCGTTTTTGTGGTGTTAAATGCCAAATAAATAGATCTAGCTATGCCATATATATAATACTTTGAAATTTTGATCCACTTTTTTAGACTCTCGGGAGTGTGAGATTTAAAGAAAGAGAGAAGGGCCTCTTGGCGTAAAAGAATGCCTTCCGGGTGCAGCAGTGCCAGAATTGGAGGTAGTAAAATAGCACGAGGGTTTAAAGTGAAAGGGGAGACGGGTCCGCATGCAAGCTGACGGTAAACGCAGGCAGCGCCAGCGGCTTCAGCGTGGATGGGTCCGGGGATATCTTTGGTAGATAGTATAGCTTCTATAGTCCATTAATCCTAAGAGCTTGCGGGCAACGCATGACGAGGCCAGGTATTGTAGATAAGAGTAGCTTGCATTTTCATATATATGATCATAGATTTTGCCAATATTATTTTGAGTTGCGTGCTTCGAAAGAAGTTATCGTGTGGTGGTTGGAGGGGAAAGAGCTAACATGGCTTGGGAACGTGTGTGGAAAACTTATATAGCGCTTGGTATGATAGCATCTTAGACAGTTAATATATAGAAAGATATGAACATCTTGGAAGAGGTCCCACAATCCTTTGCAACATCCGGTGCTTTACCTCATTATCATCAAAATGACATACCCATTGCTTTGCACATGTTACATTTGATTTCTTGTTAAGAATAAACCAGCTTAGCACAGGCTAAACATGGATCGATGACTGATAGTCAAGATATGCAAATTGTCAAGATTTACAGCATGGTTGGTTGTCACAACTTTTTATTACAACAATCACATGCGTTTGTCACAATCAACTCATTATTGCATTAGATAACCAAACCACATTTACATGGACCGAACCAATGCATTGTGGGTGGGAAAGGAATAAGATATATCTCAGTATATGACTTCAACATGATTATTGATAAAGTCATCCGACACTATTAATTTATATGACAACCAAACAACAGCATTGGCACCAACATTCCAGGCCCATGGTAGGCCTATAGCCTATAAAGTGAGACAGGACCACGAAGGTTTTCATTAGCTTAAATGTTTCCTTTTTCATTATAAAGTGGATAAGATTTACTTTTTAATTCCTAAAAGGTCATGGGACCATTTGAAAGGAATATGTGTAAAGAGCGCTATTTAAAAAACACACCACAAAATGTCAATGTAGTATTTGCTAGGCCTAAGCCTACTCCTCTCCGAGCTTCCGGCATAAGAACAGCTTCGGATCCCTCTTAAAACAGCACGCAGCAGGCGGCTGCATACGACATTCCAAAATTTCACAAAATGTTTCAAAAATGTCAACATTATTGAATTTCATCACCATATTTGGAATCACCTTGAAAAATGCATTAAAATAGGTACAAACATTCCTAGTATTGGTGCAGTAATCCTTGAGATCTGTTTTGTGTATGGTAAAACAAATAGCCGCGCTGAAAGTGTTAATCTTGGATCACAAGACTACTTATTCCACCCAAACTATATATTCCAACACTGGTAAAAGAGGTTACAGCATCATCTGGATATCGTTAACATTTTGGAGTTATAGCAGGGACAGGCGAATAAGCCGAGAACCGCAAAATTCTAGTTGGTTGACGAATTACGATTGTACTTTGTGATTATAGTCACCTTAACCAGTCGGGGAACAGGAACCGTCGCCCACTGATTGCTTCCGCCTAGCTCGACCCCTCTAAAACAGTCACTTCAATATAGGTCCCCCCCCCCCTCCCCCCTTCTTACCACACCACTGCTCACAAGGGTTGTATTAGTCTTTCACCATAAAATATCTTGGACGCTTGCCTTATTTATTTATAAAAATTGTGTCTTGGCGACTTTTTTGAAGTCATGTCTTGCAAATAAACATGTCTTAAACAATAAAAAACACATTAACAAATATTTGGCTGAAGACACACGACGAGCCAAGACACATAGGTGCAATTGAGATACGTATGAGACACGTCTTCAGAAAAGTTATGTCTTGCCAGAAGACGCAAAGATATGTCTCAAAATTCGCTTCAAACACATGTCTTTTATTTAGACGTGTCTTGCATGGAGATACTTCTTTGCGGGACACAGGTCTTGCATATAGAGACGTGACTCTACTGGCTTCACCAAACATGTCTTGGTTTGTGTCTTCAGCCAAATATTTTGCTATATTTTTTATTGTTTAAGACACGTTTATTTGCAAGACATGACTTCAAAAAGTCGACAAGACACCATTTTTACAGTGACGGTACATTTTGTTGGCAATGTTTGAAGATATGAGGAAAATGAAATAACATATTTTATTTAGCTATGGTCTGAAATTAAATTAAGCTTGGGTTGTGAGAATGTTTTGGCTCTTTTCATCAGCGATCATCAGAGTTTAATTAATATTAATTTATTCATAAGTTTATTTATAACAACATACACTTTTTTTTAGAACAGGCATCCGTCACGGCGAATGTATCATATCGAGCTGTCATCCCTATATACTGTCATCCTGGGTCGTTATCCCTGCTCGTTATCAATTATTAGGAACAGCCCCCTCAACGTTCGTGACAAGGTAAACCACGCGCATTGCTATCTTCAGAAGATAGTAAATCTCGAAATATGTCTTTTGATGACGGAGCTATTTATTGCTGTCTTTTAATGGGTATTAATTAGCGTAGCAAATAACATTGTGTTGACATGTGATATCCGGTAGAGAAAAAGTGTATTCTTTGTCAGAAATACTCAGAAAAATACCGGTTTGTCTTAATTCGCAACTGTAATCACAATAAAAATCCTGTAAAATAGATGTAATATACGCGCACTCGGCAAAAATAATTCTCAAGTGGTTTTAAAACAGTATATTTATCATGTTTATACATAACTAACATATGGAACCTCTAACGGTTCTTCAATGAACTAAAATAATTCTTAAAATGTTGTAAATTTTTATCATGTTAATTGTTTGTGTGTGGTTCCTCAAATTATAAGAACTATCTTAAGGGTTCCAGGACAAATGTTCCAATTTGAAGTGTAAATGGATCATTTTAATATTTTCTGTATATGAGGAGAAAAGAAAGCCATAAATGAACAATGATACATACGGGTTCTCGGGCAGAAAATGTTGGTATGGAGTTGTAATCTAAAACATATTTTTTGGAGGCGGCCAATTACACAATGTTAGTGTTTTGACCCTGTCCTTGTATAACCCTAAAATAAACCGTGGCCTCTTTGCAGATTACTAATTTCAAAAGCAAGTAACACAATCTGCAAAAATGGTAGAGACACCATAAAACCATCCCGTGCACCAAAGGCATAATTATCACTCTTGTTCACCCAATGATAGCACGAAACGCATTATAACTCCATCTTATTTTCATTGCAAATAGCCCAATATTGGGGCAATACTTTTTTGTTAAGCGTTTGGTTGATGATGACGATGTGGTGTGGGGTGTCGGGACGGACGTGGCTTGGGGGAATACAGGGCCCAGAGCGCGTGCCAAGATGACACGCGTGGTTTGGAATTGATAAAATGGTCTGGACGAACTTGATCTGTAATAGTTCACCATCATACATCTCAAAATGCGTAAGGCATGCATGCATGGCACTGATTGAATTCTTTCACGCGCAAAAGCGTGAGGGGTTAATTTTTAGAATGTTCAAATCGACTCATCCAAAATAAGCAACTGTAAGTAAACTCTAAATATTTTCTGGTGGTGGTGCGTAGAGGCCTATGCAAAGACAATACGAAAGCCAAACTCACAAGTTGCGCTGATGATCCGAGTCCAAATTTTGCTAGATGTTGAAAAGAGTAAACATTCATTCTCAGGGGCGTAACTACTTTTTTTGAGTGGGGGGGATGAAAATTATCAGACTCAAATACGGCAGGGCTGTCAAGTTCAGAGTAATGTTCAGAGTGAGACTTTTTTAACCTCAAAATATTTTTTTACTCGCTACGCTCGTAAAACTATTGCCCGCCTTTTGTAACCCAAATAATACACTTTTTACAGATTGGGCTCATTTTGTAGCCCAAAAATTCAGGAATAATGCACTTGTCAATTGTCATTTTATGCCATCGGATTTAGGACTTTGGACCAACTATGTATTCTCTTATATACACTAGCCTATTGTGACTTTCTTTTCCCTTGCAACCAGATTTCATTTGGGGGGGCAAGAAGGGGCAGAGACTTGAAATGGGGGGCTCATAAATATTGTTGAGTCCAAGATGCGCGCGCAGCGCGCGAAAATTTTCGACTTTACAGCTATTTTTTGGACGATTGAGCTACATTTTGGCTCTAAACAAGCTTGTACCAAAGAATATTTCATTTTGGGAAGACATATGCGCGCGTAGCGCGCGAAATTTTTTCATATGTGTACTTTTGACCATCATAATTCCATGATTCCTTTCGTCAAATGAACCGACAGTGCCAATCTCAACCGACACGATGTCATTATTGGGGGGATTTGGTGTGTACTTTGTTTGTAAATTTATTTACAGCCGTACTTGATTTCATTTGGGGGGGCAAGCGGGGGGGGGCAAGGGTTCCAAGTGGGGGGGCTCCCGCCCCCCCTGCCCCCCCGCTGGTGCAGTGTGTGAATCTTTACGCCCACCTATTTGTTTAAATACGTCACTTTTAAAATTATTGGTTATGAAAAATCTGGGGGGGATGATTACATTAGGCATCCCCCCCAGGTAAAAATCTGGGGGGGATATATCCCCCCCATCCCCCCCTGTTGTTACGCCAGTGTTCATTCTGAAAGGATTAGGCTTAAATAGTTTTACGATTTAAATACTTGAACTTCACTGCTATGTCGCTCATTAAAAAAAAGTTCCTTCTTCCTATATATATACAATGAAATTTTGATCCCATTTTCCTCTCTATAGCCGGTGATGTTTGCTGGTTTCATTTTCCTAAATTTTGAGAGATATCATATATTACCGCATTCAACAATTTTGAATCGCCTGACAACATTAAAAGTATGCCCTATACCCCTGTTAACACTTTCCACAGGCTATTAGTTTTACCATTATACAAAACATATTTTCACAGAACCTTTTCAAATTTCAAAAGTCTATTTCAAGGATTACTGAACCAATACTATAGGCATGTTTGTATTATTACTCCAATGTATTTCTCATGGTGATTCCAAAAATGGTAATCAAATTCAATAATTTCGACAAGTTTTTGCAAATTTTGTGAAATGTTAAAATGTCGTCTGCAGACGCCTGCCGCGTGGAAAGTGTTAACGGTCTTCGGTCTTGTATGTGATATCTTATCATTTAACAATTTGGAAGTGAGTTTAGCCCCGTGTATTTTAATTCACTGGTTGATTAATTTGCAGCCATATCACAGTTAGCACATCTATCACCAACCAATTACTTAAAATTCGATCTTTAATTGATTTATCGGTGTTACAAGTCTGTAAACTAGTATTGCTGAGGAAACAGCGAAGTGCGCGGGATATCCCTCCACATCGATTCAGTTAACCATGTTAACAGTTAGAATCGAACATACATTTCGACCCAGAACGATCGTTTTATAGGAATATTTGTAAACATTGCATCGGGGGTAGATTAGTCGATAAATTAACGGTCATAAGGGTGTGGTGTTCTGCTTAATTTTGTCTTTTAAACTTCATCTTTTTTGTTAAAAAAATAATTGTATGCATATGGACGGTTAATGTTCAAATGTTAAATATCGAAAATGAAGAAACCTTTTAAGTATTATGCTTCAAAATTACATAAAAAGGTCCAAGAAATGTTGGGGTTAGGTTTAGCTTATTTATTTTTATGTTCAATATTCAAAATTGATGGTACATTTGATATTCAATATATCACTTACAATCGATAGGTGTGGAGTGTAATATTTATGTTAGGCTAAATGTTTTTCCACAATTAAAAATAGATTATTAAATTGTATCAATACAATATGTTCAATAAATGTAAACGAACTGTAATTTTCAATATTAAAAACCAATAAACCAAGGGCTATAATATAGCCTGTAGGTTGAATGCCTTGTAACCGCATGTAACACTATCACATGTATATTATACACTGTCAGACTGTTAAAAGCGTTGTTTAAAATGTTAAACAACAACAAGTTAACCAGTGAATCGCTCAACGTTGTTTACAATGTTGCTCAAAATGTAATCAACTTGTTTAAAATTTTGAGCAATATTGTTTAAAATGTTAAACAACGTTTAGCGATTCACTGGTTAACTTTTGATTGTTTAACATTTTAAACAACGCTTTTAACAGTCTGACAGTGTATAATATACATGTGATAGTGTTACAAATTTAAACAGCGTTTTAACAGTGTAGTTTGTGTAAATCACATTATGGCCTAAAAGAAAGTATTTATTGAGACAGTCCAGTCCTTAAAAACCTAAAGTAAAAAAGTCATCGGATGTATTGAAATCATCTCGAGGGTGACCACGTGCTCTCTCTGAAGAAAAAAATGCATAATTTTCAGTTTAATTTGCAATACGCCGAAAACTTATATTACTAGGTTTAACCATGGCAGGTAATGGTTAACCAGAGAGATGTTTATTACTAATTACACCTCCCTGGTTTAACTAACTGCAAAATCATAATCAAAATGTGTCCTTTTTAGCCACTTAAAGGCATATTATGTGATCTTTTCCAGATAGCGCCCTCTATTCATTATTTTTTTTAGAAAGTAGATTTTCTTGCAGATTTACATTTCTGATCATAAATCATACATACATTCCAAGTTACAGAGCGATACGATTCCTAATTACCTCAAAATCATGGTTTTAGAGTGAATTTAGAGTAAAAATATAAACTGTCGGAGTTATCCGACAGTTTATTTTCACTCTAAAATCCGTGATTTTGAAGTAATTAAGAATCGTATCGCCTTGTAACTTGGAATGTATGTACGATTTATGATCAGAAATGTAAATCTGCAAGAAAATCTTCTTTCCATTTTTGTTTCGATGTTGAGGGCGTTCCCTGGAAAGATCACATAATATACCTTTAATATAGTGTAAATGCCTTGGCAATTATGTGATTGAACTTCGTCAAATTGAAAATTAAACTTTGAACACATTGTTATTCATATTTATAATAGCCTACTGTATCTTTTAAACCTGAATTCTTCTGACCATAATTATTTTAAAAAAAAGCATTTATACATGATCCATCAAAACGCTCTGGCTCAAGGATTTTATCCCTAAAAGAGATCTTATATACAATGGATTCTAGCACAATTGCGTTCCTGCGTTCTCAAGTACATGACTTTTCGTAATCTCATTAAAGTACTTGCAGATAACAAGGTTAATACCTGAACCAGATTAACAGATTAAGGCGATTATCCATGTATGGCTATGTAGTAATCTAATCCAAAGTTATACCCCACCAAAAGGACGAGAATGAATGACACCAACTCTCCATTCAAAACCATCTTGTTGTTTAAGAGCGATTATTATTTTTCTCCTATAAAATACAAGCTTTGACATCGTAAGTAATAATCACTCCTTGTGTTGCCAACACAGTGAATTTAATTCCGAGATTAAAATCCACAAGACAATAATAACGTCCAGCTATTGAAAAAGGAGCTTCTTCATAAATATACAGGACAAAAAGAAAAGTATTGTGTGCAAAATAATCGAAGACCCCTCTTGAAGTTGTTTTTAATGGGACACAGTTTGAAAAGGGGAAATATAGATTAGGCCGCAACATGATCGAGGGCTACAAAAGAGATTAGTCGGTCTCATACATTTTTAATCAGGGTTAAGACGTATTAGGTATTGATTATTGAACTTTTTATTCACTTACCACTGGATCTTGTCAGGGAAACAGACAATAGAAAACCATATGTCATCAGCGGATCACTTATATGTCGGACAATGATGAGAAAATAAGGACTGACATAATAAATATAAGATGTTGGGTAATAAAAAATATTTAAGTGACTCTTAAGTGATGATACTGGCGGGAAAGTGGACGGAAGTTTCCCTGACCAACATTTTTAAAACTTTTTGATAGACATGGAGTATGCATGGCACGTGATGAATGCGTGACATGATTGACGTTTTATACATTTTGAGGTAGTCAATATTAGTTGCATCTAAATCAAGAAATAACTCCTTATTTTAAACAAAAATATGATAAATATGACATATTATATTATCAACAAGTTTTTACTCGAACATGAGAAGATGAAATTATGTTCTGCTATACGAACTGAAAGTATTCCTATGCTTCAGACCAGGAAAGTTGAGAAGAGATGAACCTTTCCTATTCAAACTAAACTGTTTTCTCAGTTAACCACTCCTCAACTAGGCTAGCCCTAAAAACCTCCTTATTACTATCCCTTACCCTATCCCTTACCCTACACCTAAATCAATGTGGCGAATCAACCAATCAATCAATAATCAAAGTGGAGAATCAATCAATCAATCAATCAATCAATCAATCAATCAATCAATCAATCAATCAATCAATCAATCAATCAATCAATCAATCAATCAATCAATCAATCAATCAATCAATCAATCAATCAATCAATCAATCAATCAATCAATCAATCAATCAATCAATCAATCAATCAATCAATCAATCAATCAATCAATCAATCAATCAATCAATCAATCAATCAATCAATCAATCAATCAATCAATCAATCAATCAATCAATCAATCAATCAATCAATCAATCAATCAATCAATCAATCAATCATCGAGATGCCACGAAAGACCTACATCTATCATTTCGACTAATTGGGCCTAAAATTCCTATAAGTTCTATTCTATAGTTTTAGGTACCGTATCAGTTTAATGATTAGTCTAAGTCCTACAATGGGGTTACCATCGGGCGGAAGCGCCCCATTCGACCCCTTGCCCCTCTGGTCATCACCAACCCAACAAACGGGTTGCCTCTTTAAACGATGTGTCGATTGGAAAATCCTTGATTTAACCCCTCCCCCATCAAATTACATATTTGTTACCCCTATGTGCCCCCACATTTCAAGTGACTATACTTCACAAATCAGATCAATGAAAGCCTTTAAAAAGATGTTAAAATAAAACAAAAAAGTGTTTGTGAAAAATCGCACAATACATCTTTAATTGTTATCATAATTATGACGTATTTTTTCCCATACGATATCAAATTGCTAACAAAAAATAAAATATTGATGATATATTTTGATTATAGGCTAATGATAGGCCTATTATAGGTTTTCAAATGTTAACGTTTTCATGGTTTAAGTTCGCAAGATAATTATTATCAGTGATGGTATAAACTTCATCATTTTGGGTTAATATTGGGATTGGGCAGTTGGGCTATTATACATGTTATAGGTCACCACATTTGCATCATCTCCCATCTCAAAATCCAAGTTTCATATAATATTTTCAATTTCAATAAAAAAAACCATAATCTATCCACAACCTTGATCATGGTGTTAATTATCCTCCTCAGCGCTTTTATAAATTGCCAAGCGGCCCGTTGATGACGGTTAGGTTTGGGTGAGAATTTCCGCTGTAATTCAGTCCCCGACGCGACAGAGACAAGACCAGAGTCAGAACCAAGTGCGTTTGTTTGTGAGAAAGGACAGGTGACAAAATGCAAAGCATCAGGATTAAAACAGGTGGATGTTTAATCAGGGATAAATTATACAGAATATTTTAATGAAATAATAAAAAAAGAGTGTAAAAAAAATAAAGAAAGGAATTAAATAAAAGCTTGGGAGAGTTCAGAATGCATGAAGAGAAAAATAATCCTTTGTTTATGTTGAATAGGGCCTATATAGAACAGACGGGTTCGCACCGTGTGCAGAAGGCTTTGAAATGTGTTTTAAACCACATTTTTATTTTGTTTTTCTTCAAATTTTATAACTGGTTACATTTTTGAAGAATTGTTACAATTGTATACATATTCTGTACAAATTCATACAGTTTGTGCGATTTTCACAATTCTGTTACAAAATTTGATACACATTTTGTAATATTGTTATATTGTTTTCAATTTTGTTATGATTTCAAATTTTCTACATGTTAACAATTTGTTTTTCAATTTTTACAATATTATAAATTGTTAATGCAATATTCAGTTCAGTGTTCACAATTTGGTAAATTTATGTATAACATATTATTTTACAATTTGTTACATGTAACGATTTGTACACATTTTTAATTCAAAATCTGATATCAAAAATAAAATATTACGGGAATAATTATGTGTAATCCTGCAGATGCATTTGCTTCTATATTTCAGATTCTTTGTACGTAACACACTCACAAAAGACACATATTTGTAAAATGTTGATTGAAGTGCGATTATTGACCAAAAATCGACGTTATTCTCAGTTTGTACGACTCATGAGGATGTTTGAAGTCGCGCCCTTTTGACACAATTAAACAACTCGCATAGAAAATCGAAGTATAACGGTGCCCGGTTAGTATACTGCGGAAAGGAAAAGGAGGATGATAGTGATCTTAGCGTGGAAAATCAATCCCGATGAGGAGAATATTGATGATCAGGGTCTTTGTCAATTTGAAGTATATACAGTCGAAAAAAGTGATCTATTTTAGAACATATCGAAAAAATGATGACAACAAATAAATTGGTCTATTTTAGAACATATCGAAAAAATGATGACAACAAATAAATGGGCAAATATTTTATTGTTATATCTCAAATTGTCAACAATGAATTGAAAATTGTCCAATATTTTATTTTCACACTAAACCACTGAATATTGTTATTAGTGATATTATTATTTATGCACATTTTTAATTTGAAATTAAAATAGGGGCTCTCTTGGTTTTAAAAATAAGTTGTAATTAATAACAAGACTAAGTGGTGTTTCTATTTAATAATATAAATTTCCTATTGTGTATATTTCGTCCATGCCGTGGTGGCCGGACCAGCTATACACAATATTTCTGGGATTATAATAGTAGTAGTGAGGTAATAACGTTTGTGGTTAATTAAACCTGTGAAATACGATTATGCAAAAACATCCATAGCGTTGTATACTATACTATTTATCCTCCCTCCATCCATCCTCCTCTCTGCATGCATAGCATCCCGGATCCTTTGCATAGCGTTCAGTTGCCAGGGCCAACCCATTCATTCACCCATTCATAAAACCATTGCATGACAGGTGTCATGTCCGTGCGCATGCGTGGACGAAACCTTGGGGGCGCCTAATGCGTACATCAAGAGCTCCCAGCATCGGGGTAAGTAAAAGCGTGCCAACTACAGCTGAATAAACATCATGGATCTTTGCTGCATGCTATGAGGTCTACTAAAATCTAACTAGAGTTTTCATCCGCTTCGCATCACACTATCCCCATCGCTCCCCACAGCTAAAAATTTCGACGTTTTTTAACAGTGCTAAAAAGTGAGGAAAGGAGAAAAAGGAGAGGAGAGAGGAAAAAAATCGAGCCGATTGAAAACATCCCCGTGCAGTAAAGTCGGAACGCCCCCGTGAGCAACCAACCGACTAAGGCAGTTAGTGTATGTACAGTGCAGATCTGGACGCGTGCCACTGTGTAGTTGTATAGCATCATCATCACTCGGGCATAGGGTGAATCACCATCATCAACATCCAGCCTACCAAACCCCCTTTTATATATATCCACCACAACAAGGTTTTAGCTTCAGTTCATCACTTTTTTTCTTCTTTTCTGTACACCGAGAGGATAGTGGCAGGCTACTATAAAGTAGTAAGCCTCTATCACGACGACCAGTAAATGCTGTAATGCTTTCCGCCGGTGACATCTCATCACAATTCGACCACGAATCCGCGTTTCATCCCGGTAGCTCGGGTACTTTCACTTCGCTCAGTCCGGCGGCCGATATTCTCACGACATCCACGGCAGACATCAAACCGGACATATCTGATATCAAATTCAGGCCTTCTTCGGTGCATACCTCGTACCCGACCTCGTTGCCAGGGACAGCTACTTTGTCACACTTTCCATCCAACATGTTGGAGCAAGATTTTCGCGGTGCCGCTGATTACAGCATGGGTGCACTCAGCGGGTTTCAGCCTACTTCCCAGAGCAATAGTTACACAACACTTCAGCCTCTTCAACCCTTACCACCAATCTCAACAGTGTCAGATAAGTTCGGCCATAATCCTAATACCAGTGGATCTTTCACGCTCATGAACAGTTCTAATATGGCGTCAATGGCTGCTGCCAGTCCATACGATAAGCTAGGAGGAATGGGAGGTATGATGGCTGGAATGGCCCCCAACTCCATGCTCAACGGTTACGGTCATCCTCAAGGAATGGGCAGTTACGGGACAATGGCAATGGCAAGTCCGCACCATGCCTCGTGTGGACCCCAAGATGCCCGCTACGCCACTGCCATGAATGGTTATGATCAATTCGCCTCACAACAAATGACCCAGCACATGAGAGGTCTTCAACCGCCAGTGCATCAGCGAACTGGACTAACAAATCCAATGGTCTTAAATGGACTTGGACACGCACATCATGGTAGTCCAACGGGACCAGTTGGTGGTCGCCATGACCGTAACTCGAACTCTGCCCGTGATGGCGGAAGCACTGGTGAAGAGGTGAATACCAAAGAAGTTGCAGCGAGAGTGACGAGCGAGCTGAAGAGATATAGCATACCTCAGGCGGTCTTTGCACAGAGAGTCCTCTGCAGAAGTCAAGGTACTCTGTCAGATCTTTTAAGAAATCCAAAGCCATGGAGCAAACTAAAGAGCGGCAGGGAAACCTTCAGAAGAATGTGGAAATGGCTGGCTGAACCAGAATTCCAGAGAATGTCAGCCCTCAGGTTAGCTGGTGAGTATGATGATTGACATTGAGTTGACAAATCTGTGTATAAATAATATATGTTTTGTTTTAACTTGTTGTTAAAGTGTTGTTACTGTTCATTTCCAATGATGAGACGGCAAATATTCCACAGAAGATCATCGCCGACTTAGTGTCTTGAACTCCTTATAAATGTACAATTGATGCGCGAATGATGTAGTCAACATGTAGTATTTTAATATAGCATTTTAATATATTATTAGTAGGCATATCAACTTGTAATATGATGAATTTTGATGCAACAACTCAAATACAAAACATTCCTCAGCAAAGATGATGTTCAACTTGCTCGTATGAAGTTATGAATCCAACTGATTTATCACACGCAGATATTGAGTGAAATTGCACAGATTTGGTCTCATCAATGTTTATAATTGACTTTTTTTCTCCTCAACATGCCTATAATAATGATTAAAATATTGCTTTGTTTTCACACCGGCAAAAGATTTCCGATTTCTATCACTAGTACATCAATCAAAAAGCAAAAAATAACATGGGCTAGCCAGACTTTGCAGTATAGATAGATATTATAGACCCATGTTTCTGAGGAATATTGACAACCCGCATCGAATTTTGCCAGTAGAGGAGGAAGGCAGTCGATCGGGTATATCGAACCGGAAAACTGCGCTGTATTTTTGCGGCGGTCCGTTGTGGCGTCGTATTGCGTTCATGACTATCACTAGTATTTAATATCACTAGACAATTGTATATTCCATGGCTAATTCTTTATACGCTTGTAAATATTGCGTGCCTAATAATATTTATCCGAGTGTATCACCTATTATTTATCAGAGCCACGATGAAACCATACTGTCACCCGTAGTAAGTAGGCCAATTGAATTAACAATATCTCATGTGAATGTACACAATAATTATCTTTGCGAAAATTAAACGATTGTTTGATTGATCGCGCTATCATTAAAGGTTATCGACATGCAATTTCGATCTTTTTTAATCGGGATGCAGTTTTTTTTTTATCAACAGCAATATAACGGCTTTGTTGTGTTAAAATTAACTCTGACCTATCTATATCACTATAATGAAATACTGATGGCAAATATATTTGTCGTACTCGTACCTATATGCCCTATTTCAGTTGGCGCGCTTTATGTTAAAATTAACACAGGGCCTATAAATAATGAAATGGCTATTATTGTTGAGCAGGCAAAGGTTACAGACCCTAATCCCATATACCACTACAAATGCAAGCCAAATTCACATAACCCTCTTCTGCAGACACAATGGAGCAAAACAATCAAGACACGCAAAGTAAACTTCAGCTCTTGTTGAGCCGTAGTTCCTTACACTACTTTTACACACAAAAAGTACAAAAGTACCTCGTCCGCGATTACGCAATTTATTATTTCGAGTATGTATGACATCACCCATGTATACCTATTTTGTGTTCCCCAGTTAGAGCATGCTTAGTAATATTTGGTCAACCGTGGCAACCGTTTTTGTTGAGGCAAATTATGAAGATACATGGATGGAATTCGGACGACCGACGAATTACAGATTGCTAAATTTCCGCATGAGAGCGCGCGAAGAAAACCCCAGCAATTTATTCAATCATTCATATGGATCCCGTCTGATCTAATAAAGAAATTAAAGGCCATGTACGATACGTATAGCCTTGCCTGTATGTACATCATAGTTGTTGTACAGAAGGATCTATGAGTCGGATAATATATTTCTCTGTGTCTATTTCATAAAAATGTCAAGGAAAAAACCACATTCGAAACCATTTAGAAAGAAGATCCTTTTCAAACAATATCTGCATTAATACTAACATTTTGAAATTGTACTTTAAACATCTTAATTAAAAATAATGTAGGCCTTGTACTTACTGACAATTTTATAATTTCTGTGTTTTCGATTTCATCCTAATATGTACAATAAATAAATATACAATACTTCTTAATAGCTATTCATTGTTTTAACATCGTAAATTGTTTGGATATCTTCAATTACAAAATGCTTTTTTATAACAACTAAAACCCTTTTTTTCTTCTTTTAACTAATTTACAGACAATCTATAAAACTTCAATTGGTATTAAATGTAGCAATAACAACATCAAGTTAGTTAGTCAAATAGATTGAATCGTAAAGTCGTTATTTAACCTCTACAGCCAATATTTGTAGGGTGTTTAAAAGAGGACATATCGGTTGTTCTGTACACGATTATATTGCCCTAATGTTGGCTATAGTTCTTCAACTTTCGATCGGTTAACCAATAGCTCTAAACAACCGGGGATGCGGCGATCAATTCCATCGATATTTTTGTGTTCTCTCGCTAGCCGCGGTCTGCCGTTATATGCTACTAATTCAGTCACGAACACATACTGTAGTATTCTGTAACTGTTCTAAATTCTAAAGACTTTTTTTGTTTATTTTTGGATTGTATAAAGACGATTTGCGGATCAGGTTTATTTTCTGTCAATAAAGTGGAAAGTCAGGTCAAATTGAATTATATTTTTGTGTTGACAATAGAGTCACTATAATGTATAGGTTTCATCCAAAGATCAGGATGAATTAAAACAGTCTGAAACAATGTCATGTTTTTATCATTTATAAGATAATATAAATAATGTAAATAAGTCTTATATATTAAATTTGTTACTCACAGGATTTTGATATTTTAAACGCTTGCACGCACCATCGCAACCAACCATCTTTTCTCTTTACTACTTTATGATTTTTGACCATGAAAGCAATTTAGAAAAACTAGTCAAGTGAAAAAGACGCGTTTTATTCGAAACCTCTGTAATCATGGCAATCATTAGACCGACTCGTTGCATGTTTTAATAAGATAATCAACATGGACTCATTACATGACAGAATTTGCACTTACAGTGAATACTAAAGGTCTCGATGTTTTATAGCGCGATGAAGAGGTATAACTTAACCACAGTTTGACTAATATTAATCTGGCTCCGATCCGATAGTCTCCGTGGAGACCGACCACGCTAGAAAAAATGGTGGAAGCCCGTTGGCTGTTATTAGTGGTAACTACTGGGAAAACAAGCCTAGCCGTTTATTTGCCCGGTTAATTTTCCATCACGGCTTCAAAATATAATATAACGAGAGCTCCCCCATTTTCTTGTTCCAACCATCCATCGGGGGCATTGCGAGAAAACAATATCAGAAAATCGAAAATGACAGATTCGGCTCGGAGCAAAAATTGTTGCAGTTGTGTGATGGTGTGCGAGTGTGTGTCGCTCGGATGATGTATTGGGGTTTGTAATGTAAGAAAAACGCGTTTATTATTGGTTAATAATGGTTAATTGAGATTCGATTTATTTTGTAATCGGAACTCAATCATGTCCTTGTAAGACACTGAAAAAGATGTACATTTGACAGTTTATATTAGTTAATCAAACTAGATGCGATGAAAAGCAGATCTCTATTAATTTGTATGTCTGTAAAAATTGTTCACAAAGTAGACTTACACACAGCATTGGTGATCTCCACTTTCCTTTGTTAATCAGTGAAGGGGTCATGACACAGGCCGGGCATTATCAACAGCATTTCAAGTGGGTTTGCGTTCCATTTTCACGCAATTCATGTTACGCAATAGGCAAATATTGCAAACATACGGGAGGAGTGTAAAGCAAAGAAATATTGACATGTGACGAGCTGACGAATATAGGGCCCTCTGAAAACAATATCTTACTCCACCAACCAAATGCTGGAGTCCGAAAAGACAATGCTTTTATAATTAGTCTCAAACCATTTTAGCCTTTAAATTTAGGCTTTTGGACCACAAGTATTTTACGCCTATTGGTTGCTTTAGGCCCAATATGTACACGTATAGTCCTCTTTCTGACTACGATGGAGCATTCATAAATATTCAGGAAAATGATAATATTGTTAGTGTATACCCGCCCGTTTGTAAATAAACCGGAGGATTTGTTTCACATTCACAGATAATTTGGCGGGAGAATTTTGGAAAATAGTTATTGAAATTGCAACCACTGCATTGGTATCAGTGCATGTTTATGTGGACGATTTTTGTTTTGATAGTAGAGGATCGGCGTAATACCAGTAGCAACCACACGTTTAGTAATGTATCAGCCGTCTGGCGAATGATGATGATTTACGACGTCGTTTATACAGACCTCTAAATTGCCGCGCTAAGTGACGTAATTAATACTAAACCGCGTGGTAAAACAGGGCCATAAATTATGTCATCAGTCTGTTGCATACAACAATGCCTGTAGTTGGTGCAGCATTCGTAATTGGTATGGCAAGCAAGGGTAACATTCCAGGGTTATAAATCCCTCTTACATTTTGACATTGTCTAATTTCTTGTATTTCAATGACTGAATCCAGTTATGAATACAGCGATCTCTATTCAATTTCAAGTGGGTTTGGCCATCCTGGTTTTAGCCTTATAATATTAGTTATGACAATGAATAACCATTTAAAGATGCAATAGAGCATTTTGACGTGGATTAGATTTCGTCATAAATTTGGAATCCTTTTATAGGCTTGCCAAACCTTTTATTGCGTTTCTTGTTAATTAGCACTTCTAAAATGCAATTAAAGATTCAGAGGCTTTAGTAGCATACAAGTTTGAGGGTTTTACTTTACAAGGGGTCTATATAGAATTGGCAAGCACAATGAGATTTGGGGATTTGCAGTTGTAGGAAGGGTTATGGTTTTTTAACAATGTATTTTATTCTTAAGACAAGTTTATTATTTATTATACATGTATCGTGACTAAAAGTCATGTTCAAAGAAATCAGGAAGACGATGGAATTTGCATTATTAAGCTATAGGCTTAAAGTATAGGGTCTACAGCTGCAATTCTATACACTTGCGTTGAGGCTTAGGTTTTTTATGGTGTTTTGTGTGATTGGAGTCATGTCCATTGTTGCCCTGTGCCCGCTTAACATTTTGTCCTATAATGGCAATCAATCAAATTTAAAATAATGCTCTTCCAAAATTGTATAGAGCATAAAGGCTTTTCAAATAAACCTTAGGCCTAAATACATTTCACAGGTCAAAGGACAAAAACTTTAAAACATACATTATTTAAAAATGTAATGCCTAAACGTGTAGCGGTCAGAATGCAAATCCAGACATTGAAAATGAATGAAAGTTTTCCCTCTAGTATTTTAGGCCTGACATCACATAGCTAATCACCATGAATCATATAGGCTCTATCGGTCTATTGTCTTGTGGATGTCACTTCTCAGAAACTTTCTTTTCAACCAGTAATCTGTCAGTCATGTTAATAATAATAATATACCTACGCCCTAAGTACTACCTAGCCTATTGTTAATGACATCTTATCTCAGCTTGCCTACAATTAATAGGGAGGTGCTAAATGTCTAATGATAGGTACTTATCTGTAACAGTTTATGACAAGGGACCCAATTATCTGATGGAGGTGTTTTTGATAGACATTGCTGCTTGGGCTATGATATTAGACGTAGCGTATCAGGCTATTCCATCTGAAATCCATACACCCCCCTTTTGAATATATTACCTTATTCATCCTCACAGGGAGTGTGAATTCTAAATGGGGTTAGCTGAATTGGTGACTCCATTTAATAAACACACTCCCTATGTGGGAGATTAAGGTCATGTCTTCCACAGGGGGTGTATTGATTTCAACTAGAATAGCCCATTCACATCCAACCCTGGTGGTATTAGCATATATAATAGGGGGTAATCTTTAGAATACCCGATTATTTTAAGTTAGCCGTTTGCCCTTTAATCATGATACAGGCCTTCAAAACATAATAACCATACATGATTCCAGAAATTATTTGATGATATTTCATATTATTTGATGATATTTCATATTATTTTTAATCAAAATGATCTACCTGCAATATTTCAAATTGCTTGACTTGAACTTTGAATCGTTCCAAAATTCGGCTCATTCTTACCCCCTTCTTACCAAAAACTAATTTCCCCAACACAAACTCACCTTTTAAACCTTCCTCTTAATCTTAACTCCCCAGCCCAAACAATCCCGAGTAATTATTAGTATTAGTATTTTGTTTGAGCGATTGTTGTGGTGTTTTTTCCAAGTTTTGATTGAAAACTGTAGCATCATTCCCAAAGGAAGACCTTCATATTATGAGTGTAATCCGACTCTGGCAAGCATCAATTTTCAAAACAAATGACCAATTTCCTCTCCTCGAAAACGAGCCCCATTTTTTTCTCTCCCATCTTTTTAACTATCTCACCACAAGAGGCGAAGAAACGAATGGTGAGAATGGTTGCCTCTGTGGTGCACTGTAATGAAGCTTGCGCACGTCGCGTAGAAGTGAAGAAGAAGAAAAAAAGATTGAGAATTGCTGGAGGGAAGCATTATTTTATTAAGTTCTGCCCAAAATGCCCTTTGGCGTTCTCCCCCATCTTGAGCCGTGATTGAAAACATATCGTGGTTAATCTATCGTGCACTCTTGTGTTGTAATTTGCGCTACATGATGTATATTACAATATACCTTTTGTGAATATATTGTTGGATTGTTTTTATATGATCACGATGAGGATGTCTTTTTAAACTCTATTGTATTGGAAACTTGTGTGTGTGAATTTTCCACTTCCCCCAATCAATACTTCTATAAATGTGAGAAAAATTGTCGCTTCTGGATCACAATTGATAAGAATGGTTAAAAAGCTAAACTTGTCACAACCACTTGTTGGTCTTCCAAACATTTTGGTAAATAGAATGTTCAAGCATTTGTATTGTGCCCTCACAGTGAGATGCCTAAGCATGCTAAGTGAAACCATCATTTCCCCCATCTTGTCATAGCATTTATCTCTGCATTGTCTGGTTTCCTTTCGGTAATAATAGCAACACGGATCCCACCAAATTGCGCGTTGATTTCTTCTCATCATTTGTACTCTTAGAACCTCCGCACAGATTATTTGTTTAGAGACAAAACACATTTGGACTCTGCTTATTTAAGATTTATCCACGAAGCCACTGGAGAGTGCACAGAGCTCCCATGATCCTCTTGTGAGTGTTTAAGAAAGCCGCAACTACCATAGCTCCTGTCTGCAATATTAACTAGGTTTTGAATATCAAACTGCACCATATTCACTTCCAAACCCATCGGATGGCCTGTGCATGAATAAGTAGAATTACCAATTCTACATGTAGTGTCGAGGTCCATCTGAAGCACTACTGCCCAAAGACTGGCATGTTTGTATCCAGTCCTATGTATGCATCAAAGGGCAGCTATGAATCAAATGTTTAGAGTAGAAAGAACAACAGTGAAATGATATGCCATCAATATAAATATGATCATATTTTATGGGATGACCAAATCTTTCAACAGATGGATGGAAAGAGGATGATTATTACTAATATTTGGAATACTATTAGAATAATGTTAGTAAGGCCACTGACAATCAAAACCCTGTTCTACAGGCCCAAATTTCTCATTTTCAATTAATGTTTTTAGACAAAAATTTGGAATTTTTTTGAAAGGTAGTTTGTTTGTTTTTTAATCAAAAGTTGTTTTAATTTGAAAATTTCAAAAAATGGTTGAAAATTCATCAACAATTCCAGATTTGTTTAAAACATCCTCAAAAATAATTCCTGCCAGACCGACCCTACCTGAGAGGTTCGTTTGTTCATTTAATTTTTTTTTCATCTAAAGAATGATAATTGTTTTTTGAAATTGTTCCTATAAAATAAAAGTATCATTGGTAGTAATTGCATGCAGTCTGTAGAATTGACGTCACACTTGTTGATTTCACAACCTCCAGTTAGCAATTAACAAATTGTTGTGAAATTTTAACAAATTATTACTTTTTAATCATCAATCAATCATAGAGAATTTATATCTTAAAAGCAGCCTAAATTTAAGAAAGAGAAGCTATAATAAACTGAACTGAAGTGAATACCATTTAGATACCAATTTTGGTCTAATCAATTGCAACATTTTTTTTTATCAACTGAAAATCTCCAAGATTAGTCACTTAATTGTATACCCAAGTGTCTGTACTCAGATTGAATTTATTTTCTAACGGTATCTCGTCCAGAGTTGGCAATATGCCTCCAAGCTAGAATTATCATTACATGAGCTGGTCTGGACAATTCTGCCAGTACTTTGATAGTACTACGTACGTGCATGTCGTTCAGCTCTTTAGCCAAAGGGTGCCCATTTCAATTGTCAAGCTAAATAGATTCAAATTAGTACAGGGTTAGTTATGATATACATTAATTAGGCGGTAGTTATGGTCAGTATTTATTAGCCCAGAGTTTTAAACGGGAGATGATAATTGAATGGCGAACAACGCCGAGATGGGGATAATGGGTTACGAGGAAGTGGTGTGTTTATTATTTTTATTAGCTGGGTAAATTGTTGCGTCTACCAAGATGACTTGTACATGAAGGTTATTGGTAATATATGGCTTCCTTTGGTTTCAAATTTGAATAAATTGTTGTTGCAAAGTGTGATATTATTCTTGGTGATAATTTGATGAAATACCGCTCTGTGTGTAGCAGGTACGGTGTGCCAGTATTATTTGCATGCAAGGGGGTTAGGAGTATGTGTGTGTGAATATGCAGGGGTGTGTGGGCCCATAATGAGCACAGTTACGTTGGTATGCAGTGGAAATGCCTCATCCAAGCTGAACTAGCCTCAGTACCATAGTCAAAGTTCAAATAACCAAAGTCAAAGTTCAATTACTAATACATAAATGGTTGGACTTCATTTATGAAGGTGCTGTTCTGGTGGGTGTTTATCTACAGCTATTTTAGCTTTTGTGAAACGTTGTGTTATCTTCAGTAGACAGCAAATAGCAACACTATTGTGCTATATTCATTAGATAGTAAAAGTGTTGCGTAATCTTCAGCAAAGAGCAATACCTTTGTGCTATCTATTATACAGTAGACCGCAACACTGTTGTGCTATCTTCAGTAGATAGCAGTACCGCTTTTTGGTTAGGTTTTTAAAGCATTAGCTTGGTGGTGAACTTATTAATCTTAGGATTACAGTAGGCCTATGCATATGAGTGATGTGACCACATTGATCTATTTAGATGACTAGTGTGGAATTCCCATAGAATTGGGAGACAATGAGTAATTTAATCAACAAGAGAAGAGCAATGTGGTCAATTGGTCATAATTCAAAATTGTTTAACTATTTCAATCAACTCGTACTCTCGCTCACCATACCAAATAATAATATGCCCGTATTAATTTGGATTAATTTTCTGCTGTATATGTATGTCTTTATTACATGTCCTAAGCTTGAACACAATGCAAATGATATTTAATACTTTTACTAATGCAAGTATACCTGTAAATTGACGCTATTGTTTTTCTTCCATTACAGTACCAAAAATCCACAAGACCAGTATGCATCTCTATGTATCTATACAGGTTGTCTTTGGGTCACTGAACTGTGTCACAAATATTGGAATGTTCTATAGCTCGTCCATGATTTAGAGACTATTTGTAGCCGCACAAGGTTAAGACTCCAATTTGTCGGGCCATAAAACGTCCATCTAATGGCTTGACTAAAGGACATTTGGGATACTTCTTAATATAATGAGTAATCCACTGTTATGTGAGCCCAAAGTTGCCAAAATAATTACAATTGCAATCGTGATCATTGCAAAACATAGCCCAAATCATTGCAAAACATAGCCCAAATCATTTCTTTAACCATAGGTTTCATGAGAACGAAAGTGGCAAAAAGTAGCCCAGATGGCTGAAAAAAATCTTCAGTCTTCATTTATAAGTAGTCTAAGTTGGACTCCAAAATCATTCAATCTTAGCCCAATTGGGCTACTAAATCAAACTGTCTTAGCCCAATTGGGCCACTAAATCATGTCATTAGGAACTCTCTGCCAGCTTGGTAATGAAATGCGTGCCATATAATGTCGTTATCGTGCGTACTATTCCTGAATTAGTGTTTAACCTTACGCCTGGATGGACGCGGGACTAATAGACCCATGTAACATAAAGACATCTACTAACACAACCCTTGACAAAAATATTGTATATATTTCGAATTAGAAAGTAAACAAGCCTATATTTACCATTTTGTTTTTATTTTTACAACAGAAACTCTTCTATAGATCGTTTCAGTGTCGGTGAATGAGTAGATTCAAACATCAATGTCAAATTTCAAGAACGGTTTGGGTTTGGAGAAGCGCCACTTATGTTTTGTGGCCCCTAAACATGTTTTACACACGCCCGTTCATAAGTAATATATGGGGATTTTGCTTTAAACATGTTTAGGGGCCAGTGACACACAGGGTTTTTTCTGCCTAAAGACTATACAGTGTGAGAATTTTCTTGATGTAGAAGGGATGGCATTCCCTTTTTTATATTTTCATTATCGAAATGCCTGTATCATATTTTTTGGCATGCTGTTTTTAGCCTAATTTTATGCACACTTTCTCCCTTTTAATTAAACAAGTGTCTCTTCTTTTTCTTCCCATCACTTTCAATCCCATAGATGTATTTTCTCTAAAAACCCTATATTTGGCAAAACATACAATTGGTTATGAACTTATGAATGATCCATCAGTATAGTAGTCATATCTTTACACCCACTCCACGTCTCAATCCCCTAGCCCTCCACCGGGATGCAACCAAAGGAACCATTACTTAGCCTCCAATACAAATGATCATCTCACAAGTAACACGAAATAATAGTCCACACCAATTTACTGAGTTTCCTTTTATCAGCAACAGCCCATGCCAGCCTGTAGTCTTCTTTTTTTACTCCCCGAGTCCCGTGGGTCTACCGTTGGCGTTTAACCATTCTATGAAACAATATGGTAGCGTTTGGGCTGGTAAACCAGATTGAATTAAGAAGGGCATCGGGCCTAATTGATGTGATTAGTTGGTCCGTGCTCTGCGGGCCTCACCTAGTGACATTCCCCCCAGAGCATTCGGCGAGCCGGCGCTCGTTGCATTCGTACCCAACAAACCTGAAATTCAATGCCATTTTTGTGTAATGATAAGCACCGTTGGATAGTGCAGTTACACCAGACGTTTACATTATGGCTTTCTACGGGAATTGACGAGATAAGGGATTTTGATAATGGGGTCTGTGTGTGTGTGTGTCTGTCTGTTGACAAAAAAAGGAAGAAGAACTTGCACCGTCGCGTTGGGAGTTTCCCTGAATGTTTAGCACAGATAAATTTTGTCGAAAGGGAGAGATGGAGAAGGGTGAAAAAGACGAGTGTTGGAGAAATTGACTATGCAATTGGGTGAAAGACATGTGAGGAACGATAGCAAAGTTATGATTTGTGTGTAACAACTGCGACGGGTTGTGTTCAATGTCAATAGTTTTGGATACACTTTTTGGTGAAAAACTTAATTCAAGTTTCATGAATAGCTCATAGAAGAATTTCTATTGTGTTGAGCAAAGTATGTTTTGTGTTGTGCTATCTTCAGAAGATAGCAAAGTATGTTTTGTGTTGTGCTATCTTCAGAAGATAGCAAAGTATGTTTTGTGTTGTGCTATCTTCAGAAGATAGCAAAGTATGTTTTGTGTTGTGCTATCTTCAGTAGATAGCACAGGTATGTTTCATGTGACCCTAGATAGGAACTGTGTGCTGTGAAACGTATAGTAAGTATAGTGTATTATTTGGAGTTAATTACACAAGTTTGATACTGTGCTATCTTCAGTAGATGTATCTACCATTAACAAAAAGAGCAACAGTCAACTGAAAATACAAATCAAGGAATTTGAAAACAAAATTCTGAAAATAAATGTTACTTTTTCATATCTAAATCATGTGCTATCTTCAGTAGATAGCAAAAGTGTTAAGTTTAAAGAGGGATGGTTAGCAAACATCAGCTGAAGGTGATTGAAACAATAAATGAAATGAAATATTTATTTTATTTTTCTGTAAGTTTATGGTCATATTACTTGTTTTCATTTTAGGATCATACCACAAACTTATGAAAACCTTAGGCCAAATTTAGTATTGTCTGCCAACTTGATATGAGTTACATCCGTGTGCCTCGAGGCTGACATACAACATCAACACGGGTTTTATTAGGCATGTATGCACACTCAAAATGATGGTTAATTCACATCACATATTTTGGCCTCTTTTACAGAGCAACAGTGCCCTTATGTTTTCCCAGCACATAGCCCTTCTCTAACCCATATTTCTTCATAACGCATTTAGATTTGGTTACATACAATCGATATTTTTTTAAAGGATGCTTTACGTTTTTCCACTAGCTGTCATGAATATTCAATTTGTATGCAGAAAAAAAATTGCAGCGAGGCTTTTCATAATCTTAAATGGATGATATTGTTGTCCTTACAATTGCTGACCCTAAGTTTTTGAAGATGAAAAAAATAATGCAATTATAAGCCCATTAAGAGACTGGTTTCTTCCCCCGATCTGTATCTCATTTTGACTAAAATCTTTGGAAATGAAAACTTTTGCGAGAAAGTGTTTAAGAAGACATTGCGCGAATACCCGGCGGGTATAAGGTAGGACCGTTATGCACTCTGCGCAATTATGGTTGTATTTATTGCATATCCTATGCCGGGATCGTCCCATTGCTACAGAAACACAGTGCGCGTTAACAGCCGGGTAATTAGGGATTGTGTTACCATAGTCAGCAACTTGCTCCGCAGACGGAATTTAATTTTTGTTTTACAAATTAAGTAATGGGCAGTGTGGGGCAAAAAAACCCATTTCCCCCGCTTGAGTTACAATCTAACAAAATTGCAATTTGTGCAAATTGAGGCAAATAGAATGGTTAAGCGCTATCTGGTATCACACCTTCACCGTTGCAGAACCCATGATTTTGTAGCCCAATTTTGGCTACTTTTGAAGACAAACAAATTATTATATAGAATACAATTGCTTTGCAAATTGGGCTACTTCTATTGTCTTAATAAAATCAATGATAGAGATAATATTGGGCTACTTTTTAGTATGAATTGGGCTACTTTGCTCAATATTTTATGGCAACACTGCAAACGATGGTTTAACACGTTGTAGCGCCGCAAAAAGGCTATCACTTGCCTTCCGGTGTACACATATGTGTATGGTGGTTAATACGCAGGGTGTGAAAAACGAGTATGCCGAATTAGGAAGCACTTTTTTTTTGTTACTGGGGTAACTCGTCGTCTTTATTCCTCCTGTTCAGGTTGGCAATTATGGCGCCCTCGGTTTGGCTCTCAGGGTATTATTGCGTGGTATCACATGTGTCTCAAAACAAAGAGTTGAAGATCCTTGTGTTGATTGCCTACAGGTTGTAACGCAGATGCACATTTTGGCTACATAACCTTTTGTCTGTAATAGTCGTGGAGTCCAGGGCGAGTTTCAAAACTAGGCACGGTGTCACTACAGAAAGCTCTGGCCTGATGGAGCAAGGGCCACATGGACATAACCCCCCCCCCCCCCACCACCGGGCATATCCCATCATCGACCCTTCTCTTGATCCAAAATATAAGTGTGACCTCCACACATTTTCTAAAACACATTTTGGGACAAAAAGTTGCCAAAAGTGAGGATATTATTTAAATAACGATTTGATCAACAAAACATAGCTTAAATCTTTTACTTTTTCATTAGATTTACAGGGTGTCCAAAAAGTAAAAACACTTGTATTTATTGTTATTGTTTAGGATGTCTATGATGATTTCTGAACAGTTAACATGGATGCCATTTATTTGTTGAAATACTCTGTAGATTTTGTGTGTCATAATCATTGATAATGAGCAACTATAAATAGATGTATATGGGACAAAATGATTCATTTTGTGTGATCTGGTTCAACATTTTCATAAATGAAACCAAAATATTGGGTTTATCTGGGACAAACAATTTTGCACTAGCATGACTAGATAGCTTCAAGAAAAGAAGAGAGCACATGTGTGTCTGTTATCATCAAACCAATGCATCATGATAATAACACTGACCATTATGAGAATTACATAGCAAATTCAAATCACTATCTTGCCACAGTCGGTGAATTTGCAATTATCGGTATAATTTGTAGCTAGAATTGATTAGAGTCTTGATAATTTTTGTAACTTTTTTTTCACTTTTTTTTTGCTCAAATTTCTTGTTATTTTTATGATTTCACCAGATCACATAATGAATGATTCCATTTTGTTCTTTCAGCCCAGCATGCCCACAGTATGCAGGAAAGTAGAAGAAAAGGATACGGCAACCCAACCCCAAATCAACGTAAGGGAAACAAATAGTCTTTTTTTTCATACTTTTTTATCGCTAGACTTTTAGACATGATATTGCATGCTTTTTATGTCATAGTGTTAGCAATCTGATGAAATAGTCTGTTTTTTGTAGAGCTGGTTTGGTGGTGGGATTACTACTTTATCTGAATATCATTTTAAATTTGCCCAATAATGTAACGAATGACAGGTGTTGTCAATTGAGCCAAATTCTGCAACCTTTTTTAATGAAAATAATAAGATATGCATCAAAGTCTCCTCATTTTAATCTACATAAATGCTGCAAACTAGCCACCGTTTAATAAAAGTGTCCAATTTGCACAAGCACCATGTTTTTCTCATTTTAAATTCGGCCTTACGTTTTGCACTTGCACATTCGTTCATGCCATCGATTAGTTGATTTTATCGTATTTGTTTTAAATGTTTTGTCATTTTGTTTTCTCTTGTAATGTTGGAAAAACTACAGCGGCAGGGACTCATTTGTCGGACTTTGGCATTAAGTCATCTGCCTTACTTGCTGATGGTATTGTATATTTAGCATTTTATCTTTTTTTTTCTGATCAGATATTCAAACTGTAGGCTTTTTTAAAATTTTGCTCACCTTTTTTTTTTAAAGCAGCTTTAGCTTGATGTATCAATTTGCAATGTTAAGATTTCATCAACATGTTGTGCTCCCGGAACACTACACTTTAGAGTTAATGTTTTAAGGTGAAGGGTTAGATTAGAAGGTTGGTGCTCCAGGAGCAAAACATGTCAACAGAATCTCAATTTTGCATATCAATATTTTAGTTGCTTTATTCTGCTACTCTCTTAAATCAAAAGATTGAAAAGTCAATCTTAAAGATTGCGCTGAGGGAGGAAGGATCTTAAAAGATTGAAAATATTCTATCTATAATAGAGCAAAATGTCATTATTGTACTGAAATTTGACTCTATTAGATTGAACATTTTCAATCTTTTAACCCTAACACTTCCCCCCACTTTTTTCAGAATTTTTTCTTCAACGCGGAAAATCGACCAAAATATCCCCCCGATCCCCCCGGGATTTGATCCAGGGACCTCTCGCACCACAGGCGAGGGATTCCACACTTCACCACGGCTCTGGCACACCGTTCTGGGCAGTGTATAGCCCAGACTGTATGTATTGGGTCCATTTTTTCATCAAAAAACTTCCACGCCGGGTGGTACCAACGTGCCCAGTCGTGGTATTTTGGGGTATATGGTAGTGTTAGGGTTATGATCCTTCCCTCAGCCTTTTCAATCTTTTGATTTAAGAGAGTAAGTTAAAATATTTTGCTACATAAGATTAAATGCACATACAGCTTTATATCATTATTTCGCACAGCAATATTAGCACATTGCTTCGCCCCAAAGAAAAGTAAAGATCATGATCATGCTAAAAACTGCACAATAGTTACAAAAAAAGCACAGAAAAATTAAAATTAAAACTTGATTGTCAAATGTTTTAACTTTTCATAATGTTCAACAAATAAAAAAAATTGTAAAAGGAAAAAGAGTAAAATAAAAACTTAGATTGTATTCCTGATCCATGCACATAACATGGTGATAGAGCGATTCCATTAGTGGATCTCGTACATTGTGGTATATGCCAATGAAAGTAATACTATTGACACAGTGATGTCATACAGCGTATTTACCCATCAACATTATTTTCGGGGGTGGGTGACCTTGTCGTCTGCGCTCCTGCGATGATATTATTAAATACAATTATCATCTTGCGTCTTATATATATATGGCTTGCCAAACCAGGATGAAATAAGAAGGATCAATATGAAGAGAGTAATTTGTTTATAAAAAGTAGTCTCAGAGCCTTGGTTTAAGTAATCATAAAGTGCTTGACGGTTTGGTGGTGGTTTAGTTTAGTTAGTATCCCGCAAGCATTTGCAAGGAAGATGGAGAAATAGTGTTGGGCCCAAATACTGTAAAAATAGTATATATGCAAATTGAAAATGTGGGACAGTATATTTATTTTTGAAGTAGGTCTGTATAATTATTGCTAAAATGCTTTGAAAATTAAATACAAAAAGTCAATGCTGGAATTTTGCCAATGAATCAATACCAGATTTTATTTTTATTTTGGTAACCAAAATGGCATACCTGCCTAGTGTCAAAGGGTGGCATGGGTTATTGATGCAAAAGATATATGGGCAGTTTACTTTTAAAACCCATACCTGTATACTTGGTCTCAGATATCCTTCCAATAATCGCTTACACTGATCATTGATGTAATGAAATGAGGCCAGAGAGTAGGCATGTTTGATGTCTCACAATTACAAGATCAAGAAGTAACCACTAATAAACGTTGTGATTTCATCTTTTGCCCCCACCCGGAGGCCAGAGTGTTTTCTACTTTCCCCCTAAACAAAGCAGCTGCACCGTCGTGGCCCATCTAGCCAGAGGTGTAGTTTACCCACCATAAATCCACATTCATTTACTTGTGGAAATTAAAAATAGTTAGTCTTGGCCTGGCAAGGCAAGCCTTTCGGCCGAACATCGGTAAACCGTTTTTCGCTTTTCCGTTTGCTCGGCGCTTTACCCCTGCTTATCAAAACAAACAAGCTTCTTTTTGAATCATTTTGATCATTTGTATGTGGCTCGCGAATATTACATTGTCTCCCCCCAAAGGTCACGGCGTTCGCGTGCTATCCATGCTCTCTCTCTCTTTGCTCGAAACCTCTGAAGAAATATTGAATTTGGTCCGTGTCGTTAATATATTAGCATGTTCATAGAGAAAGCTATTTGGTATAGCGAGTCTATTACGACTAGCTGCAGGATAGGGAAAACATTTTGTCTGCATGCCTCTAAGCCAGCAGAGCAAGACAATTATGGATATAGTCGTGCCCGTGTCAACATTTTTTGATGTGTGTCACACGGCCATATCTGACACGCCAAAGCATGGGCCCTGTTCTTTTTTTCCCCGACTCAAACGAGAGGTGGTCACTGGGGTGAAAGTAACGCGCTGATATTGGAAAGTGATTCCTGGAAGGCTCACCGTGGGCCATAAGTCGTTTTGTGTCGACTCTAGTTAGTATTAGGAAATGTCTTATTTTTCTTGTTTTAATTTCTCTGTATGGGTGTGCTTGTTGTATGTAAGGTAATAAGTTCCTGTAGGGGAATGTGAATGATGTAAAGATGTTATTAAAAAGATATCAAGACGGGATGGCACACAATTAAATGAAGTAAATCTGCCATGTGGATGTGGCTGTTTTGCTAACCGATAAAATATATGCACTCCATCTTTTGCTGTTGCTACAAGAAGGCTATATTGTGTCTCACAATTCTTTGTGTTTGCCAAATCGCTCCCAAATGTTTGTAAAATTAGCGACTCCCCCTCTCTTTCTCAGTCATGCAGTGTAATTTCCCCTTGCCTGTTTTTGGAGGAAACCATTTGATAAAGACGACATGTGCCTGGGAGCCTGCGCGGATGCGAACTTCCTCTTCTCTTGTCAGAGAATGAATGGCAACCTGAGGTTTTGGATGGTGGTTGCTGGTTGCCATGGTAACTCCAACCACCAAGGAGGGGATACAGACATACAGTACTGCCTGCCACCCATACTTTTGCATACACCATTTGTGTGTATATGTTTCACTTTGTTTTTTTAATTTTAAAACAATCTTTTTATTTATGCCGCCATTGAATGCCTCGGTTTAAGATATTTACAATTCAACATTGTATGAGGTAGCCTCAAGCACCGGGTGGAATTCATAATAATAATGACTTCATTGATGGTATATAAACAATGAAGCATCATATTATGCCCCCAAACAATGGATTATCACTTGTAATTAATGTGTAGGTTGACCCTATAGCTTAATTCATGGAAGATTCGTTGGCAGGCATATGACACGGGGGCATACAATCACTATTTTGAGTACTACACTCGCTTGGCTATCTTCAGAAGATGAAGATAGCATAGCATAATTGTTTATGCTATCTACAGAAGACAGCATATAAGCAATCATTTTCACTGCAAAAGAGCGTAATCATGCACCTATCTCAAGAACACTTCGGTGGCACTTCTTTTGTGACATGACTTATAAAATGCATTCAAATTGTATCATTCACACTGTGTGTGTCTGTAAAACATAATTAGCTACCTGCTTTTGCTATCTTAAGAGGGTAGAGCTAATCCGCTGTTGCTATCTTTAGAAGATGCTGCTAAGTGACCACTAAAATCCCTTATGCTATCTTCTGTATAGATAGCTTTGATTCTGTACCCTCAACAATGAATCCAGTTTTCCATCAATCCTAATTTATCAATCTGAAATATTAACAATTTAGGCAATGAAGAAGGAGGATAAAATCAAGACTGTCTTGTTTGTTTTCATCTGAATATATCCATTCGATCTGTTTCCAAACCATCACAATCCCATCTCTGATACTCTTCATAGATATCTTTGCATCAATTGGGGTAGAGAACTAGTAGCACGGGTGAATTGATTAACGTGACATGATTAATGTCTTGATTACGAGTGTCGTTACGTGATCAGTTACGACATGGTCACGGCCACGCCGTAGACAGGGCACTTTTAGCTGGAGGGGACATGGATGTATAGAACGAGGCAATGAGTAAAATAATTTGCAATGTGGCACTTACGGCAAAACGCTGCAATATATGCACGGGATGCCGGCTATGCAGGGTCGGGGGCTAGAGAAGCGACCAAACGGAACGTGTAATGCACGTTTGACACGCATCACAGATTTCTCTTCTCCGCATTTTCGCAGTGGATGAGATGTGTCGTTGAGCTGTGATACAAAACAGCGTCGGGGGGATTTGGCCGGCTGAAAAAAAATCACGCTTAACCAAATGGTACATGGGTGTGTTTAATAGTGGTGAATATACTAACACGTTGAACATGGAAGATAGGCTTGGCCCAGATATGCAGACCATACAGCCATTTTTGTAGGTTCGTGGATGGAGTAATCATTGTGACAAATATCGCACCTTGAGCACGCTCATGTTGCCTGTTGTGTTTCTATGTATATTAGGCCAAATTCTTTTTTTGTTACGTTGCCCTCAAGTGCCAATTTTCCTTCTTTTCTTGCTAACAAATATTACTGACAGACCGTGATTCATGACAAGACAAAATTGGTAAATGTCAATTTGACTAATGTTTCTAGTGTGATAATAGTTTAAAGCAATCTATTCAAGCAAACTTATTCATTTCAAGCAGAAAATAGTAATATTTCGACAAATTGGGTACAATTTAATCTTTTAAAAAAAAAGAAATGCGACCATAATTTTTGAGATTATAGGGTCGGTCGGTCGCTGAGGGAAATGTGACAACATTATTTTTTTGCCTTATGTGTGTGGCATATCGGCACAAGGTGTTTTGATTCGATTCATGCGGCTGTAATAGGAAGCTGGTTAGTTTTCAAATTGATAACGCAATGATGGAAATACCTCTGAGAAATCAGCAAATAATTTGGTACCTAAATTCCCTGGACGTGATTAATTTGTTTTCTCCCTCCAAAAGCTCAATCCAGACTCTTATTTTCGGTTCAGAAATATCACATCTTCTAAAAATTAAGTGCTCATCATACTTTGTTTTCTTCTCCAGTAAGATTTTTTTATAGGAAATTAATCAAAATCCAAATAGCCTACTTTTACCGTCACCTTTCACTCGCCATCGTCTGCTAGATCGTCGTCTGCTAGATAAATGAGTTCACCTTTGTAGAGTTTGCGCTTCCTTGCTTGGATTGTCACTATATGGGATAATTCACAATTTATAACATATTTACCCAAAAATCAATACCATAATTTACAGCGCGATGCACAACTCGTACCTGCGATAAATCAAAGACGATCAATAGTGTTCAATTGTGCAACAACGAACGAAACATTGAGAGAGAGAGAGCGTTGTCGGCGGCACGTGGCTTGCTCGGTTGACGAGCAGTTTAAACATGGTTTATCGTCGTTTGCGTTATAAAGCCTCGTGGGTAGGGCAACAACAATACAAACCCGGGCAATCCACCGTTTATTAAAGACAGCATGTATCACACCAATTAGCGCAGTTATCGGATAGGGAAAGAGTGAAGCAGGGGAAAACGAGCGGTGAAAAAATGTAAACATTGCATAATGTGCTCGCTATACCCGGTGTCCTTGACCTTGTAAGTGTGTTGGCCCATAAAATTAAATCATCTCAGGTTTAGTCATGGATTCATAGGTGTGTATATACTACACACCTGCAAATGGCAACGCAGATACATACATGTATGCTCATCTGTAGGAATTATTATGATTGATGGGCTCCATACAAATGCTATATCAATGTCTATCTTGGCTGTGTTTTTGTCTTGGGGTGGGCGTAGGGGTTTCCTTTTTTCCAAGATTTTAACTCAAGTCATGAAAAATGTAAGGATTTTGTCATGGAATTAATAGTTACCGTCTTTGGGTTAATATGCGTGCATAATAAGAAACCAGTGTTTAGATTTATTTACATTGATAGCGCGAACAAAAAGTGATTAAGGCCAAGTACCAAAAATTATGTGTTTCACGTCCCCGCCCGCACCGATTTTTGACGCCGCTCTAATATTTTTGTTATTTGTTATTTTCAAAAATTCCTTCAAAATTCCAAAAAAAGTTTTAAAAAAATCAAAAATCATACCTGTCTTTGTTGTATGTGAGTGTGTCCATCATTTTCAACTATATTTCAATGAAAAAGACGCGAGAAACACTCGTTGGCATAGATAGTGATACGAATATCTAAACAATTCTTGCAAAAAGCTTGTAATTTGGCTTCTGAATAATAACAAAAAATCCAAAAATAACAAATAGTAAGGGCCGCCCTCACTGAGTTTTAAAAAAGTCCGGACGTAAAACACATGATTCTTGTTATTTGGCCTTATAAATCAGACAACCCTTGCCATATTTGAGTCTTTGTATCAACATTTAAAGTTTCTATTTTTTTTATATTGAGCCATATGGATTGCTATTCGTTCCTATTCCTACAAATACAAATATATGTGGGATGAGAAAATAAAATGTATTTAAAAACACCAAAAATGGGGGATGTTAGGACATAATTGAGGAGGCAAGGTGACCAATCTGTATACAAATATTTCCACAAAATCCCACAAAAAGCTAGTGAATAATTCCTTTCGTTTCATCCAAAAATAGCCTGCTTTGTGAGGGCAGCCAAGACTTGCCCCGCTTTTTAATCATCAGAGAAAGAGAAGAAAAAAAGCTCCAAAATTAGCTCGGGTTATAATATAGTGTACAGTCATCATTTAACGAGGTCTCTCTCGCAATATATGGCAAGGAGGATAGCAGGAGGAATGACTTTTTCTTGGTTTCTAAAAGCCAGAGCTCGTTCACCATCTCGACCTGAGCAATTCACCTTTTTTCACTTCACTGAACCTAAAAGTTAGACCCCTGATTAAATTGCTGTGTTGTTTTTCCCTTTTTGACTCTCGCTCTCTAAACCAAGGCCGTATGCATGTCATTTTTCTGTTGTTGTCCAACGAGGTTGTTTTGTGGTGTTTTGTGCGTGTTTCATTTGCTAGTATTTGTCCTACGGTCTGCTGATATTTATATTGTATTAGCATGTAGTCCATTGTTGTATGTATTGTGATCATACATGTTTTTCAATCGGTTCACAATGACCATTTGAGTGGTCAACATAAATGACTGTATAAATTACACTCCACCCATTGAGTTACGATTTGAAAAAAACCCTCAATGCAAACATCTGAATTTTGATACTAATTTCAAGTCATGCATCATGGCTAGCTCTCTTAACACTCTCCATGCAGCAGAGTCTACAGACGACATTCCAAATGTTCACAAAATGTTTCACAAAATGTCAAAATGATTGAATTTCATTACCATATTTGGAATCACCATGAGAAATGCATTGAAATAAGTACACACATGCCTAGTGTTGGTTCCGTAATTCTTGAGATAGACCTTGAAAGTTGAGAATGGTTTCTGACAAATCTGTTTTGTATACCAATAGCTGCTTGGAGAGTGTTAAGTGAATGAATGAATGATCAATGGTTATACCGTGTTTTTGTATTGGGTTAGGTATATAGATGCCTCGCTTGCAAGCTATTTGAAGGGTGATTTGATTATCCAAACGTGCAAAATGAGGGAAGTGTACCATTATATAGCAGCAAATTGCGGGTAATTAAACATTTGAAAAACCTTTTCTTAACATCTACCTGGACATGTGTGAAAGGTGGTCAATTTTGATCATTTTTTTCTTCAGATTCTCAATCAAGATGAATGTGATATAGGAATGGAAAAAACCTTCAACTCAAACCGATGGTAAAAAGGGTCAAAATTGCAACCCGATGCCTAGAACATCCGCCTGGTCTTACAATCCCAGCTCCATCATTTCAACCAAAAATGTGCGACTTTCTCAGTAATAGATGGCCGATGGGAAGTTTTGGGTGAAGGTTTTGAGTTGAAATATTCAAGCTTAGCCATTTTATTTTGAGATCAGTTCAGTTTAATCATATATTGGGGATGTTACAAATTTTACTTTCAAGATGGCCGCTGAAAGTTCATGCAAGCACTGCCATCGTATGAAAGCACAAATCGTGAATTTTTAAAATAACCTTCCTTAGCGTGAGAGAACATTTCTCTGTCAAATAAATTAAAATAAATCAGTTTATATTAAACATCGCTATAGATAGAAACAACACACCGAACTTGAATCCTCTTTGTGTAATGCCTTGGTTTTTTTCCCTCGGTTGAATCTTAACCACTTGTCAATTGAAAATCAGATTCTCCTTATTTCTATAGTCGGCAAATCCTTTGACTTTTGTACCATAACAATCCCTGCGTACCAATCATAAGCGCACTGGGCGACGGTGTGCGCAGACGAGGGATTCTCGTCGGCTGCCAGGGCGACGGAGCATCATCTCCTTCACCAATTACTTCTACACCACCTCATCAAACTTATTCAGGAAAGCCTAGCTCCTCCAAGTGAAAAACACCTGGTATGGTGGTTGGTGGTGGGAGCTCTCTCAAGATTGCCTTAATTCAAGTGTTCTTGGCATGGCATGGCAGCAAAGGTTTTCAATTAATTTTGTGATATATGGTAATACAAAAATTGAAATAAAAATATCACAATTCTAGCAGGTTTTTTGTGTGCATAAAGTTGGAAAATATTTGCCTAAAAGAGCGTGCCACTGAACCGCTGCTGCTGCGGTGGTGCTACAGCATAATGAGCGAGTCTTGTCGTAATTTGATTAAGATACCACAGCGTTTGCTGCGGAAATATTTATATAAAATAAGGAATAGTCAATCTGAACAAATAAGATGATGTGTATTTATGTATATGGGGATATGCCTCTTGATAACATCCAGGGTGTTGGGTCTTGCCCATTTTGTAGGATTTATTCGGCATTAATTACCCAACTTTGTATCAAACAAATTATGATACACTTTTTCATTTTGGGTGGAGGATGGGTTGGGAACAATTTTGCACATGTGCTGTAAAACAATGGGGATACCGAACTGTTTAATGCGATGCATATCCATGCAGATGATGCTAGTCTTGAAACAAGTCCAAGACCAAATAAAGCTCAAAACACTCAGTTAGCAAGATCTGTGTTTATAGATTATATTGTTATACATTGAATTCTGCAGTTAGTTGCGCGAAAAAGTGCGTCTACTTAGCGATCAAGTCTACATTTTGTCAAAATGAGAACGAGGCTTGATATAATTATGCAAACAAGCCATGCTCAGCTAGTGTGAATAGTATCGCCATGGTAAACTGACAGCTTGCCAACAAGATATAAATAGATCAGGGTAAATATTTGGAGATATTTCTTGCCAATTTTGCTTTGAAATATTTAGAAAAACATTTTTTCAAAGAAACATTTTTTAAAGTTTACAAATGAATATATATAAGATGTTGTTATCAAACTGATAGCAGTAGTTTTACTTGTGTCAAGCTCATACACACGCACATGCAGTTGCAGACGACGTGTGCACAGTTTCCCTTGTTTTCGTTAAGGCAGGATCCCGCGACTGTATTTTCAGCTGCTTGAACCGTGCATGATGTAGTGCTTGTGTGAACCGCGGATAAAAATCGTGGCGAGATGCTCACAAACGAGCGCTATTTCGCTCCTGGATGTTTAAATTTCCTCATTCTCCCCGGGGGAGAAGCGCTCATTTAATTGTAAGGCCCCTACTGTCAATGAACTCCGTGTGTGTGTGTGTGTGGCTCGGGCTCGTCGTCGTCGCAAGAAACGAGGCAAGCTATAAATACGAGATTCTCGTTGGCTCACCAAGAATTGAAGGGATCTCGTGTAAATTGATTACTGAAAAGCGCAGGCCTTTAGAAATGACACACACACAAAGTGTTCCCTCTGGACCCTAGTTGCGTTAGGGGGGAAAAAATGGCCGTCGGTCTGCACAGCACGCATTAACTCTCCTCCATGCATCCGAAATCTTAATCATTAAGCACAATTTTTGTACCCCTTAGGCTACTCAGAGCCCGTTTCTCTTTTTTGTGTGTGTATGGTTGCAGCAGTGTAACATGGAGTACGACAAGGACATGAAGACACATTAAAATGACACAGGATGAATAGGGGAGGAGAAAGAAATGTGAAAAAAATTGAGCCGAGATAATTTCTTCAGATATTGTGTATTGTTGCCAGGGCAGCGGAAGCTCGAGGGTTATATCGTTAGTATTTCCGTCTGATAATCAATGAAAGGGGTTGCTTTATTGCATCAATCACACTTACGGGTAACGGACAAAATGGTGATGCTGCTGCTCTCTTTATGCCGGGCAGATCATATATACTTGTGGAATTTGAGAATTGATCTCTTTAAGATGAATAAGATCCTTATCAGGGTTAACGCTTATATCCTGTATTTCCGATATCATCTTTATTCATTCGTGGTGTAGGATTGATGTGTGTGCTCTATTAAGCAGGCTGGGTTATATGCCGAGAACTATTGGAAGCAAGTAGTAGCCGGCCTACCAATTTCATTAATTGCTATCCTTTACCCCCTGGGGTCTACCTATCTATCTTACAGTGGTTCTGATTGGTTCATTACAAGATGTACTCATATGAATAACCAATTCAAATGCAGCTTGTAAAATGTTTCACTCCCATCTTTATCAGGGATACAATTATTCTAACAATGTCTCTCATTGGTGCAATAAATGATGTATCCATCTTTTTAACCAATCGGCCGGTAGTTCTCAGGGGGTTAAAAAATGGTGCAGCTTCTGATGATGGCAATTGGTAGAATCTAGCTCATCTTAAGATTGCACATTGTTATATTCAAAAGGTAGCACCATGCTATTATCAGAAGATTTGTTACTGTCTTCAGAAGAAAGCATTTACTGCCATCTTAACACTTTCCACGCGGCAGGCGGCTGCAGACGACATTCCAAAATTTCACAAAATGTTTAAAAAATGTCAAAATTATTGAATTTCATTAACATATTCAGAATCACCATGAGAAATGCATTGACATAAGTACAAACATGCCTAGTATTGGGTCAGTAAACCTTGAGATAGGCTTTGAAAATTGTGAAAGGTTTCTGAAAAATCTGTTTTGTGTATGGTTAAAATAATAGCCGCGTGGAAAGTGTTAAGAAAATTGCAACCGTTGCTATCGTCTGCACTGCTATCTTGAGAAGATAGCATTTGTTTGCTTGCTTCAAAAAATATCATTTGTTGCTATCTTCAGAAGATAGCATATGTGGCTATCTTTAGTTAAAAGGTACGATATAGCAGTTGTTGCCGTCTTCTGAAGATAGCATTTGTGGCTATCTTTAGTTAAAAGGTACAATATAGCATTTGTTGCGATCTTAAGAAGATAAAAATGTGTTGCTCTCTTGGATTGATAGTAAATTCAAGTGGTTTCTTCAGAAAATCATTGTCTTATCTTACAATGGTGGTCTTGTTTGAAAGGATAAAACGTTAATGTCACATCTTGGCAACAATTTTTATGCCAACTTCAAATTTATCTCATTTAATAAGAATGATACTGCATTGTTATAGAGGGTTGACAGCCGACTCTACCTCACCTTGAATTAGCAAGTTGTCCAGTGGTGGTGACTAATATAGTTTAATTCAAGCTATTTTTGGGATCCTTTTCAGGCGTTGTATTTATACTTCTAAATAAAGACCAACACTAAACATGTGTCTTTTAGCTGTGAGCTTTTATAAAAGACTGGATGTTAGATTCTGTACATTGTACAGGTATTTTACCATACAATTGTGCCTTTGTGCCGACCTGCAAGAAAACAAATTATCTTACAATTATTGGTTTTGTAGTGTCAAAGCATTGTATTGGGCACAGCCCACGGTATCGGTGGACAACGACGCAGTCTAACGTCGGAAGCCAATCGATAAATTCAATGTTGTAATACGGCTTATTTGGGATATATTGGATGAAAAACCTCGAGCGTTACTGAAGCCGATTAAATTCTCTGAGTTCAGTTGAGTGTACCGCTGCAGATGCAAAAATTCCAGTTTGCAATCTAGAAAAGGTTGGATAAAAATAAGAAAAGTCATCCGTAGAGTCAACTGCGCCATTGTCTTGGTGCTCATATCGTCTCGATACAAAGCATTTTGGGTAGATTGAGCTTGTTCAAAGGTGTGGTGAAATCGTATGTTTGTCATGCACAAATAAGCACACATCACAACCTAATTAGGCAGCCGTGTTGGTAATTTATACCTCGGCTGGCGCTTTCATAAGTCGTAGTAGGTATACTGGTGGTACTATTTATAAGTCTACCTTAGCATAGTAAATGATGTCCAAACATTTGATGAAGGGACACCATCATCATGATGGGGAAGAAAAGAAATCAGCCCGAGGCGGTAGTTTTGTCTGGGCAGAAGCTGGAATGACAAAATGGAGATGGGAGGATTGTCAGAGCTACCAACAAAAACAATAGCCGTGTTCATTTACTCAACAAATCATAACGGGCGAAGGCTTTGGTACACAAAAGCTTTACTCTGGACCAGGCTTGGCTAGGCTGGCTCAAAATGCCCTGTGAATGTTTGTTTAAAATTTGTCAAAGCAAAAAGAGACTTTTTCTATGTGTACACATCGTCAATCATCTTGCTTGTATTATGGCGGTCTGCTCTACTCCCAAGTCTTGAGTTGTTATTGTGCAGAATTTTCACAATTTTGATTCATTTTTTCTTCATAAATTCACCTAATTCATTTCTTCTTGAACATACATTACATTTTTATAATAAAAGGTTTAAAAAGTTGAATGTAAGTCTAGTCAAAATCACCATTTCACCTGTGATTGTAAGATAACATCCTAACCTTAAACCCATTTAACAATAGAGGCCTTGATTAAGTCTAAACCTTTCCCTCAAATTAATATTATGCATACTCCCTTTGGGTTGGGATTAAACAATATGTAAATTAGTTTCCAATAATAATCTCTTTTGTTATCAAATTGATTGTCTTCAAACTCACAGAGTTAATTAATATATTTTTTATTTGAAATAGTGAGAATTTATCCCAGATACTGTAGAATGTTATAAAAAATAACTGTAATATGGCTCGGTAACTAATCACGATACCACATTACAACACGTCCATTTGCGCGCGAGCGCATGTACACTTAGCAAATGTGTGTTTGTAAAGTACGTTCAAGTGTGGAAAATGACACAACCTAAGTGAAGTAATCATCGTAAATGGCATGTTAATTTGTCCATTTTTCCTACATTTATCCATCATAATTAACCCGCTGTGCTTCATAAAAAAAATCTCAGCTAATGGACTCGTCGTGCCGTACACACGACAACAATCATCACACACACACGCATTATACCAGACACCGAAACCAGCACTCAATTGGCTGCAGCAAGCCTTTTTTTTTAAATGGTCTGTCTTTCAGACGTGGCAATTTGCTGTCACTACGCATTCGTTTTTCCATTTTTCACCTAATAAACTGAGGAGGGATTTTGTTTGGCTATTGTTACGGAATTAACTGTTACAATGACGGTGGTGCTTACATTTGAATTGTAATTTGCCATAAATATTGTGTGCTCTCTCCGGAAATGCTGGCCAGTGGCCAAATATGAAAAAAAGAACTTGTTTGTCGTATAGCTGTTTTTATTTAAAAAAACACAGTGGGAGGTTCAAAATGGCTGGTATGTCTACAGAAACATGCACCGAACTTAAAACATCAAGATGACTGAAACAAATTGAGGACCCTAGATCTAAAAGGGGGTTAAGTCACAATCTTGTGAAATTGTAGTTAAGTATCAGTTTCTGCTACAAGGAGGATCTCAAATTTTAATTTTACAGTTAAGTCATGTGGTAAAGCTGTGTAAGAGTCCATGGGAGGTACAACCTGAGTGGGTCAAGTCCACACATGGACACAATGAAACCCAGTTTTTGCTATTTTTCTCAATGTGACTTAACCCTCTTTTAGATCTAGGGTCCTCAATAGTAGACAAATAAAAATTGTGAGAAAATGAAGGGGAAAAAAAACCCACAAAAAAAGAGGAAAATGTTCAAAATAGTCTATTGGAGAAGATGAGTAACATGATATTATTTTAGTAGGCCTAATGCTAATGGTTCTGGTTGTGTAATTGTCAAGTCACCAGATTATAGTGCTCTGTGGTAGGCCGTCTATTTATTATATCACAAATGCTGCTAATAACAATAAAACAGTTTGAAGAATCTTACTTATGTAGTTTGGAAATGAAAAATAGACAATTTTATGCGATGAGAAAACAAAGAAATAATGAACGGTAGCGATATATATATATGTGTGAAAATCAAAATAATCAGTAACAAAATATACTTAAAATCTTCTTATAACAACCTTTTCAAAATCATTCATGTATATGCAATTAGCAAAACCAATAATATTTGAAGGGAGACTGATCCCTCCAAAAGTGGAGCACTTGTAACCTTGTATTCAGCTGAAAACCAGTGATGTAGTGTAAAATACAAAGCTTTTATTTATTTGAGAATTTCATAATTTCGATGGATGGGTGGATGGATGATTTCCATAAAGAAAAACACAAGTAATCTGTTATCAAGGATTTTTATAAATGTAGTCCCATCTAAACTGTACACATTTTTTAACATCCAAATTTCCATGTGATGTTTTGGTGCAAAATGTTAAAATTGATTTGGTACAACATGAACATTGTGACTTTTGTGAGGTATAGTGATTTATATTATACCACAATCATCAATTGCTTTGATTTTTCCCATCATTAATCTTTTACCAAAAGATTTTCTAGGGCAAAAATTCACTTTCCTCTTTCAAACAAGAGATGATGCGTTCATGAGATAAGATATTAATTCGTAAATGACAATAATTTGCACCCCCATTTCATGATGCACATGTATTTGACGGCGTGGCGTATTCATCAATATAAAAGATTATCTGGTGACTAACTAAAAAGGGAACATGATTACAGCGCAGTGGTTGCAGTAATTTAGAAGAGAGAGAGTTTCTCGAATTGATGACTAAATTATGTCCCAATCTGTATCCAACAGACGGCATCATGCGCAGTGGAGGGATGTATACAGTTGCCACATCATCGAGCTAGGAAACCCCTTATTGATTGCGACTATTTATATCGGGATCTCTCTATGTGCATCGATTTTGGCTCTTAAAAGTGGTCATTTTTTGTGAGAGTTTTATTTTGTGTCACGTTTTTCGACTTGTTGTAGGGATTCGAATAATTTAAAAAGGAATGGAATAATTAGAAACAAGGCGGTTTTCAAATCACTCATTTTATATTAATGATGTAAATTGATCAATCGTTTGGTAGTGTTTAGACAAACCTACCATTTAAAATCAAATCTTAGCGGTTGGCATGAAAATGTACCCAACACAAATGTTAATATACTTTCGTTAATAAGCTAAATATAACCGGTTGCTATATATTCACACTGACTAACATTCCAAGTCTTGGACAAGGCCTGTCTGTGGTACATAAGCAGAACCCGTTTGTGATTAACGCTTTCCACGCGGCTATTATTTTTACCATACACGAAACAGATTTTTCAGAAACCTTTCCCAACTTTCAAGGTCTACCTCAACGATTACTGAACCAATACTAGGCATGTTTGTACTTATTTCAATGCATTTATCATGGTGATTCCAAATATGGTAATGAAATACAGTAATTTTGACATTTTTAAACATTTTGTCAAAATTTGGAATGTCGTCTGCAGCTGCCTGCCGCGTGGAAAGTGTTAAGCTTATAGACATCCCAATTATATAGAGTGCAACAGGTTAAAAAGCTTCATCGCATTGATTTATTTATGGCTGGTGTATGAATGTCAATGAGTTCAGTCTGAGAGGCTGCATTGATTTTCTAAATCACGCAATTGATTTTTCTTCTTGTTTAGATGTTTAAATATGCCTAATATAAACAACTAACACAGATTTAATTTGATTCATCATTCATTCGGTGTATTGATTAAATAATAAGGGAGTGATTGCTTTTGGCTTGAATTATTTGATATACATTTAGAGAATATTGGCCAGTGCGTGTGTGTTATACACCGGTGTCGCGGCGTTAGCCAATATGGCCGATGCTTGACATCTTATACACTGAACTGTTTGCGTTGACTCTTTGATGTCGTCGATATTGATTATGTATCCATTTCAGATTAAACGCTCTTCTATTATCCAATCACACATTATGATTTTGCCTTAGCCTCGCGGTTGAACCAATTTCTTTTTTTTCTTCCTTCTCGCGTCGTCTCCCAATTCCCCTGTCCCCCGTATACCCATGTACCCTGAAGAAATGAAGAAAACATCATCAATTTCTTTTTGAATAAGCAATGTCTTGATACGTTGAGCTACGGCTGCAAATGGAGTATTGCTTGATGACAGGGACTAGCCTTTAACAACGTAGCCCCTTGCGGAAACCAATTAAAAGCGTCACCTTTGGCTGTGTGCAGGGCAAGACAGCGCACCATGCAGGAGGTTGCCATTTGCCACCCTTATTTTTTGCAAGGGCATAATGCGTGTGCGACGGCGTGGTAATAATGCGTGGTCGCAGCGGCGGGAAATTTCATTACATTTTGCCACAAGGAATGCACAGCAGTACAGGTGCATGGCGCGAGGGGTTGGTCGTGTGTGTGTGCACACTGTATGATGATGGCGAGATGGGAAGAGATGATAGAACGAGTTGTATAAAAAGAGAGAGAGAGAGGATAAAAAAAGATGTGAGTGATACACATGTGCTCTCTGTGACAGAAGATGGTCACACCATAAGTGCCGACTCACTCGACCCTGATTTAGTATGGGTATAATCGTCACCATCATCACCATTTTTTGTCTTTTACTAGACTTGAGCCAAGGAATCGAAATGGAATAAATCTGAATGATTGGCCATTTTATTAAAACTTGGTTTGGTGAAATATTAGCAATAGAAATGAACAAAAACAGAAAATAACTTTAACTAAAAATAGAAAAACGTAACTAAAAATGTTTAAAACGTGTATGTAGATCAGATCAGGCGAAGGCAGAAAGGTATGGTTAATGATATAGACAAATAATCACACTCAGGAAATGTATGCGCACCAGAGCGTTGGCAATAATTTTAGAGCAAACTTTGATTATAATTGAATTATTTGCAAATTAGACCCCGCAGAGAGTCTTGATGTCAAGGGTATAACAATTTTGACAACAATTACACAAATACGAGCACATTTTTTGAATTTCTATCCCTTACTGATTTAGACCCAAAAATTAATTCTGTTATGATATTCTATAATATAATATTGTGTTACGAAGATACAACCAAATGGAGGTTTATGGGAACAATGCCAACATTTTGTTATTAATAAACACTATAAAAGTGTATAAAATATTTAAAAAAATACAATTTGCATGATTCACTTATTCTCTCCCCACGGCAGTAATATCCCTATGTCGAGACTGGAGGGCAGTCTACACTGGGCTTGGTTTCCCGTCACCTGCACTGGTTCCCATCCATTTTTACACCTCACCAAACCATTGTTGAACTTGTCATATCTATTGGCCTGTGATATTAATTAATAAGCTTTCATATAATATGATATCATGCAGTATCATAGGCGGCCATTTTGTTGTTGGGCTCTATCTCCCCATCTCACACAACATCAAAAGAACAGCTTCTGCAGTTGCCTTGGTAACACCAAGCCAGAGGTTGCGTTTATCACACCCCAGTCAAACCATCAGCAATCCAGGAGATTTTTAGTTTTTTTATTGTCTACTTTTTATTGCAAGGAACAAAGAGGAGTGTGTGGGTTTTTTTTGGGTCAAAAGTTCTTTCCCTAGCTATAGACCTTGCTGTATTTTAGGTAGATTACATGCTCTATTGAAACACAGTGGATAGCACTCTCCTGTATTATAGTGAGTGGGGAAAATTATATAACAGGATTTATAAGAATGGAAAATAGGCTTACATGTTCACAAGTGACTGACTCATCCATCTAACATGTAGGCATGATGAATAACAAGCAGGATTTAAGAATTATCACAATCCTGTATGGAGGCCTTCCACTCCAGGTGCATTTAATAGGTCCTATATAAACCACATTTTGTTGTGCTTATTTTGTAAATACACAGAGCATTAATTACCATGGCAGGTCAAAGACCCCTGTCTGATCATAAAGATGTGATACACAATGGTTTGGAGTAATGTCATGTAATTGGACAACATATTGTCTGAGCCACCACCGTTGAATTCTGCAACCTCTATAGAATTGTTTTTTTGTTGTTGTTCTTTATCATTATTGAACTCTGCTAGGGTATCCCCAAAGTGAATCATTTATTGTTGCAGTGACTCTCCCAGGTGGTTATGTTAGCCCCACACACCGCAAAGTGCGGTACACCGGAAACAGACCATGTTTGAAAATGAAATGGGTTTGATAAAGCATCAAATGGAAAATACTGGTGCTTGTTAAATTTTCTATGTATGTAGGTCAAAGGGTTTACAGCTATGAAGTTAAAAAAGATGAAACATTAGACATAGGTCTACATCATTTGTCATGTATTAGACATAGAGATTAGCTCCAGCCTAGTGATTTGATAGGGTCTATATCCTATAGAGGATGTCCTATTGGTGATAAAACTTTCTATTATTCCAAGGTGGAAGTGTAGGCCTACAATCTATAGGAACTCCCCTAGTGAAGATTCTAATGGTCCATGATTGCATGGCTTACCACTCACATATGGGCCACTTATTCTTACTCTTTTATCCTGGTTTAGTTCAACCATAACACTTTCCATGCGGCAGGCAGACGACACTCCAAAATGTCACTAAATGTTTCAAAAATATCAAAATTATTGAATTTCATCACCATATTTGGAATCAAGAGTACAAGCATGCCTAGTATTGGTTCAGTATTTCTTTAGATAGACTTTGAAAGTTGGGAAAGATTTCTGAAAAATCTGTTTTGTATATGGTAAAAGTTAAGTTATAGTCCTGTGGAAAGTGTTAAATAATACTACACAGCCAGTCTCCCAAAAACTAACAAACATCCCTAGCTCCCTCCACACCATACACCAGTGTTCTTTGTCCAAGCCTTACTTGCACATACTTTGTATTGTTCATGATGTATGTATTACGTACCACAAAGTAGTCCTACCTCAGTACCTACAAATTAAGGAGGCTTTACTTTGACCATTCTTCTTAGTGTTTATACATTGACACTTCCAAGAAGAGAAAACAAACATAGACTTTCCCTATTCTCAAACCTGCCAGTGTACTTTGTATACTGCTCTGCTGACATGCTTGTATGTTTTCCCATAGGGCAGTGCATTCTAAGCTGCTATCTCAAACCTACAGTCACAATTCAGCTTTTGGTTGGTACTTGTAGCCCACTAGCAGATTTAGGTACCATAGATGATACCCAGAGTCCAAATGTTTACTTGCTCTCCATGCAAGCACATTGAACCGTGTCCTTCAGAACTAGAATGAAAGTAGAATTTGTTTGCCCTTTGCACCAAAAGACAAGATTTTTTTTAACAATAACCAACTCTTGGCCAGTTGTTAAACATTACGGGACAATGGACAATTCAGTGCTTGGTCTGAAATGATACCAATTACATTATATCACAGTACAGGTGTATTGTGGCACATTATTATTTATCCATGTTTTGATGTGTATAAATGGCTATCCCTTTCCATTAGGTGTTTGATATAACAACCCCGACACAAAAGAATTGCCATGATAGCTATGATGAGTTTACATTTAATTTATCAACATTCATGAGGTATGATCATCTTTTAAGAAGGACACAAAACATGCTACATACCTTGAGGGTCATTATACTACTGATCATAATGATTTTGGATAAAGGAATTTCAAATAACACAATGTAGAAAATGTATTAAACTTAAAAAACTTAAAACTTTTATAGGCTTCACAAGGTTTTTTCTTCAGTTTTTGTTTGTTTGTTTGTGTGTGTGTGTTTTGTCTCTTGATTGGTTAGTGCGGACCAATGGGCCCAGACTCTTCATATCTTTGGGGAAAGCATGCAAAAAATGTTTGATAAAATATCATTATAAACAAAAGGCTTGTGCTAAAGCATGTCTCCACCGCATTTCAAGTTTTAAACCTTTGTCTGTGTGCACAGTTGTTGGTGATGTTGTTTGTCAATTTCAGTATATTTTTCAAAAGATAATGCAATTGTAAGGCCCAAAAAATAAACAAGTTTGTTTCCAATAGCAAGCCTGAAAAATCAAATGCGAAATGCGTTTTTTTATTTTTATTTTTTTGTTCAAATTCATAGGGGAGATTCACTTGAAATGGTTTTATTTAGTCAAATCTGTGAATTTTTGTTATTATGCTCACTAAAATGTGATATTCGCCACAGATTTTTACTTTCATGTTTGCCGTATGTGGCCAATCGCCATCTTGAAACATGCAGACACAATTTTGACAAAAGATGGCGACCTAACAATATTTTTTCCAGGTTTTTCTATAAAAAAAATTAAATGCGCAAGAATCAAGCGTCTCAGTGAAATGCGCGCTCAGTACTGGAAACAAACTTGTTTTTTTGTTTGGCCTAATGAGCAACAATTATTAAATTTAACCTATCTAATCACAGCTCTTTTTGTTTTCTTTTCTTTTCCATGTTTGATCCTCCTTGGTGTGTTCATTGGTATTCATCATCGTCATTTCACATCGTCTATTACAGGTAAGTGTTCATTTATTTCATACTGATTCAGGACACTTATGTCCAGGGGTGTAGATATGTACCACCTTGGGGGAAAAACCCCATCTTACCGGATGGCATATACGCCATGCCATCCATACCATATCGGTCATTTTCCACCAAATTTAATTTTAAAATTCAAAATAATTCAGTAGAAATTTATATTAGTTCTATGACTATGAGACCGCTTTTTGAGACAATGACAAAATGTAAGCCCCTGTTTTTGAAAGTCGGGATTGCACCTCTCCTACCAGTAAAGGGTAGAGTGGATGGCTAGATCATAGTATATAATGTGGCCAGGGAGGGGTGGGGTGCTCGCTCAGTTGCACCAGCAGAATTTAATTTTATCATTAAACACTTATGGCCTCTACCTATTTTACAGCCATTTATATGCGTAATTCCAGTAGCTAAATACTGACAGTGTCAGTCTCAATAAAAACCAACTCTATCAGGTTTATCAAGCTTTGATTTCTCACCTCCTAATCAATTCAATTGATAATATTAGCAAACCAATCACCTCCAACTTGCCGTAATAAAATAACACAATCCGGTATTATCTCCCAAGGTTCTCATCGACATGGTCAGCTCAATTGATTCTCACTCTGACAAGTGCGTGTTAAGTAGAGCCAAGAAGCAATTGAGCACCGGCTAAATGTCAGCTAGCTCCCTCAAGTAGCGGGTATTTGTTTTTAAAATAGGGACAGCGGCATTGATCGTGGACGAAAGCTGTCAATAATTCCGAGATAATTGTCACTTTAGAACAAGTAGTGGTAATGAATTACAGTGGATGAAAACAAACAATGCAATTTGGACTCTGGACCCTTGTCGTAGCATATTATAGCTGGCTGGCTTGGTGACGAGACCTTTAATAATACTCTACAGTAGTGGAATGTTTGACCATTCTTGACTGACGACTGCCTGACGATGTGTTATCTGCCTGAACTTGACACTTTAGATTTAGAATCCCTGCGGAAACTGCTGGATTTGGACAAAGCTTTTGGATTTTATCAAATGCCTTTTGGAATTTGAGCAGATTTCCCCAAATCTTTTGGATTTTCGAAGCTTGTGGCTGCATGGCTATATAACCAGTAACAGTAACTACTGTTATAACCAAAGCTTGGATTTTACATAAAACCTTTTTATTTTTATTGCTTCTTGTCGTAGAAAGACCAGGCTTATAAGATTTTTGACTGGTAGATTTTGCTCAAGAGTCTATTATCTCCTCCTCCCACCACAAGAGGGCCTACTTTATTATTACTGATCAGGTTCCGAGGGGCCGTGTACTCTTTTATTAGGCCTAATTATATGCTCATAAATACTGCTATTACTATTACATGTAGTATTACTTAGACTCTTATTTAATATGGGTTTAAGTTTACCATTGAAGCTTAGGTATTAGTATTTCACATTGTTAATTTTTAACTCGAATGTAATTATGAATCTTGTGATCAGCAATTTTGGAACTCTAATTCGAAAAGAAGCGATGATCTTTGCAATTATTTAACTAACTTTATAATTTGTGAATTAAAACACAATTATTACTATTGTGATCTTATACATATTATATCCACATTAAAACATGCAATACAAAACTCTAATCCGAAAAGTAGGGATGATCTTTGCAATTATTTGGATAAGACTTAATAAAAAAGGGTTTATTATTTGAAGTACAGGACATTGTTGGTCCAACAACTTCTTTTAGAATATCTTAACTTACTCTCTTGTAAGCTTAGAAGCCTTATCATTATTAATACCTTAATCAGGTTTCTGTATTACATGTCACAGCTTGGCATTGCCACTAATCTTGCACAATTTGTCCACCTACCATTCAAAGACCACCTTTAGTCATAACCCTCTTTTCTTAAAATTAAATAGGGCCTACTACATCTTTTATCTTTTGAAGGGGGGAATGGTGGTGGGAAAATAAGTTAACAACCTGAACAACACCTCACAACAGCATTACGGGGATTATACCCTTTAATTCTCTCTCTAAGGGGGATGGATGGCAAAACAATTTTAACCACCTTAACTACTCACAACGAGCATTAGGCCGATTAGGCCCTTAATTCTCCTGTTACCAAGGTAGAGCAACAATGGTGAGTTGGCACAACCTGGCAGATAAGTAGGTTTATCCCGACATGAATAAACCAACCTTGTTTGTCTGTATTGTTCTCCCTAGGATAAGGGATGTATTAAGTCTCATCACTCTGGTGGTGTTTTGTAAGGACTTTAAGAAGTTTATTCTCTGTGGATGAGGGAGTCCAATAAGAGGCCTCATTAAAAATTTAAGGGCTTGGAAAGTTCTGAGTGAATGAATGAGGCGCATCTCCTTGGCTCTTTTGTGCATCTCCTTGGTTCTTTTGTGCCCATTGTTTGGGGCTGTGGGCATTAGAGGGATGAGTAGGCCTTGGGAAGTTGTATAGGAATTTTATTTTTCTCATTTATTTTATAATGATGTGAAGAGATGAATTGAGCATGGCGGTTGGTATCATCTCTTAAGAATCCCAAGGAATGTACTTATTATTTGAGCTAATCTTAAGTTAAGGTGGTTCTTGTTTTTAATCCGCAGAATAAAAAAGTGCTTTTCAGCTATTTTTAAGCTACTTCTTATTTTAATCTGGAGATGGGTATTGAATTGAAACACATGGCAGCTTTAGACTTTTACTTCAACATATTTTCTTAACTTTGTATAATCCACCGATATCCAACATCTAAATATCAATTTGTATAATTTATGATATTACTTCTTGATATTCTGTATTATTACTGTTTGGATTTAAAGTGCCATCATCATACATCATATAAGGCCATTACTTAACAACTTTTTCCATTAGCATAAATGGCAAATTGAATGTCTTTGAATTTCATTTCTTAGGGCTTTTTTTAGCATTGTACCTTTCGTCTATTCATGGTGTAATAGTTTTCATTTGAAATGTTGCCTTTTTGCGGCGGTCTGAATGAGTTTTATGACCATCGTGCAACAAAAACACATGACTCAAACACAGTGATGCACTGTTATAATAACTGCATAACATGCCCCAGTTCTATTGACGAAAAATTGCTGCTAAAAGATTACCATTTTTCGCTTCCGAAAATTGAAAGACGAGTCTATCGCCGCTGTGCTCTTGTCGCATAATAGCATTAGGGTATTGTTGCGCCATGGCATTGAAAAACGACGACTTTCCCTGCTTTTGAAATATTACTGTGCACTGAGCATGCAGATTGAATCTTTTGTGGGTATCTATTGTAATCATTGCAATTTAGGATATAAATTGATGAAATTACTCCACAAAGAAGAGCACTAGATGTGAATGCAATTATCTATTACGGCAGAGGTTACAAGAAATTCATTTTCTGAGCCGAAAAAAAAAAGCAATCTCTTTTCGGAACATTTTGATCATCCCAAATTAATTTATAAGTGGGCGAAGGGGTAAAAATTGGCTCAGTATGACCAGTGCTGGTAAAAAAAAATTTGTTTTGCATTTGCTGTTTCAAAAATTAAAATCTGTGATCATGTTGAATTGTGGCCAGCAGGGATAGAAATATTAGGGAGGCCCTCTCTAAAGGCCTATATCACAACAATGTTTAATGTGCTTAATTTGGTTGAATTTACCGTAATTTAGTCATTATTTAAGTACTATAATTTGCTTTGCTAGGATTAAAGCATCACCCCTTATCTCATGGCATATTTACTGAATACTGATACAATTAATTAATGCTATTAATCATAGAGATTACAAGATAAGCCCCATTATATCGTGTTAAGATCAGTATCTTCCCAACACCAATTATCAAATACAAACAAAGCAATTATCCCATTGTAAGAAAGAAGAAGAATGAATCAACTCACACTTTCTAAATGTAAAACCCTGGGGCTGATTCAACTAGTTTTGCGCTATAATTGCATGGTCATGCATGATTTCACTTGGAGGGAGGGTGGCTGGGTGGGTGCAGCTCTCGAGAGCGACATGTATGTGGAATCAACGAGCGCACATGTGATTTTAATCTAATGACCCGTGACTGATTTGCTTTTAGTACATAATTGCCGTTTAAATGACTCAAAATTGTGTACGGTTGGTGTCGACGGTGATTAATTGTTTCATTCTCGTGCTGCTGGTGGATGTATATAGGTTGGTGTACAATTTAAGGTCAAGATTACAAAATGTTGGAGAAAAAGGAAACACAAATATTATTATCAGAAAAATATTGTATTACCATTGTACTAGCCTTTAATAGACTGTATATTTACCCACATGAAGCTAATCAAAATTAGATTTAAATTACAAATGTATAATCCGATTGAACTTCAAATCCATTTAAAGATTTGTTTCTTTGCTTCATGATTAAAATAACTATATTCAAGAACATAATACCATTCAGTCAGGAGATTTAATGATTCGAATTCAAATATTGTGGCTCTTTTGATGTGTATTATGCTAGAATTTTTTAATTTTACACAAGTTTACACAATTGTTGACATTTGATGGGGCGATATCATGATTGGTCCGGTACCATCCATGCCCCAAACCTAGACACCTGATTCTTGGTATACCCTTGCACAATTTGCCCAACCGACTAAATAAAAATGTGTAAAGGTACACGGCCAGTGTAAGGACAAGGAAAGAAAAGAAGAAAAAATCTTGTGACGCATGAGTGGCCGCATGTATTCACTCCCTCGTGCAGGGATAACCCGGGGCAAAAATTATACCAGAAAGAAACATATGCAGGCCTGAATAAACGCAAGAGGCCAGAGTAAATAGCCAAGGCCCGCCAGCCGAAGACGGAGACGCGCGGGGGTTAATGTAAATACGGGGCACGCGCCTGCACGAGAGGAAAGGCTCGCTTTTAGCCGCATGCAAACCAAAATGAAAACAAAATAAGATGTTGGAATCATCATCGTGGTCATTAAAGGCGTGAGTAAACAGGTATATAGAGAGGCATTGCGCGAACGTAAACTGGATCAGATCGGCGTACACGTGTTTGGCTCGGCGATTAGCAAATACCATGTCCACTGAACATTTTTTTAAAACTTTCTATGCTGGCTAAACTCAGCATCTAAACATACACACACACGCATATCAAATAGACTTTAGCTAAGTCCACATAAGCGGCCATGATCGAAAATACACTCCCAAATTTTTAATTTGTGTAAAAATTAATTTTGCATTATATGTGTGTCCTTGTTATGTTATTTTGGATGATACAAGCAAGCCGACGTGTTGTCTTTTTTGCAGGATTTTGTGTGTGTGTGTGTGTATGGAAAATGTGGTGTTGATACAGCTTGGGTACAGCGGCGCAGCGGACGAGTGGATGTTTTTGTGGAAAATTAATTTCAAGAGCCAAAACGCTGGAATATCGTTTGCGCTGTGTAAATGAATGCACGGATGCGTCAACATTGAGCTAGTTCCCCCTTTTGTTGACGAAATTGTGTCTGTGTTTTTGACCCGGGTACGACAAAGCCAGAACATAAACATCAATCTTGAATTTGTGCAACGAGAAATGGGCCGAAATAACATAACCGAGTTGGTATGTAACAGATATGTACTCCGCTTTGACAAAAAATTCCAAGATTTAAGGGTATGCTGTTGTCCCAGAGAATTAAAATCATGAGAATTAAGGGGTTGGGGAGGAGGATTTGATAGCAAAATAACAGCACATGTAATTATTGAGAAATATTGAGTATCATTGAGAATTATTGAGAATTATTTGCCTGTAATGTGAGGTCATATGTGAGGTCAAACTTCTTTTACACTACTCTAACTGAATTAGCTTTGGTGCCTTTAAAATCAAACTATAAACTATATAGCCTTATCGTAGCTTTAACAAGTGGTCATTACTGGTCATCGCAAATACCTGGGAGCGGAAAATGATGATGATGTCATCACATCATGTGTAGTATTGATTATGTGGTTCATCAGCCTTAACAGAAAAAGAAGGGGGAAAATCAGCATATAATTTTTCATTATTATGCCATGACAGCTGATCATATTTTTTCAATCTTAAATATTATTTTTTTGCTTCTGGACGTGGATGTCGAGGAGCCCTTCTCCTGGCAGGCACCATCTCAAATTGAGTGGAAAAAAACATGGCTCATTTATTTATTTTTAATGATGATGTCACAAAAGCGTGCATATTTGTCAACAATTTGTCACCTTATTATTATATTTCAACACGGTTGGGTGAATTTTCCAATATCTACCCCCAAATTCGGTCTGTGATATGTCTGTCATGTTTATGTCATTCGCTCAATCAGATACAACATAATCCCTCGGTTATTAGATTTTAAGAATAAAGAGATATTTCACCACAACTTCAGTAGTTAACGATAGCCAATTTTAGTCCTATTAATTTATTGCACACATTTTCTTTGTTCATATCAAATAAAAGACCGTTTCACGACAGGTGATTTTACTTTGTGTCCAATTCCCATTTTGTCTATTTTTCAGAGTCTGAGCAATGATCTCTCAACTATTTATTAAAGGTTGATGTTAACACTCCCCTTTAAAACTTGCATTGCATAAAATTCAGTAGGATTTCCAATTTAGCAAACAGAAAATGTACATCCTTTTAGTTCATACACAATTTATTTTTGGTTTCCACTCTCTGAAATAAAATAATACTCCATGACAGTTGATTCCATTTTTCAATTTACTTCCATCTTTTACTCCTCTATCTCGGCTTTCCCTGTGATGCCGTAACCCACTCCTTGGAAACTGCCGGCTGCCGTTGGCGATATTGCTTCCTTTCCGGCGCGGGCATAATTAAAGCTGTATCATCTGTAAATTTGCATTAGTGTAGCTAAATGGCCATGTGTGTAGACCTCGCTATTTCCTTTTCTTTCTTTTCCCTCCCCGCCCGATGCAGTTTGCTTCTTGTGCGTGTGTTTGTATGGGCTGGTGTGGTTTATAACTGGTTTGTTAATTGTGAGGGCAAATTATGTCTACAATTAGTTTTTTGATTGGGAAAAGAATTGAAAAATATTGTAAATATTGGCATTTTTTTAGGAAAAAAAAGGAATGTTAGTAGCATCAAAAAGTGACCTACATTTTAGTACCAGGGGCATGTTAACCCGCTAAATGGATAGATCTGGCTTGGGTGCATTATTTTAAACATAATATTATTTAAGATGTAGCCCAAAATGATTTTTTTTGTTTTTGCAACCTATTTTTGTGTGTTTTCCACATCAATTTATTCATTAGCTTTAAAGCAATAGCGGAGTGCCCATCTATCTCTTGCACTGTTCTGTTTGATCTGGTTGGCAATGCAGTCACTACGCTAGCTGCGGGCGCGCCTCCGAGAACATTAAACTTTCTTCCCAGAAATCCGAGACAAATAGTCATTCGCTAAGAAAATAGGGAGCGAATAAAAATGTGACATGATTGGTAAGAGGACGGGTGCGTGTCGCTAGGATGATCGAATACATAATTCATAAGCGGTGGTGGCACAACGCAAGATTTTTTTTCCTCCCCACTACCCTGGTGTTGGATTTTATTGCTTTTTCGGATATATGATATAAATCTTTTTTATTTGTTTAGTGGTAATAAAACAAAGAAACATGATGTTCTAGCATACGTCTATCTGAGAGGAATATTTCTGACTTCTAAATTTGGATAAAAAGTCGCTGACCTGAATGACTAGCCATGTTGGAACTTTTGGTTTTCAATATATGAGATTATTTTAAAATGTTGCGAATTGACGGAAGTGTTTTCAAGGTGGCAAAGAACTTAATGATGTCTTCAAATTGGTTCCTGGCACTGATATCATCTGATATTTTGGTATTTATGTTTGTGCGTAGATGTTAGCAAATGATATGCAATCTGCCGTTATGATTAGATATAGGCTATGTGATATACACCTTTGTGGGTATTCCTCCTTTCCAGTGCACCACTGGGTATTCCTCCTTTCCAGGTGCACCACATCTAATGCCAATTATAAAGGCTAGGATAAAAAGTTACGTTGTGATATATAGTATGATATTTAAAGAGCTTCAACTTCAATTGAACCTTATTAACATGCGGCAGGCGTCTCCAGACGACATTCCAAAATTTCACAAAATGTTTCAAAAATGTCAAAATTGAATGTCATGACCATATTTGGAATTACCACAAGAAATGCATTGAAATAAGTACAAACATGCCCAGTATTGGTTCAGTAAACCTTGAGATAGACTTTGAAAATTGGGAAAGGTTTCTGAAAAAAATCTGTTTAGTATGGTAAAACCAATAGCTGTGTGGAAAGTGTTAAAGGGTATGAGCAGAGATTGTGTACCTTTAAACGAAGATATAGAGGCCGCCTTGTACAGTGACATTCAACTATGAATTATTCCTACTGGATTAGACTATAGCATCTAGTATATGCATAGATAGTTGTACAGGAAACGCTGACATAATGAAGATGACATGAAGAACGACTGCAAGAAGGAACGTCGGGCCGGTAACGCCCGAGAAATGATGAGAGTGTTTTAAGGAGATTGAGACAGACGTGAGGGTAATTGAGATGTCATGCGAAATTCACGATGGCATGCTAAATTGGCAAGGGTAGACCGCCAGGAAATACTCCAAAATGAAGTCAAAGACAAATGGCCTTAGGTGGATTTTGTCGTGGAAGCTTACTGTATAGCTTGCATTGCCGTAGCAACAGGCAAACACACACACAACATCCAACGGTTCACCTCTGTGGTATTATGGCCTATATATTGTATCTTTGTTAACCCCCTGAGAACTACCGGCCGATTGGTTGAAATTTAGAATGTGTCAAATATTGTGCCAATCAGAGACATCGTTAGAATAATTACAATTTTCAAAAATATTAGCATAAAATATTTATAAGCAAAACTGTAATTGGTCATCAAAATGATTATATCACGTAATTGACCAATGAGAATTAATGTACGAAAGACAGGTAGTGCCCAGGGGGTTAAAGAGGATTGTGTGTGTGTGTGTGTGCTTATACTGGAGACTCTCTCAGAGGCGATATATCAGAGAAACAAGTCAATACTGAGATCTTAACGAGTTTCGGATTGATTTATCTAAGAATGACGAGACAAACCTAAGATGACATCAGTATAACGGAAAAAGAAAACATATGCCATGTGTACCGCTTGTTAGTAATAATAGTAGTACACCGAGCTGTATGACTGACTGAATGTACATGTGTGTAGACCTAGTTTGCATGCAGACGATAGAAAAATGGGGAAAGCCCTGATGGTACAGCGGAAAAATCGTTGCAAAAATAATTGACAAGTCATTAGTTAGGGTGAGAGACACGTCTTTGATTTATGGAGAATCAATGGCAAACAGCGCTGGCCGTGTGATGAGTTGACTGATAAGCCTCAGCGCTCTTGTTGTGTAAGACGCGGCACACGAGTATATGCTTAACTGCTCTACTCTCACTAGGACTGATAGCTAGCCAGAAGGGCTTTTCCCAATTGATAAAATTGATAATTTGCAGTCGGGGAAAGACAGTAGTGTGTAAGCATTGATCAGGCATAGTATAGTGGCTGCTGTGTATTATAGCGCTATATTATGGAGGTGTTTCCCCGATTGATAATTTGCTAGAATAACAGGTGGCCCAAGGGGGACTGGAGACGAAGACGAGGGATTCCCCCGATAAACGTGCGTGCGATCATTGATTAACAAATTGAGAAGTGATTTATCAGATGGAATTCTCTTTCCATATTGTGAAAGAAACAGATAGACTTGTAATTTGAAGTGTCCATATTATTAGTGGTGTTTGTCGTCTGCATTTAGTCAAGGTGAAAATATTTTACCAAAAAGTAAAAAAAAACACATTTTAAAGTTTTTGAACCAAAGTGTACACATTTTAGTTTTCAAAAGAGCATACGTACAACAAAGATCTTTCAATACGACATGTTACCGTGCACACGCATGTACCCTCACACACAAACAAAGTTTGCATGAAATGTCACGGATAAAAAAATACGACCACAGCCGGCCTAGATTTCGGGCCGCACAGCTTTTCGCAACCTCCCCACGTACCCAAAACGTGAAACGCACATCGTCCTTTTTTGCATCCACGCCCGGAGCTGTGACGCCACCTGCAGCCAGTCACTGCCAGTATAGATAAGATAAGATTTCACTAATAACAAACATTTCTATTACATCCAGATCATCTTGTGTTTGTTTTTTTGTTTTTTTCCAATTATTGCCCGCAATTATTATTCATCAGCGATCGGTCTACCACGATGGAAAAAATAATAATGCTTAAAAACAGTAGCAATAACTAACACACACACAAATTGTGTGTGTGTAAGATATAGGCTAGATGGAATTGAATGCTGTGTGTCCAGGCTTTGCCCATGAGGTACCTAGTCTAGATGGATACAGTTCCAACGGTGATACACTTGTAAGACCTCGTGTCCATCATCCGAGTTTAGCCACAAGGTGTATGAACTATCCATACTCTTGTAAATAGTATCTAGCCTGGATAAGCCAGGCCCTCGCTTGCCAGAGGTACCATCCGTAGATGATATTGCAGGCTTGCTTGGTATTATTGGGAGTGTGACCTATACTACTATAACGAGTGACCGTTTTTTAATTAATTTGGGGTATTGTCATCACTGGTCATCCCTAGTGTTGTTGTTATATCTAGATGGCCGCCATGAACCTGGTAGTGATAATATTATTCTAGGCGTTTGGACATTTCAATAATAGTTGGTGAACACCGTTCTTGGTGGTGTGTATAATATCTTACTAAGATGACCACCACAAGGGTGCGTTGCTTTCTATTAAAACAGCTGATTTTTTTTGCTAATGTTACCAGAATTTTGAATGTTGTCAATTGATAGAACCAATCATGTTCTTTTCAAAGTAGAAGTTCTTTATAAACATAAATATTTCACAAACATGTGGTCGGTCTTCACCACACGACCACTCGCATAACTACAACTATAGCTGCAATGCTGTGTTTCTTTTGAAAACGCCATTTTTTTTTAATAATAATTAAAAATGAATGGCATTTCTTAAAGGTAGTGTTTCAAATTGAGTTCTTTGAACAAGTTTTCCACAATTGAAATGGTAGTCCACAAAAGCTTATGAAATATTAATGATTGATATTTAACACAGGTTCAACCTGTTTGCTACAATACCATTGCTTTTATATTTCTCCAGTGTGGAGACCTGTGGGAACAATGCCAATAGCAATGCACATGTTGTGCACTACTACCACCCCGTATTTACATTGTCTTAATTGTTTTCTTCTAGTCAAAAATATACTCCTTTCATTTTCTGTTCTTTTCTTTTAATTCGTCAATAATTTGTTCCCTTTCTCCCCATCCACCTCAATATGTCTTTGGATCGTGCCTTGCAATGCAGACTGGTTAGGAGGATGGAGATGGAGAAAGGCCAAAAAAACCACCTACTGAAATATTAATGATGCAAACCGGGCGTGCTGCTGAGACCTTTTGTTGGTTTTAAACAATCGTAAAAACTATGCTGGATACAGGGAACAATAGGGCGGGTTTTTCAGTAAATAACACCAGTGGGGGCACTCTCACACACAGGCAGAGCCTTTGAAATGGTGTTATGATCGAGTGCAAATTTGACTTGTTTTGTAAGCCTAGGTTGATTTGATACCATCGGCGTGTATTCATATTTTTATTGCAAGGGTTGACTTATAATTTCATATCACAAATACAAGTATTGTGAAGCATTGCTGACCCGAATTCATTTTATAGTGTACCTAATTATGTGATAAATAACACTATTGCACGTTTAACACGCAAACAAGACATTCTGTTCAACGTGGCAATGTGGCTCATAGTTTGTGACATTTTTATAATCAGCACTTTCCACGCGGCTATAGGTTTAACCATAATTATACAAAAACAGATTTTTCAGAAACCTTACCCAAATTTCAAGGTCTATCTCAAAGATTACTGGACCAATACTAGGCATGTTTATACCTGTTTCAATGCATTTCTCATGGTGATTCCAAATATGGTAAATAAAATTTAGTAATTTTGACATTTTTAAAACATTTTGTGACATTTTGGAATGTCGTCTGCAGACGCCTGCCATGTGGAAAGGGTTAGGATATTAAATATGAGACAAAAGTGCTAAAAATCATCATGTATCATTCTGTATACACATGGAAGAATCATACTCTCATGGTATACAACAACATCTCACAGAAGTATTATGACAAAATACTGGTCAAGGATGACGCAACATATCCTTCTGGCGCATATCTGTAGGTACCGATCAAGTTCACATGGTGACGCACCATATTCTTCTGGCGCATCTCTGTACGTAACCATCAAGTTCACTTGATGATGCAACATATGCTTCTGGTGCATCTCTGTACGTACCCATCAAGTTCACATGGTGACGTACCATATCCTCCTGGTGCATCTCTGTACGTACCCATCATGTTCACATGGTGACACACCATATTCTTCTGGTGCATCTCTGTACGCACCCATCAAGTTCACATGGTGACGCAACATATGCTTCTGACGCATTTCTGTATGTACCCATCAAGTTCACATGGTGTTCATCCCAAAGTGCCAATTATTAATGTTTACTGGTTCGTTCTATGTGCACCATAGGGCAACATTTGATTAAAATACTACAAGGAATCCAAGCGTAAATGACACTGTCATTACCATATTAATACCCCCCCCCCCCATGATGACCAAGGGTGGCTATGCGCTAAGTGTGAATATAAACATACTCTGATGTGAAAATGTTAATTATTCTTCTTACGCATGATTAGCTTGTAATAAAAACTTTCACCAAAGAAAGAAAAACTCAAACTCAAGAGTATTTGACAAAACACAAGGCAGCAGGTTTTTTAATTTAATTTAGACACATTTAATGAAAGTTTAACTAGACAATCTGCATTTGTGGCACGGTACTTGTTAATTTCTTTGTTCTTTATGCAAGTTGGTTGTGGATGGGACTGATCGGTGTCCTCTCAGCACATTTGGAAAGAGGATAGGAATATTTGCTAATTTATTTTTAAAATTCGAACGAAGAGAAGTTATCTTTCAGAAGTATGTTTTGGAAACAATGATCAATGTATGGAATATGTCAGACAAAAAGTGAGCATGAACAACGATCTGTTCTTAGGTTCTTCGTTACTATATTCTCAACATAAATGTTGCTGTTGCTAGTTTAGGTTCTTTCTGTTTTTACATACATTTCAAAATTCAAAAACAAGTCGTTTCATTCAGCTTGACACAGGGCATGTTTGGACTTTTAAATTTCACTTTTGTACGTTTATTTTAAAACATGTGTCTAATGAAAGTACACAATTTGAGTAGGAAAAGAGAAAATGTTTTCCCAAAAACTGTAAAATGTGCCAATTTTGAGTAGGCCGCTGCCGGTGGGTGTCTTTGAGTGGCAAGTGACGAGATTTAGCGCGGTGGTGTATACGAGAGAGAGGCACGAGGTGCGCGGATCAAGAGCGAAAGTGATTACACAAGTAGAATGAATAGTATTGAATTGCAAAACAAGAATTATGAGCGGGAAAGAACAAAATCAGAAGCGTTTTGGAGTGTTTGATAGTTCCAATGGTTAAAAATACGCCAGCTAACTGCATACGGGTCTCACATTATACCCCGTGGGGCCAATTAGGCATACACCTTATAGCTGGGAGAAAATGAGGGCTTAACCATTAAGGTGCTGAATTTGTTTTTTCCAGTTCGTTTTTAGATTTCGAAAATCGGACGTTGATGTTGAAATGATCGACAAAATGAGTCCGGAAGTATAAACACTTCTCTATAGTTAAAGTTGGGTTCTAGTCGTTTTAGCATACAACATAATTTTAATTGTGATTTAAGGAGAGTTGAATAGTATGTGATAATGTGTGTGTATGGTTGTTACCATAACAATGACACACTACAGCCCCATAAACCTTCTACCATTCTTTGTGATGTGTAGGTGGGAGGTGGTTTATAGACAGTCTTGTATGTTTATGTATATCGCATCCGTGCATCTCCCCACAGACCCCCAGTTACGATTTAGGCTGCCTACCGAATTGAATATGGATCGTGGCTCGGCACAAGGGGGGAAAACAGAACGCTCGAGGAAATGACCGAGTCTCGTACCGACTGGGAAAGTTAACTGTGCGAGCGAGCGAGAGAATTTAATTCAGGAGGGCTGGTTGGTTGACCTTTAGTGCGCAGTTTGTCCCCAAGGATTGCCAGGCTCGGATTTCACCCAAATTTCCATATTTCTGAACTCGGGGCCATTAGGCGCGCAACTGTACATTTCCTCTCGTTGGGTTGGCGTGTGTTATTTGGCCTGCCGTACGGACCTATCAGTGTCAGCTAATGGCTCCGTAACAGATGCCAAGCACGAACGGAGACTCCGTGGTATGCATGCACAAGTGATGTCAATTTTCTGTATACCGTCAGTCGACAAAAAAAAATAAAAAATTGGCCCAGCACGTATTAGAATACGCTTTTTCTATGTTGGTGCTCTCGAACTTCGTGCTGTTGTGCTGAGTCGTTCTTCAGCTAGCGGTGGAGGACCCTTTGCCGCGCATCGACTGCACTCAAGCACTCTTGTGCCTATCTCTCAGCACATAAAACCCACTCGTGTTCTGTACACGAGTGGATGGTTAGAAAGTCACACCGTTTGTTAGTCTTTTTCTTCGAATGTGACACGGCGCTCCCAAGAAATATCGACGTCGGTTTTGGAAATTTTGCCTAGCAATCTTGACTTTAGTCAATATTTGTAGGAAGTGCCTATTGACCGCTGTGTTTAGGTGGCGGTGAGGAGAGACCGTTCAATGGCTGCAATGGAGAAGAGAAAAAAATGGTTAAAAAAGAAACAGTTTATGCCCCAAAATGTTGATAATTCAATGTGCATGCTTCCTGAGGGGCATCAATCTATAAATAATATATTTCATTCATGGAGAGATTTTAGAGCATGCCATGTTATATAATTTTATCCAAATTGAAATAAAAAGACAACTCTCTCGCTCTCTCTCTCTTTTCTCCCTCTGTGCAAAACACACTGGTAATACAACATTTATTGCCATTTATAACCTGCCCGGCCGAGTGTATTTATTTGTACAATTCACCCAAACCAGCCAATGACAGGGTAATTTGTTGCAACAAAAAATAGCCATTGTGACAGACACGGTTTATTAAACATTTCTCTCCTATAGCGACAAAGTCGTCGTCGCAATCATAGAGAGACTTTTCGCTGCCATGCCAGGCATTTTGAACAATAACAAATTGTACCGAAAAGCTAAAAATATTACTCTTTTTTTTTTAATACTTTTTTTTTGTATACACAGAGAAAAATATGACAATGTCACAAGTCTAAAGGAGTTGATTAAATAAATCACTTTTTTGTTATTTGAAAACAAGACAATTTCAGAAGCTAATCAAGGAACCTTTGTATCTTTAAAAATATTGTACACAACAATATTGCATATTATTGCTACTTTCTGTTTTATTGAAATGTGGAACGTTGGTGTTGGAATTCGTTTTGTTCGTCATCTTTTTGAACAAAACCGCTCACCAAGACAGTCATCTTCTATTTGAGATTTCAAGGCATCGCCATATTTGTGAAGCAAGGGGATCTACAGTACAGCCCATTTAGTGATTTAGCCACTTTGGATGATTTTGGAAATTTTCAGCAATAAGCAAGTCAATAACAACAAACTTAAACTGTTTGCTTGTGATCATTTAATTAACCCCCTAAGAACTACCGGACGATTGGTTAAAAAGATGGATACATCATTTATTGCACCAATGAGAGACATTGTTAGAATAATTGTATCCCTGATAAAGATGAGAGTGAACCATTTTACAAGCTGCATTTGAATTTGCTATTCATATGAGTACATCTTGTAATAAACCAATCAGAACCACTGTAAGATAGACAGGTAGACCCCAGGGGGTTAAAAAACCCTAAAAACATGTAAAGCTCTTCAATAATTCAACCAGACCATGTGTCATTTACTTCTGAATAGAGCCTGGGTTTATGGACCTAGGATACAAGTAAGAATTCTCACTTAGTGACCTAACTTGCTCTCTATTTTGTATCGCAATCTTTCTTCCTCATCACCATTTACAATCATCATTATATAATGGTGATGATAATCTTTGGTGTAGAAAGAAACTTGTACTGTGGTGTGGGGGGGGGGGCACTTGTGCCAACTCGTGTATGTAAGGTATGCAGGATATAAGGTAAATGGGGATGTGCTGCCTAAACTGGTCACTTTTTTGCAAGGAAAAACCTAAACATGGGTCCTAAATCATGACAAAACCCTGAACATGGGTCCCAAATCGCGACAAAAAAACCCCACATAAAAATGTCCCAATCGTGAAAAATCCAGTCAAATCAGCAATTATTTGAGGTAAAAACACCCTAAAAATGTGTCAGCATTTCAAACCTTCAGAGGCACAGCCCTATCAAAACATTATTTGAGTACTGCCCCCCCCCCTCCCCCACCCCCGGGTACTGAACTCAAGTTAACCCCCCCCCCCCTCCACCCCGGGTAGTGAACTCAAGTTGAAAACAAGAGCCAATGATTTGCGAATCCTATTTATTATATGACACAAACATGCTGTCTCCACACACAACAGTATCCAAATCACAGTATCTTTCGGTAGAAGCTTTATCATAGCTAGCCATCACTCACCATCGATCCATCTCAGATCGCCATCGCGGAGCACAAAAAAAAAAGTCATCCTGTCTAATCTGGGTCATTGCTATTGGATAAAAACTGATTACATGTCAGTGCATGTCCAACATTATATAGAAAAACACAGAGTCCATATGTGCCGAGAACCATACCGGTAATTATCTAAGAGTTTATTTCTTCCTCTCTCATGAGAGGGACCTCCTCGCCTCAGTCGAAGACAGAAGTCTTAACTCTCTATGGAGTGGAGAATGCATTCTTCTATGATTTCATCAAGAACTGGCCTTCATGATAATACTGACTTGACTTGAACTTGAAAACTTAATGGAAGAGGTCTACCAGATCGGTTGCACTGGAACTTGTAGCGATCGTTTCATGTGGCCTTTCTTCTCACTCATTATTTGGATTTTGAAAGCCATTTGAAATTTTCAGATCACCATTTCAAAGTTTTAACAAGTTGTAAAGGTTTAAAAAACTTTGTAGAGTTATAGAAGTAAATGTCTGTACACAAACAATGCCGAGGCTACGCCTTAAGCTATAATTTTTGGTCTGAAGTAGATCCATACTGAAGACATGAACTTTAATGAATTTTTGTGGAAAGTAATTAGTGGTAGCTTCAACTGTGCCACTAGCACGGACAGGGATTTCCTGCAATGATAAGACTTATAAGACATTCCTACCGATAGTGGCTTAACACCAGAGGGTGAGGGATGGGGGCAGGGAAGGGGGCAGACTAAATGCCTTCAGGAAAAATAGAAACAAAATCTTAATAAGTTGGCCCTTCTTCATCTCTGACCAAGAAAAGATGTCCAAAACCAGGCTTTTGCCCCTCTGATCGGTGACCGCAGTGACATGTCCAGGCAGGGATATTAAGAAAGTGGAGGATGGAATGGTTAAGTTAGCTATATACTATGGTAACATGTAACATATAATTCTAAAAGCTATTTTATAGAATCATAATGCAATTTCATAACGCGGTTCTATATTAAATATACACACTTTGTGAAAATGATTGAACATGCTAAATTTGATAGTTTACCCGTATTGACATGCACATGAAAGCCAATATTTTTTAAGAATCTCTGCAAAACTCGATTTAAATGTATTGACCCCGCCCTCAGCCACGCATAAAGATTTTTAGCGGCGATAATTACAGCATGTCGTAACAGGCGAGGGGGTTCGTCAATTGAATTTACACCCTTTGGGGAGAGAAAGTTTTCGTAAACCGATACCTTCTCCAAATGGATGGCTATTGATTTGTAAAATGGATATCTAAGTAATGTCGACCCTATGTTATACCATCCGATAAGTTGACTAACTAATACCTGCAATTTCAGAGTTTTGATCAAAATGTTTGCGAGATTGTAGATTTTTTTGAATTTCGCACGTTTCAATGATATTTTTAGGGTATGACGATCACTGACTTGGTATTAGTTGTAAAGGGAAGTTTGAGATAAGTGAGATAGAAGTTGGGATTGCCAGCATGATTATGTACCAAATATGTTATTTGAAAAAACATTTTTTGTAAGAACAACTCTTTTATTTCACGTTTGTATAATTACATGCTTTCAATTAAGTGTGCAGGAGTTTCCCAATTATAAAATAGCATTGCTGTTTTGAATATCCTGATTTCCGAATTGATGTCATATTGAAACAGCCACTTTTAGTGGGTGCCTATCGGATTTGAACAGAAATAAATTTAGCCCATTTCCATAATTTGATAGAATATATCTAAAATTAGTTACAAAAAGAAATGTGTATTAAATTGGGCAGCTGAATTTTGCTTGCCAATAGAATGTCTATAGTATTTGTACACTATCGCCGCGCTGCGTCTGTCTGTCGTATGCAGATTGTGCACTTGGTGTCATGGTTCTGATTAATGTAACAAGGCAGCGTACAATTGAATTTATTAACAAATCAAATTTGCTGAGATAAAGCCCCCCAGGTGGATTGTACCATTTTTACTTAAAGGGGTGTGAGATGGGATGATTTTTATTTTTATATAGAAGGAAAACAAATGTTATTGGAGAACAAATGTTGTATTAGACCATTAGACTTAGAGCAATGTTTACGTTCCACTAAGTGTGATTAAAATTTTGTTGGTGAAATGTATTGCTTCTTATTTATATACAGTAGTTAATTGGTTTTAAATAAGCCCATCTACTTTTCCCCCTTGTGATTCCATGGCACAGCCCGTATCTTCGATATACGCAACTTATAATGGACCCTGAGGAGATGCAGCAACGATGGTCCAATCTTTAACTGTTCCTACTTGTCGGCCAGGCTCGGTCGGCCGACCTGCCTGTGCCTGCCACATTGACACATCATTCAACGTTTCCCCCCTTATATCACATGGCAGAGTTAAATGAGCTGATAATTGTCAACACAACACACATTCAGCCATTCAGTGAATTGATCACTCACTGGGGTTGCATTGCTTAAGGCTACACCACGAGGCGATAGTGTACCATACAGCGTGCAGCAACAACAAAAGCCATCGAACAAAATCACGTTCTGTTTTTTTTCTTCTGAATTTCTATTAAGGCTCTATGGGCACGGCAGGATATTTTTTTCTGAATTTCTATTAAGGCTTTATAGGCACGCCAGGATATTTTTCTCATATGGCAGTCCGAGGGGAGACGGGTGTATTCATTGTGTTGAGGGTTGAGTTTGGGTATGATGTGGTGAATGCTGATCGTCAAATAATTATTCGCTTTCTTAGATAGAATTGAATATTAGACATAAACAGAACACCTGTTGGGTGCACCTTTATGGCGCCCTCAAGGTAAATGAGGTGTATCGTTATAGCCCCCTCAGGCAAGATAGATGCACCAAGTTCAGGTATATGGAGATGAAGGTACATATGGAGATGGTTGACAACAATATACCCTTTCAAATGAGGATTCTTATTCTGGCTTGTATCTTTGAACAAATTATGCAATATTTTTATATTGAATGATTTAATATTATGTCTTTTTTCCCATTTCATACCATTTTTCGGATTATCAATTCTCAAATTTGTCAAGAAATCACATTTTATTTAGTGCTATTTACTGTAGATAGCAACGGGTTTTCCCCCAGTTCACACTATTTGATTTAATGCATTGCTAGGCCCTATACTAGCTTGCATAATTACGGGATGTATCGAAGAAACATCACATTTTAAAATGATCCCAATGGCAATTACCTTGGTTTATTATAGTCCAGTCTTACCCAGTCAAGCATCGCCATGTAATTTCCTCACTTTACAACTTTTTGAGAGTTGATAATCCGAAAATGGTATGAAATGGAAAACAAATACATAATATTAAAAATGGCATGTGGAAATTGATGTTTACTTAGTTCAAAATATTGCAATGCGTAAAAGTTAAGTGAACGAATCCTGCTCCAATATGGCTCGTGGTAGACTGGTGGTTAATGGGAAGGTGTAGTGTAACAGGGTTATAGTGTGACTACCAGTCTCTGGGTTTATTGCAACTTAATGCATATGTGGCTTCAATCAGTTTGTTACTGCTTTAGCCCCGTAACTTGACTACTATGTACACATCACTTTGCGTGACTTAAGTACCAGCATATGCCGGTAGAAAGTAACCATTTTAGCGCATCTGCGGAGGAAAAACACGCAACCGCCCGTCCATTGGTAATCCCGATCTTAATGTGGTTATTAAAAACTCTGGCCCGAAACTTGAGAGCGGCAGTTTGCCAGATTTAAAGAGGAGAGCACACATTGGACCCGGCCCGGCGAAAGCCAACGGTCGTTGCCTGTACTTTGCAACTTAATAAATGGAAGGACTTTTACTCCAAAATAAAGTTCACCCTTTCTGCCATTATTACATTTGTGGCATGGACAGTCTTTTCATGGGGTGAGTCAGAGAGTGCATTTCGCTTAAATTTAGGCACTACGAGACGTGGTTTCGCATGCTATGCTCCGCATCATACAAATATTATCTCAGGCTCGTCGTTTGTTTAACTTGCTCGACAAATCAGCTTACCCCCCAATTTTGACTAGTATCCCGGTAGGACATTGATACGTCTCGTGTGTGATCCCAAACTGAATTTAGACCCCATTTGGGAAACTGGCCCATCGGAGAACGAAGCACGCCTTTGCCGGCTAATTGAAATAACGAGAAAATCTGAGCAGATGATGGGTAACGCACACCGCACAAATCGGGTCGGCGCGGATTGCTTTGGCAGAATCACTTTTCGAAGCATATTTCTCTCCTCCTCCTCCTCTGTTGAGAGACATTCCATTTTAGCTCTACAATACATTGAGTGAAAATCTTGTTATCTAGTGTGGAGTCGCTCGGGGCATGTAACCTGAGTAGGCCTAGACCGTAATTCTCTCTCTTAACTCCCAGGTTGCTAGCTATATTCACGCTTATAGGTTCATATTTTGCCGTGTATGTGTGTGTGTTGTTTAGCGCGTTAGCAAAGGAGATCCCACCGCACGTTTATTGAAATCATGTCCTCTGTGTTTCTGCGGTGATTAAAGATGGGGAAAAGCTACAGTGCTAATTTTGCTCGTCTCTAGCTCTGGGAGAAGAGAAAAAAATGCTATTGATTGAAGTGATATCTGCCCGAGAAATCAGTTGAGGTGTTAATGGAATTATGGCTGTGTAATGATTGGCAGTATTTTCATCGCCGAGTGATTGGTTCGCGCGTCTGCTTCGTCGTTGGGGGTTGAGTTACGGCGTAGTCAGGACAAGGAGGGCCCTCGAGTGCCCCACTCGCCAACAGATGTTCGGCTTAAAAGTAGCGAAGACTGTTACGTGAGACGCCACGCGCCCCTGGCCAGTCGTGAAACGGTTCAGGAATGTCTGCCCCGAAGCGAATGTAATGGTTTGTGAAACACCACCCTAATTTTATTAACATTGAAGAAAGTCTAGAGGGGGTGTATTAGAGATAATAGAAGTATAATACGATCCGTTTACTGTATAAACCTGGAAAGTGTTGAGTGGTTTATAATGGCAACTGTATATATTATAATAATTCAGAATATATACAACAAAACCTCTGTGAATATCACACAGCACCAATTAGAATAAATAAATAGTGCTTGATATAGAAAATGTCAGAAGAGATAGTGAAAGCATATTGCTAGCATACATTTTCATTAAGAGTATACCCTCTCATTTTTGGCCATTAACTATGATGGGTAACCATATTAAAAAAAATGTGTGTTCCAATTGAAAGCACAATGTGTTAAAAGTAATATTTTTGCTCTTAAATTTGTGAAACATATTTTGTTAAGTGTTCTTAACCATAATGTTACCCATCTTCCTATGTATTGGTTGTAAAATATATATCCATCTGACCATGGCAAGCCTCTTATGCACAGTTTTTTTTTTTTACACTGCTAACCACAGCATTGTGAATTAATTCGAGTCATGTCCGGGACATTTCTTAGAATTCTTGTTGTGCAGAGGGCATTTTTATGAAGAAATAGAGCTAGAATTTCAAGAATAATTCTCAGTGAGGATGATTCTTGCGATGGGGATGTTGCACTGTCCGGTTCAGACCCCCAAGTACTGTACTTTACAAATGGTATTTTGCCAGAGTGTAGTGTACCTTATTTCGAGCCCTGCGTCAACACAATCGACCTTATGAGGCGCGTCATCAGTCTAAAACAAAACTAACTGCAAATTAAACGGCATATGGTCATCATCAGAAGCCTCTCTCTCTACACTAGCCATATCAACATTGATTTTCTCTCACTGATGTTTCTCTTTTCTTTCTCTCTCCATCTCTCTTGCTCGCATACTAAAAAACCCATCTTGTCATCCTTTTCGGTGGAGAGACACATGTATTATTGTGGGTTGTACTCGCCTACTCTCGGTGCCTATTACCTAACACAGGGAACGAAATCGCACCCAACCTCACGAGGTAGATCAATACCTAAAGCAGGTGTCTGACCCAGTGACCATATGTTTGTCGAACGATGCCGGCTTAAATACGAAAAAGAGATCTAGTTTAGTACATGTCGGGCTGTTTTGTGTTTTGCTCAATGCGCGCGTCAATGTAGGTAATAGTTTAAATAGGCGATCAGTTGCATTTGCATGATCACTGTGTAAACTATGTCGAGTTTACCAATTTTTTATTTTTTTATTTAATAATTGAATTCTACATTTTGGTATCATCAGGGGGGAGAAAAAAATTGGCTTTTGATTTTGACTAAACCTAAACAATAAATTAATCCCCGCTATTAAATATTCATCGATAATGCGTGATACACATGGGTGCGTTGGGAAAATCAATTGGGATTTGTGGGCAAAGCAGGAAGGACGATGTTTGCGAACACAAATAAGATGTCATTCAAGGAGTTTTACAAAGCCCTGTGCCTTTTATGATAAAACATGCATGTGCCTTAAGTTAAGTCATCTATAATGTCTCAGTGGGGTAATAAAGTTATTAATTATTCAAACGTAATACCACTGTAAGCTTATATTCTTAGTACTTAGTCTGAGGGAAGTGCAGTGGTACCTTTGTTTGGAAAGTTTTTGGGTGTGGGAATGCAAGGCTGTTTAGCCGCCTGTTTGGTGTTGTTTGCAAAGTGTGCTCGTCCTATGGTTGTCCGTCTCTTTTTAAATTGGTCTTTCTTGACTTTTTGGTCAACAATATAGTGCTGAATTTCTGTTAAATTAGCTTGTCTGCAATTATGTCAAGACTGTTTTACAATTTTACAGCTTTTTCACGTCCATGTATAGGCACTTTCTTCTTTAGCTCTTAGAAAAAGCAAACTATCATAACATTATAATGTTAATATAATTATATAGAACTACCTGGACAAATGACCATAGCTCTTAGAGAAAGCAAACTATCATAACATTATAATGTTAATAACAGTTAATATATATAGAACTACCTGGACAAATGACCATAACTTTAAAAAACCCACCTTTATGCTCAATAATATATGTGTTGGCTATATCTATCATTCATGATAACTTTTGAAAACTGTCAAGAAACAATTATTTTGGTTTATGATTGGATTTTTTTTCTTCTGCTCATTGGTCAAAAACTAAATAAGTTATCCCACAAAGTTTCTCTAACTCTAACATATCAACACTTTTCACTCTCATCAATATTTTCATGAGATTAGTTAAGTGCTTATGATTGATTAATTTAACATGCTCTTCTAATGAACATACACCATTCATAGACTCAAGAACACAGTAATTTACAATATTTATATTTTGGGAGACACATGGTATATTCAAAAACACCATTATCCACAAAGAGAAATCAATCCCCTGCATCAGATTGCCATATGGGGGTTAACACTTTCCACGCGGCCATTGTTTTTACCATGCACAGAACAGATTTTTCAGAAACCTTTCACAATTTTCAAAGTCTATCTCAAGGATTACTGACCCAATACTAGGCATGTTTGTACTTATGTCAATGCATTTCACATGGTGATTCTAAATATGGTTATGAAATTTAACAATTTTGACATTTTTGAAACATTTTGTGAAATTTTGGAATGTCGTCTGCAGCCGCCTGCCGCGTGGAAAGCGTTAAGTACTAAGCACTTTATTGGATTGCAGCAATCGTCCCAAGCCTTTTTGCTACAAATTATAGAGATGACAATCAATTAAATTATTTTGTTAATTAGCATGGTTGGTGGAGCTAAAAGGGGTTAATTGCTCATGGGTGAACTGTGGGGGTCAAAATCTCTCTTCCAAATGATGTCTAAATGCTAATGTTTTATTATCATTCTTCAAGGCTCAGTTCTTTGACCCATGTCCACATAACTTTATAAATTGTACGATTATATTCTTGGGTATTACAACGGTATATCAATGTTCCCCAAAACGAATGGGTCAAAGGGCCTGTACAGTGATGTATGGGGGTTAGTGGACTTTATTCATGGGCTTGAGGCTATAATGTTTGATTTGAATATGGAAAATAATTTTCAAATAAATTAACAATATTTGTCTTCAAATACAAATAAATTATATTTCTTATTTCTAATGTTTCAAATAAGTTATTCTTCTATTGTTTGAATTAATTATTAAAAATTTAACCTATTACCATACCAGTATCATTTCAACATCCTTATTTGGAAAATGTTTGGAACTACAACTTGAATGTCCAGCCATTATAATTTGCATAGCTATACCAAGTCTGAAATGGTACAAATTAAATTCTAATTTAGCAAGAAAATAGTCTATGCTTAAGAGGCACAATATCATCCAAAGCACTTCCCTGGTTACAGTAAAAAGCTAAGCACCAGTGAGCTAATGTCCATGGCGGGGAGCACTTTTGCCATTTAGTAGCATTCCGAGTGAGCGTTTGGTCCCGTTAACCCGATCATTTTACTTTATTGCATTCGAGGGATAAATATTGCACTATTTTTTCGCATGGTCAAGCACAAGATCGCAGTGTTGTAATGAAATCCCCTGGCGAGTGTCGATGCTTGCTCGCTCTGAATTAATTACCATGTTCTGTGTAATTAATAATTGGGGCCAACATTATCAGTCGGTTGGTCGGTCGGCCATGCGTGCAGTTTGTGTGCGTGGTTGAAGGTCAGGGCCTATAGCTGGGCAAATTAGCGACGACGGCGACTATGGTTAGCGCTGAAACTAATTTCTTGTCACCAGTTTTTGTTGTTTGTAGTGTTGGTTGGGTTGGTGGTTGTTTTAAACATGGTCTGTGAATTTTGTTGTTAGCGTGAGGGATAGTATTGAAACAGAATACAAGGTCGGCATATGGGGTGGTGTTAAGGCGTTAGGAGTATTCATCGGGATCATGAAGGCGCAAAAGAACTAAAGGCATCACATCTATTGTTATAAATAGTTGCCAGGTGATGAGTGTAAATAACTAGAAACAATAGATGCGTGTCATCTATTGTGATTAGCTAAAGAATTGGACAGACATGGTTTGTATAATGCACAAGGCACGCGATCAAAATACCGAAATGCAATTCTGGTTTATTACAAAAGCGCACCCGTGCATGATTTTTTAACAACTTTCCATTGTCGGGTTTCTAGTTTGGTGTTAATTCCTCTCCTCGGTTCCTAGGCCCTAAACACTGCTGCCATACTGTCTACGCGAATTACGACATGGGAAACAAACGGACCGTTAGCGCTTCATTTGCCTAGAACTATGAAGGTGTATGTGAACGGCACACGCTATAGCGATAAAACATGTGGCGAGTTCCCACCATATAAGGTGTGGAAATTAAACAATATGATAGAATGTGTGTGAAACGAGAGACAATCGCAAAGAATGCTACGCTGCTGAAATGTGTGAAGATAATATAACAGCGTTTTGTTGTAATGCAATTTTAATTTCATCGCAGTTTTCTTTCGACACCTTGACCTACATATGTATAGATCGTAACTAATTAATAAAATATATCAGAGTCTGTATGGTATCATTCATGTTTCAAGTTTGTCTGAATTGTAATTGATGAATTTATAATAGTCACTTTTTGGAACATCTTTGATCCACCTTTTTAATTTTTTTTATAGATATTTGTCATAGTATTTGAGGGATATTGGTTTTTGATGAGCTTCAAGTTTCTGAGCAGACAGACTCCCATACAATACCGTTTTGAATTATGTGTGGCATTGACCATAATCCGCAAACATTTGTTCAAAACTGTATTTGCCATTTAGTCTCTTACCCAAACCTTGTTTGCTCTGCTATCCACTGGTGGTGGTGTATGTATACCTTCAACCCAGCCTTTCAACTCTATAGGACGTAAAGACAGACAAAGAGCTCGACCCTGGCCTTTTACTTGTATTAAACAATTAACGGAGAGAGTGATATTTTAACATTATAAACCATTGCATAATGATCCCCTCCGGCTGAATATAATACTAGTTTGTTCATAAATTATGTCAGCTGATAGTACTTGCCAAACTGCTGGTGCATTGTTGTTATAATTGGTCGGCTATAAATAGCCGTTTGAAAGAACAATGTGAAAACAATGGATGTGGGATTTCCCCTATTAATTATGCTGCGTGCAGTTATTGTAGCACTTGTATTCCTGCTAGCTGTTAATTATGAACGATGTAAATTGCAAGCTGGCCGGAGGACCAAAGGGTATATTAATTAATTTTGTTTGTAAACTAATCGGGAAACTAAGGCTGCCCTGTCAGAACTTTTAAAACAAATCATTAAATTTAAATGTAAATTAAATTAGGCAGAATCAAAATTTCAACTTTTTATCAATTTTTTCCAATTTTTTTCTTCTCCAACCCCCCCCCCCCCCCCCCCCCCCACCCCCGGCCATGATAGTATCCTTTATAAAAATAGGTCAAATTGTGCAATTTATATACAGAAGCATATTTTACCAGACACCCTATATATAGACATGTAAAAGAAGCAAATGATTCTATTAGAGAATGAGTGAAGCCTTGTGGAATTATTGGAGCAGTATTATAGAATGTCCAGCCAGCCTGCATGCTTGTCAAGTTTTGACTCAAGTAGTAGAGAACTGAACTCTTCACATTATCAGCCTAGCTCTTTTAACACATCACTTCACAGGTCCACTTGGATAGATTTGAGCAAAATTTATTTGACAAATATTACAACAAACTGTGCATTTATAACCATGGTGAATGGATTGTAACATTAGAATATGATAAATACCGAACAACGGATACAGAACAAGAAGTAGAAGAAAACCTGATTATCTTAAAACAAAATCGATTCTGGAAATAAGAAAATCTTCTGCATATAGGAACTTTAGAAATAACAAATAAAACAAATAATAGATTTTTTAAAATTTTTAAACAAACGTGACTACAAGGTTTTTAAGATAAATGCGGAAACAAGAAAGTATTTTTTGTGGGGAAGCTTCAAATTTGACGTATTTAGGTATTCAAGATAAATGCGGAAACAAGAAAGTATTTTTTGTGGGGAAGCTTCAAATTTGATGTATTTAGGTATTCAAGATAAATGCGGAAACAAGAAAGTATTTTTTGTGGGGAAGCTTCAAATTTGACGTATTTAGGTATTCAAGATAAATGCGAAAACAAGAAAGTATTTTTTGTGGGGAAGTTTCAAATTTGACGTATTTCATAGTCTTAGAGCAAAAACAAATCTAGTATCAAACAATGAGATGATTAAGAAAATGACATCTTCTTCGACATTTTCTCCATGTCACTCATCACTCACTCTCTCCTCCCTCAACCTCACCCTACCCGTTTTGTAAAGTGCAGATGTCATACACGCTTTCCCGCGACCTCCCCGTGTGAATCACATGACACGTTGCGTGTCCTTCAGCCTAATTCACCTCGCGTATCGTTTGTGTGGAAGGGAAATTGTGACAACCCGTCATAGAGGAGAGAGCGCACGAGATTGAGAGGAGCTAATTTGCATAGGACAATTGTGTTTTGGCATTGAAGATTGAATTTGTGCATCTATGACAATCTTGAGTGGACCAGGGGGAATAATTAACAATATCAATTAACGGTATTTATTTATGCAGTCAGCTAGTTGTTTATATGTATGTAATTGTGGAAATGGCTGTTTGTTAGCGTTCAACACATTTTAACTAAGAAGCCCCTTACATCTTCTAGACAAATAATGTAATTTTATTGGATTGTTTTGGGTTAAAAAAGGCTTGGTTATTTTCAGATATATTGGTAGAACTAATAACAGATATTAGATTACAATTGATTACAATTGCCAATTAAGTGGTTAATGATGAAGAAATTATTAATTTTGTATAAAGTCTTTTAATTACTAGCATAATCCAAAAACCTTTGGACATTGAAGCACATTATGGGATGTGTGATATAATCTTTCCCAATATGCTTCAGGAACAAAAGTACACACTTAATTTGCAACACTGAATTGTTTTGTTTAAAGGTTATAACCATTATCATTAGGGTAATTATGCTAGAGATGGTAGTCAATTTTCCCTACCCCATAATCATCATCACCCCATTATGCAGTCACTCGACAGCCCCCACCACGTTTACCAAACTCCCTACTTGGCCGAAATGACCGGCCATAGCAGTTCTAATGCTAGTCAAACGACTCATTGTGTACACAAGATGATTTGTTGAGGATAACTTTTCAGTGCCACAATTTGCCGAGGGCGCTATGTATGATCGAAATGTGTTTGCATTGAAACCCGACCTCTAACACACTCGCCTGTCCTCCTGCTAAATATGCCGAATTTGCGCAAGATTTTTATTTTTCTAAAAATGATGTCGGACGACATTACGGCCTTTGCCAGTGCAATAATTGGCATGCTGCCTGATGAAGTTGAAAAGATGCCGTCAGATTATTTTGACAATGTTAGAAGTCTCTGCTAGCCTGTGAATAAATTGTTTAGAACGGTAGCACTCAGACTGTAAAATGGAAGGGAATAGGTCGTTGAATTTTGATCCCGTTCGCGTGTGTGTGAGTGTTATTACATGGATGTTTAAAATGGCAGGGCTTGTTTACCTAGCAACCTCATCACCATGACGATGACGTCTTGAAGTGCCTCTACATAAACTGCACACCACTTGTCCTCATCTCCAGGAGATTTTGCAGCGATATAATTTGCGTAGTTGTACGGCAAACTTCTTAATTAAACAATAACATTCAACAGCTCGTTTCTAACAGACAAAACCGCAGATATAATATGAACCCATTTCTGCTGAAAAAAGTACTTGTATGCCGTACACTGTTATCTATATTTATCCTTCTCATATCTCAGACAAACAAGTTATATAAGGCTTACTAAAGACCTTTACTATGTCATAAAATGCTTCAATTATGAGAGTTTACATAGAGATTCTCGGTAATATGCTAACATCCTCTGCTCTAATATATCATATTGCACTGCAGTTCAAAAACCTTTTGTAAAGCCTTCTATATCAGCAGCACGGCATTTCATATTCTAAAAGATAGCAAACTTAATTTGTATTTCCGTTTTCTTTTTTTGTCTTTATCCAGCTTGTAAAAAGAAGGAAGAAGATGCAAAATCACCGCAATCCAATAGTCACATCAAGAAGCCACGCCTCGTCTTCACCGACATCCAAAGGAGAACGCTGCACGCCATCTTCAAGGAGACCAAGAGACCGTCCAAAGAGATGCAGATGACGATAGCGCAGCAGTTGGGTCTAGAGCTCAGCACCGTCAGCAACTTCTTCATGAACGCCAGGCGACGCTCCATCGACAAGTGGCAGGACGAGAACGGCAACCCGCAGACGTCGCTCGGTCCCAATCCGTGTTCCCCTTCCTCGATGAGTCCCAACACGCCGACCGCCATCACGCCGAAGCAAGAGTACAAGGCATAGGTTGGTTCTCCATTCGATATCATCGCCTTGCCTCGTTGGTGTGCAAGGGATGACGAGTAAAAACTGATGCAAGACAATTACTTCTAAGCTCTAGAGACATTGACTTTTTTAAACCAAAAGATGTGACGATGCGGAGTGTTTGTTTGATTGGTCACTTGCAGCGGAGGTTCCGAGTCGGGCCACGCCCACTCGGTGGACTGAGTCGGGCCACGCCCACTCGGTGGAGACGGGTGGATTGGGATGAGGCTTGTGCTACAGAAAGCTATCTCTGCCCACATATCAGAATAATTCACATACAAAATGTTCAGTTGGATTCTTCTTTTTTAAATTAAAAGATATTTGAACAACTTTTCTACTTAAATTCATTTTTTTGTTTCATTGTGAAATATTTATGTTTACTATCTTTAAGAAGATGGAGCAATTTTGTACACAATGGGTTCGGTTATCTGATATGTTTAGACACACACGTCTCCCATAACCCATCCCAGGTCCCAACCCCTCTGGGGGAAACCGAGGTGTGTCAAAATCCTGGTCATTAAAATCATGCAGGGAATAATGGTTTTCCCCATTGCATTATGGGACAACATGCTATTGTGTTGCATTGTGGGATATCTGTCTACTCTTTCTACTGGCTGCCTCTAAATCAAAGTTTCTTTTGACAATCACCATTATCGAAACGATACTATTGTCAAAACGAAGCCAATTCCCGTTATTAAACTTGAAGCAAACTGTATCTAAATTGAGGCTGAATTGTATATAGTCATACAACCATTTCCCCCCTTTTTTAATCTGCAAAATGAAGGCTTATTTATAGCAATACTGATGACAAGGAAAAGATTTTTGTGTGTAAATTTTGGTATGGAAACAATGTGCTTTGTAATGCTTTATTGTACTGTTGTCAATGCACAACACTGTACACCAAACTACAAAAAAATGCCATGATTGAAAGTGGACTGGCCAATTCAAAAAGACGAAAAAAAAAGACAATTAATTGTTTGTCTTGATTCAAAGCTACATCACCCGTGCATACAATCGTTTGTGTTAATTTTTCCAAAAATAAAATGGTTTTTTTTTGTATATTCTTCTTTTTTGTTCTTTTTTTTTCACTTTTTTATTTTAAAGCTTCATATTTATGGAAACTTCACTTGACGCAAAGAAACCGCTCGTGAAATTCAAGACAGACAATTAATATCTTTCGGCCAATTAACAACCTCAGGAATTTAAAACACAATGTTGGCAAACAAACAACAAATATATGTATTGTTTGTCATTATGATTATCTGTGTGTAAAGGTAACTTGTTGTAATCTGTATTTTAATTTTGCAATCTTTGGATGAATTGTTGGACAAATTTGCCGACACTTTTGTACACTAACGGCAAATCGTTTGATTTGGTTATTTCTTATTTGCATTTTCCACATGTCAGAATATGCATGATTCCGATTTTGGCTGAAATAATTAGTATTGTATGTTTGTATTTCATAACTTATAGGCTATAGCTCCGCTTACGTTGTCAGATTGTACCCTTTGCTCCATTCTACACACAGACATGCCTGCCATTGAATGGTGAGGAAATGGTACAATACTGCACCGTATTTAAGCTCAAATTGACTGGTGATGTAACCAGAGGATGGGGTATAACTTTAGGGCATTGAGAAGGTCGATGGGGCATTAGAAAAAGTCACAGAGAGGGGCCGAAATAACACCCACCTCTTATGAGGGAACAAGATTCATCATTACTTTTCCTTCAAAATGGTGACATCCCCCACAACCCGCACCCAAAATTGTCTGGTTTTATATTAAGTTTGATAAAAAAAGAATTTTTGCAGTACTTTTCCATCTTGCTTAGCTTTTAATCAAGCACTAGAGCATTCCATTACATCATAAAAAGGCTTGTATTAAATATACATAACATGAAAAAGATTCTGATTTCATACATATCATGAACTATGTGTATGCTTTTATTTTGTACACGGTGGACATTGAAATGAAATTGAGTACAGAAGATAGTGTTGATTGATGTCGACCCTGTGCTGAATATAATTCATCCAATTGTTTTCAATACGCATTGCCGAGCTCGTCCGTATACACTGAAATCAATTAGTGGCCACAAATGAACTGGTCACATGACCATCTTATGTTAAAAATCAACGCCTGATCGCTACGAGTAAAGAAAGGTAGTCTATAAGATTGAAACGAGTATTTGAAATGAAATATCATGTTATATTTTTTACATAAAAGTTGCATTTTATACAGAAGGCTGAGATTTTTTCGACAATATTTACACATTTTGTGCACAATTTTTTCCAAAATAAGTTTCCATCACTCATCAAAATGTCTGTTATCAAAAGTATTAGTAAGTAATTACTGCAGTCTGCTATATTCAGGAGCCATATTCTCATTTCCGGGTCTTTAGGGTTCAACGACCTGAGTGTGTGAGATACGAACGAGCCGGAAATGTTGACCATTTTTCCCCCGCTATACTTGATAATTAAAAATTATGCGTTTATCTTCCTCAGTTGGAACCAGGAGATTGGCAGAAAATGTTAGAATTTGGTACCCTTTATGCAGTGAAAAAATGGTACACTCATACACAAATAAAAATACAAACCAGCCTTTTCTAAGGGCAGTGGTTTTTGGAGATGGGTGAACAAATACATCATTTGTAAGCGCTTGGAGACCTGGCATAGTTTACTTACCTTTACCAGTCAAATGTGCTATTGATTCCATGTTAACATTTTTTCATAGATTTTTGTTCAATACACAACATGCAAATATCCCCAGAAACCATAGTCCTAAGGAATACTAGTTTATCTATAATAGCCTAGTGTGAGTTATGATTACATGCAGCTTTGTCTTTCAGCTAATTCATTTCATTTTGATTCTGCTCATTTGAGCATTTTAACCATAAACCGTACAAATATCCCTTTTTTATCCGTTGCAATAGGCACCCGTTATACATACGTGCCACAGTAAATGCTGTGTGATTTTCACTAAAATGTGTGCTTATGATCATTTAACAATGTTATACTTAAGTTCATTATCAGTCATTCCAAGCTCTAGACAACCAGGACAGAGAAAAAATGAAAAGTATTAATATTATCTACTTGTATATTTTATAACAGTTTATACTTATGAAAAACTGCTTGTCAGGAAAGGGGATTGGGTGTGAGGGAAATGGGCAAATACGCCATTGCAGTTTATGTAACTTTGTTGCAGCAATGTCAGCATTATTTATTATATAAAAAGGTTACCACATGAAAGAGTTGATTATTTAAAAATTACATATGCTTTTTGTCTATGTTATTATGATGCAGCTTACGATGTATAATAATTTATAACAATTTTGTAGCTAGTAAAACAATCCATTAAGTTAAAAGAGTGTAATGCTTTATGGGAAAAGAATCCAAATCTCTTAATTTGTTCCCATTAATTCGATCAGTATTGGGCCTATTTGACACTCTTGTTATTGGGTTTTATCCATTTAACACAATTTTGATAAATAATTTGTAACTTAATTAGACCCATCCATAGAATATTTCTTATGTTTAATTATGTTTAAGACTCAATTAATTTCATTACAAGTGTTACAAACACTTTAGAATATAATTTGATGCAAACAAGAACATAAAGATAAGTGTAAAGTAAAGTTTGTTCGATTTGGTTCAATTCGAAGAATCTTATTTTGCCAGTCTTTCACAGATAGGTCTCTCGTGTGGAAAGGAGTCAGCCACCAAGATGTAATTTGCTTCCATTTTTAGTTTATTTTACGAATAAGAGACCTATTTAAAGATAGTAATTAAGTATTCCATTCGCTCATTATTTTGGTGAAAACATTGTGAAAAGCTGAAGTGCGGGCTGATAATTTGTTCCATCATACTATTTATACCAAAGTTGTTTTTTTACACAGCATTGCCAGATATTGTTGCAGTATAGTTTATAGGACATAATTAAATACTGGTATAAGTTATTAGATTCAATTAGTACGATACATTATTATAGGAATTTAGGTCAGAAGAGATTGTAGCATTTATTATTTTTTGTTTACACAATGCATTCCGAATACCTTCTGTGCATGTGTAAGGTATCACTTCGCAAAACATTCCCGAAAATGTGTAGATAATTTCCGTCATTCCGTCTTTCTTTTCTTTGGTAGGTTTCTGTTCTCAAATGCATGCATTTACAAGCAAAGTCTATTTTAATTTTGTACTTTTAATTTTTGTGTAAAATTTTCCAGGGACAGGGGGTATACAAAAGGTCCGTTCATACTGCCGTCGTTGCGCATCGGCCGACGTAGATGGATAAAAGTTGACATTGCTTCAACTCGTCTCATGACGTCGGCCTATGCGCAACGACGGGAGGTATGAACGAGCTTTAGTTGACAAGACTAAGAGTTTACGAGGATGTGCCGCCAGTTTGGGTCCACATTCATTCTAACGGCGTTAACAGACAAACCCTTTTAAAAAAAAAATGGATCTAATTTCCAGAATTGTCTAAAAAGTGGGCACATTTGAGAACTTTGGTAGGAGGCTTTCGAGTTTCATATATTTTGTCTACATCAAAAAGTGGTTGTCGTTTTTTGCTAGTTGAGAACCCCCTGGCCCTTCCCCCAGCAATCTGGATGTTGGCATATGTGTATTTAAACCTATAGGGGTTGGCTTTATTGTAGAAAGTCGATTCTGACCCCACTTTCACCATCAACATAGTTATGGAATTAATATGTATATTTCAGGTTATTGACAGCAGATTCTTTTCTTTGTGTAATTTAGGTTGACTTTTTTCAGTACTTTTCTTTCTCTAAAGAGGCTTCTATACTGATATTATTATAAAAAGGACTGAACATTTTTTAAAAACTTTGTTCAATGTTAACATTTTTCTTGTACCAAAAACAAGGGAGATAAATGTGTAGCCCTAATATGGTAAAAAGGTGTATGGCGTGTCAGTTTCCCCAAAATATTTACTTTTTTTCCAGAAAAGTTGTACGGAATGAACTGAAAGTTTTTTACTTCTGGGCCAAAAAGGAGGTATAACGGTGATGAAACTCTGTCCGATGTCATGTTCCTTTTTACCATAATAGAGCGCAAAGTGTTTATGTGATCTGAAATGTTGGTTTCCATGGTAACGGCACCCACAATGCATTGGGTTTGTTGCCATGACTCCCCTGTGAATCCATTAGAGTGTGTGCTCTGTGTCGACGTTTGTGCAATATTTTCTCATGTAAATACGGCCCAGGAGAGTGAGTTCATCCAAAGGGGCTATAAGAGACAAGAAGTGACTAAGAGACTTAAAAAAAGAGAGCCAAATTTCTTCTTGTCTAACAGGATGGCGCTCATTTATTGTGTGTTAATATTTTGCAGTGTTTGATTAATTTCAAGCGAGGGCGCTATGCTACCCTCCCCAAATGTGTGTAATGAATTGGCACTGCATTGTAATTTAAGCACATGGGTTATGTGCCTTTACATAATATTATAAATAGGGATTTGAATTTCTTTTTGTATTTTAAAATATTATAATTTGTTTTGTTATTTTGCCTGCCGTGTAGTTGACAAAGTTGCCGTGCAATGCGAGGGTCATGTCATAATATAGTCATTATCGAGTGTAGATAGCGGATATTGAAGGGTAGGGAAGAGGCGATTTTGAGTTTGACTTGATTCTTAACATTTGATTTTTTTTGTAATGATTTATGTAGTTTCAGTATGTTGATTGGTCCAATAGATCAAAAACCAAACTATTCCATTTGTCAATGTAGAAGAGACTGATTTTTGTTTGAGTTACGTACATACTCATCCTGTGAAAGAGGTGGTAAATGGTATTTTTGCTTGAAACCAAACTATTTCTATAGCATGAGTAAATTAGACCATCAGTCTAATCTTGAGTGCGTACCAGTGAGATAGAACATGGTGTTCATTATCGGACTCGGACTAGTCACTGAGCTCTCTCATACATCAGCTATAGTCAGACCAAAGATGTGTTTATAGAAAAAAATATCAACCTATCATGTTTTACTTTCATCCTTGGCAATTTGGTAATACTGGTGTAGACTGCCTATTTAAAAAAATTCCGTTGACATATCAGTTGACCAAACTGGCTTTTGTACTTCCAAAATTGGACCAATCAAATGTAGCATTTCAGAAGTAGCTCTAAAAATTGCTTTTGTTTTTAACATTATTTATTTATTTTGAACCCTGTACAGTGTGTGTTATTATTATGATCACCAGTCAAAGGTCAAATGAAAAAGCATGGTTGATCACTGGATAAAACATGGAAATTCTCAATTTCCACCATTGTGATTGGCTGATGAAGTCTGTCTATGAACTTGATTAGCCAATCATATTATTTGTATTACATATATATAGTTGATTTGATAGTGTGATTGAATTTTCTGTTAGCCATTAGTGAGAGAGAGAGATTGATTCTATAAACTGTACATGGACAATGAGATGTTAATATATAAATATTGTTTGAAATAAAAATTGAAGGTTTTATGTCTGAAATGAAGAAAGAACATTGAGTTATGTGTGTGTCATTTTTGCAAATAATATATAGTGTATCATAATCCGGTTTTACTTTTCTAGAAATTGGGGAGTTAATTAAGAGTAATTGGGGAGTTAGCTAAGAGTTAATAATCTTTTTGATCTTAAGAATTAACTCTAAAATAGTCAAATTGGATTAAATTTGGAGTTGAAAATCCACTGTTTGAAAGTGTAATATCCACAGACTTTTAAATTTATGGTAATCCACTTCACTCCTCATTAAAATGTCTTCAAAGGAGTGTTTTTACTGCATAAATAGGCATTGAATTTGAAAGTCAGCCAGATCTCAAAGAAGGCTCCTCCAGGCAATTACTACCAAAGCAACTTCTGCTTCTGCTCCACTCTGTGGTCGATTGGCTTGATTTATGAACTTAACCCTTACAGCCCCAGATCCCATGAAATCCCATTTCCCAGCATCCTGGTTCCACCCGGCGCCGAGGTTTTTGTCTGAAATAACGGCCCCGGGCTATATAGCTGGGCGAATACACTCGCCCAGCACAGCTCCCCCCGTGGCGCAGTTGGTAGAGTGTCCGCCCGCCAACCGAGAGATCGTGGGTTCAAACCCCGGGGCGTGGCACCTCTTGTTGTGTGTGCTTTTTTCGCTTGAAAAAAATTTCGTTGGAAAATCCACCGGGTGGGTTAGGGTTAATATTTCTAATGGTACTTTCAATTAAAAATAAAGTTTCAAAATTGAGTTTTTATTGGTACTATTTTCAAAGGACAAATACAATAGGATAGTAACCACGGTAACATAGAAGTAGAAAAGATAAATAGGATGACAGCATAGAAACAAAAAAGGATAAAACCAGAGGTCTTTTAGAATAGACCTACCCTCATATAGCTACTTTAGATAGTGGACTTTTGGGAACAACCCATCTGCCAAGATGAAACAGACACAAATGTACATCAAAAAATCACTGGTTCCCTGAACGTGATATAGAACCATTTTCAGTTCAAGTGTCCATGAATAAGACTTGGAATGTTGTGAAGCAGTAGCGTAACTGATCTTCAATTTTTTAATTTTTTTTAAAATTTAATTTTTTTTTTTTTTTTGGGGGGGGGGGGGGGGGGGACAGACATGTCATCAGGGGGCACAGACATGTCATCAGGGGGCATATCTGACTTTTTTAAAAAGTATACATAGGTTTACATAGAGTTGTTTTTTTGTCATTTCATTGGGAGTGGGGGGCAAGCCTTCTGACAGAGGGAGGGTTGATGCACCCCCTGCTCCCCCCCCCCCCCCTCTGGTTACGCCGCTGTTGTGAAGATAGGATTACCTTTATGAACCTACCCACCATAACCCAAAAGATTCTTGAACATTTAAAGATTTAAAAAAATCCTTTATAGAACCAAAACGGGAAACAAAGGGTTTGCCTGACATGACAAGATAGGGCTCTTTGATTCTGGAAAGTGAATGGTTTACAAATATTTACTGTTCATGAGGGAAATGGTGAAAAATAGGTCCCCGAAGTGACTGGCGACCGTGGGCCTATACTATTTCCCTCGCAGCTCATCATCACAGGGAAATAGTACTTTTTTATGGGAACTTTTTCCCCGCCAGGGAAATAGTGGGGAAATGTCCAAATATTTCATGTCATCTACCAAGGTCCTCAACGTATTATGTGCTTTCATCATGTTTATGCTTGTTATGGGGGGGGGGGGGGGGGGGGGGGGGGGGGGGGGGGGGGGGGGGGGAGAAACCCCCCCCCCCCCAAATATGAAAATTAACCAAGCGCTGTAACTTACTTTTTGAACTAATTTTTGTGAAATATATAAAATATGCATTTTTTTAAAAGGAAATGAGTCTTTGACTAAAAACAAATTGTCTCAAACATTTGTGGACAACGTAGCAAAATCAGTTTTTGGCAACTTAAAATGCCGAAATTGCACTAAAATTATCTAAAGACACTCAGTCTCTAGGAATGGTGTTTTTTTTAAATCATAATTTGGTTTTTTCGTAGCTGTTTTGCTATTAAACGTTGGTCTCATAATGTATAGGCTGAACCATATTTGGAGTCGTGTATGGTCGCCACGGGCGGCCATACACGACGACACAATTACATTTTAGACCAAATAAAGGTCAAACATTTGAATTTTTACCTCAAAAATGCATTTTGACCTTTTTGGTCAAAAATTAACGCACGGGTTTCAAGCATTCATAATCGCAATCTTTTCAATTTTCTTAAAGGTATATTATGTGATCTTTCCAGGGAACGCCCTCAACATCGAAAAAAAATAGAAAGCAGATTTTCTTGCAGATTTACATTTCTGATCATAAATCATGCATACATTCCAAGTTACAGGGGCGATACGATTCTTAATTACTTCAAAATCGTAGTTTTAGAGTGAAAATAAACTGTCGGAATCCCGACAGTTTATATTTTTCACTCTAAATTCACTCTAAAACCATGATTTTGAGGTAATTAGGAATCGTATCGCTCTGTAACTTGGAATGTAGGCCTATGTATGATTTATGATCAGAAATGTAAATCTGCAAGAAAATCTACTTTCCAAAAAAAAAAAATGAATAGAGGGCGCTCTCTAGAAAAGATCACATAATATGCCTTTAATCACAGTAATGTGAATGTGTTATATTGCTATATCACATGCTTTAGCAATGGTGATTAAATTCGCATTGCAGCAAAACTGGTGCGGTATTCTGAGCTATGAGGGTACATCATTTGTATGGTTGGTAATCACTCAGACTACCCTACGCAATAAAAAAAGAAAGGAGGAAAGGGGAAGGGGGAAAACAATGAGGAGGATTAAAGAGAGAGAGAGAGAGACGAGAGGAAAGGAAGAAGGAGGAGAAAAGGGGGATTTTCTTCCTGGTTGCGCGATACGAATCTGTTTGGAACAGTATAAGATCTATTACAAATTGTACTAACAATGTACCAGGCACATTGATCTAGTAATTAGACAAATATAAATATGTTTCGGCAATTGTAAGTGCACAAGAAGAGTATCTGCTTGTGAATGATGCTTTAAACTACAAATCATTATGAAAACAATCACATCTGGCAAATTCATTGGTATAAGCGCTTCACAATTTCCCACACGGCAGGCGACTGCAGACGACATTCCAAAATTTCACAAAATGTTTCAAAAATGTCAAAATTATTGAATTTCATTACCATTTTGGAATCACCATGAGCAAATGCATTGAAATAAGTACAAACATGACTAGTATTAGTTTAGTAATCCATGAGATAGACTTTGAAAGTTGGGAAAGGTTCTGATAAATCTGTTTTGTATATGGTAAAAATAGCCGCATGGAAAGTGTTAAAGGAGCTGAGATAAGTTAAACCGTCAAAAGTGTGTTCATGGATCAAAGTGACCTTACACATGCATCTATTGTATAACAAATATTCCACGTCTTTTAAATTGTAACCAGCAAAATCACAATTGTTTACGTTTCTATGACAATGCCTACTAACAATTTAAAGGTTGATGTTCCGATCACTTTTTTTACCCATCAACATATTTTGATATCAGAAGAAACCCCATATTTGTCTCATTATTTCTGTAAAATGTTTGGCGCAAGATAGGCTATGTTCCATTTAGACGTTATAGACCAAAATGCAGTGGATTACTGGCAAAGGTGATTAACCACCCGGCCATCCAGTTTGTGTACTACTTCTCTCAATGGGAAAATTTCTTGTCACCGTGTGCTTCTGAAATAAGAACCATCGGAGTTATGGAACTTAAACTTTGGAATACGACTATTAATTAAAGGATGACCAAGAATATTTTCAAATTGCGCCAGCTATCGGAACACCTTACCTTTAAAGATTACAAAGAGCGGGCTAAAACCCTTTTTTTTCTGTAAGGAAAAACAGCTTTATTATCACGTACAGAGATCAGAGATGTATTATACTCTTTCTACGATTGCTATCTTCAGTAGATAGCGCCTTCCATGAGGGCGCACTTCATACACTGTGGTATGCATTGTGGTAGAGAAATCGGATTATGCGGTCAGTTACTCGAGCTGCACCCATGATATGGAGGATTCAAAAATAACTGAAAGGATACTAAACCATCATGATAGGTCTATGCTGATGCCTATTTGCAAACACATTAATATTTTTCCAAACTGCTGGTATTAGCTTATACGTACAATCATGACAATATATAGCAGTCAAGTGCATCTGAAGGTACCCCTTGCAGGGCTGTTTCCGAAACAGCCGCTGTGCGTGTGCATATTTTTGATTTGATTGACATGTGTCAACACCACAACATTTATAAGAAGAAGCAATATGCATCTATGTCGCGAAAAACATTGGGAGTTATATGATTCCGCCGAATAGTGAAATTCATCATACATAATGCGCATTATTTATAATAACTTGCTACTGGCTTGATGACTGCCGTGTGGTATCGCGCGTGATGAGTAGATAGACTAAATCATAATTCACAATATCAGATTTTATACAAAGTGGTATTCGTTTGAAACGGTGTGCTCACATAACCGACCTAGTCTTAGAGAAAATTTAAGATAATTTTATAATCAATATATTTTTCACGATATGTAGGCCTAAATATGTTACTTCAGTTATCCTAAATCGGTCAACATATGCAAAACGGGGTAATTTTTATTCCAAATTACCAAAATGCAATGCGCGCGTACGAAGATTGCAAACATTATCACATACAAGTATAAAGATAAAACTTTATAAACGCGTTGAAACTAGTTCGACATGACTTTGATATCACACTACGTATTGATATAGGACTATATATATTGTCACAAAAATGTACTGCTAAAAAGTGGGTTGGTATGTCATTAGTGATATGACTAACACTTTATAACTCTCTCGAAATTTACTATAGCATATCAATAAACCTGTAATAAGTTATAACACACGCAAGGTTCGATTTGGTTAAGCTTAATTAACAAAGAAAGTAAAGCCTCCCCTAAAATGAGATCAGTATTGTTTGCATAACTCTACACTCAATTATAAGTTTTGAAAATAATAAACACGTAGGGAAAATGCGTGACGACTCATAGAAAGTTTCCCCTTTTCAATATCGTGTTTACTTTTCTCAAAATAGTCACACTTTCCCCTAAATAATGTAGGCCTATTTACATATATTCACAAAAGCGGCAATTTTTTTCAAGATCTTGTACAATTAAAATGTTTCCAGTGCTGTTTTATTTTAGGTGTCTTTATTTGAATTAAAAAGAAATTCTCTTTTTTTTTAACTACTCTCTATTTGAAATGAAAAGTTATGCAAACAAACTTGTATGAGATCTTGAAAAGTGCCACTTTTTTTCTTCTGAAAACATCATTTTGCGGAAATGTGACTATTTTGGGAAAAGGAAACATGATATTGAAAAGGGGAGCATTTCTATGGGTAGTCACGTATTTCCCCTACGTGTTTCATTTTCCCTCTATGCCATTAACATAATGCCATTAACATAATGTTAGTGGCATTGTGGGTGGTTTTCGACTTTATCTTTTATTATACCAATATTTTAATACACTGCTGTACACAATCTCTCATCACTCACGACGATAATCAGATCACGCACTAAATAATAACACTTTTGACGCAATTCTGACTATAGAGGGGGTTGTGCTAGTAAAAGAAACAACCCCTGAAACAACCACAGGGAAATTTTCACACAATAGGGTCACAATCTTGGATTCCATGACCATTTTCTTCCTACCCTTGTTTCTTGGTGAATTTGTCAACTAGAACCATTTTAGAAGAAAATGAGCTCCTATGGGCCTCTCAAAGGTGACGGGAACCTTGTTTATAGCGCAAAGTCCAAAATGGCCGTCATATACAGGGGCCTGAAAATTCAAATGGCTTTGATTAAAGGGACATAAAGTGGTGTTGAAAATGTTAAATGTTTAAAAATTTACTTCAGAATTCAAGATGAACATAAAAAATTGCCATTATTGTTGTTTCTACTAACAAAACACTGCAAAACTTGATTCAAACAATATCATCGCTATTTTTTGAAAACGCCCTCTATGCAAATATGGTTCACGTTATGTATCACGCGTACTGCAGGGGAATACTGTCGGACGTAAAATGCTCGTTGCGGCTGTACGAGCATTTTTGAATCGACGTTTTCAAGTTGTACAAAGAGGGCTGATTTTTCTTAATCCTTAAGGTGTAAGTTCATATATGGAATACAATTATAAAAATATACTAATCCCAGTTTTTATCATAATTGAGGGCGCAGTCTCCCACACACCCCTGTGCCCCTTTAAGCTAACCTAAACATACCAAATTGTTCGGCTGTGAGCGCAAGGATTCCGAAAAAGTATAGTTTGCCTTAATTCCGATGTTTGGTTAACGAGTTATCGGGTAAAACGTAAAAAGGTCGTTGACCTTTGCATTTGGGGTCAAAATGTGTATATTTTTACAATTATATTACATGTATGAACTTACACCTATAAGGATTAAGAAAAATCAGCCCTCTTTGTACAACAAAACGTCGATTCAAAAATGCTGATCTCCGACAGATCAGTATTTTACGTCCGACAGTATCCCCCTGCAATACGCTTGATAATTAACGCGAACCATATAAATAACTAAATAACGATGGTATTGTTTTAATCAAGTTTTCGTGTTTGTGTTAGTAGAAACAACAATAATGACAATCTTTAATGTTCATCTTGAATTCTGAAGTTAATTTTTAAACATTTAAAATTGTCAACACCACTTAATGTCCCTTTAAAGGCATTTTATGTGATCTTTTCCAGAGAGCGCCCTCTATTCATGATTTTTTTTTAGAAAGTAGATTTTCTTGCAGATTTACATTTCTGCTCATAAATCATACATATACATTCCAAGTTACAGAGCGATACGATTCCTAATTAACTCAAAATCATGGTTTTAGAGTGAATTTAGAGTGAAAATATAAACTGTCGTGTTAACCCGACAGTTTATTTTCACTCTAAAACCATGATTTTGAAGTAATTAAGAATCGCATCGCCCTGTAACTTGGAATGTATGTATAATTTATGATCAGAAATGTAAATCTGCAAGAAAATCTGCTTTCAATTTTTTTTCGATGTTGAGGGCGTTCCCTGGAAAGACCACTAATGTCCCTTTAATATATAGTCGATTGTTTTTCACCACATACCACTGTTTAAAGTTTAAACCATCTGTCTATATTAACACTTTCCATGCGGTTATAGTTTGACCATATAGGCCTACAAAAGAGATTATTTTTCAGAAACTTTCCCAATTTTCAAAGTCTATCTCAAGAATTACTAAACCAATAACAGGCATGTTGCGATTATTTAAATGTATTTCTCATGGTGATTCTAAATACGGTATGGTAATGATATTCAATAATTTTGACATTTTTGTAACATATTGTGAACTTTTGGGACTGTCGTCTGCAGACGCCTGCCACGTGGAAAGCGTTAAATAGTTACATTTTTTGAAAAAGTCACACCCCTAGCAAGAGTGAGATAAGTCATTCTTTTCAACTCCGTAAAAGAGTCTATTGTTCACCACAGGTTTGACCAATGTTTTACCCAACTTTCTATTAACATAAAGTCTGGTACTTCGCATTAAAATGTTTAAACAATAATTTTGGACAGATGTACTTTATTTTATAAGTGCAATACGGTGTAACACATTGCACCACCAATCTTCATACAGAGTAGTTACACGCTGGCAAACACAGCGACAATACTGATCCATTCTGCGATTTTTAACTCTCCTACGATAACACCAAGGCTGTAATCACGTATACTTTAGTATTATTTTAGGCATGTTAAGTGTAAGTTGACTGGTATAATCTAAACACTCGATACTGAAACCATCCTTGTCAGATAAACACTTCTAGACGATCAGAAAAGAAGACACGTATAAATAACCATAATTTACTATTGATATACCCATACCCATACCATTTAAAAGGTTCGGGTCTAATGGTCGATCTAAGCAAAATTAACTCTTTTGACTTTTCGTGTTAAATAGTTAACACTTAACATGGGAAACTGTGGAAAAAGTACACTCTAACCAAAAGGGTCAGCGAAAGGATTACGGTATAAAGAATGGAAAATAAACCACAGAAGAGTGAACTCTTTCATTCAAATATTTGTGTAACGTTTTATTCAACAGTCTTTAATCATGCTAATTAGGTCTATTCTCATCTCAATTATATCACTGATATTATCATACAGCGCAACATTATTGATATAACCTTTGCCTTGGTGATAAAATGGACAAAAACAAAAGACACCGTTCTTTTAGTGTGTTTTTATTCTTATATTCTTGCCAGTAAACCAGCAAATTAAGTTTCTATGAGTTATATCACCAAGTAATCTGTGTATTTTTATCTCGTAAATATTAGAAGTTGGCCTTTTTCATATCATTCATGTTTATCTTCTCATGAAACGGGCCTTTGCTGGATGAAAGTTTGCTATTTGTGAAAATAGCACCGTACTAGTATCCTCTGAAGAAAGCAATAGTGTGGTTATCTCCAATACTCTCTAGCTATCTACTGAAGATAACAATAGTTTGGTTATCTCCAATACTCTCTAGCTATCTACTGAAGATAACAATAGTTTGGTTATCTCCAATACTCTCTAGCTATCTACTGAATATAGCAATAGTATGGTTATCTCCAATACTCTCTAGCTATCTACTGAAGATAGCAATAGTTTGGTTATCTCCAATACTCTCTAGCTATCTACTGAAGATAACAATAGTTTGGTTATCTCCAATACTCTCTAGCTATCTACTGAATATAGCAATAGTATGGTTATCTCCAATACTCTCTAGCTATCTACTGAAGATAGCAATAGTTTGGTTATCTCCAATACTCTCTAGCTATCTACTGAAGATAGTAAGAGTTTGGTTATCTCCAATACTCTCTAGCTATCTACTGAAGATAGCAATAGTTTGGTTATCTCCAATACTCTCTAGCTATCTACTGAAGATAGTAATAGTTTGGTTATCTCCAATACTCTCTAGCTATCTACTGAAGATAGCAATAGTTTGGTTATCTCCAATACTCTCTAGCTATCTACTGAAGATAGTAATAGTTTGGTTATCTCCAATACTCTCTTGCTATCTACTGAAGATAGCAATAGTGTGGTTATCTCCGATACTCTCTATAGCTATCTACTGAAGATAGTAATAGTTTGGTTATCTTCAATACTCTCTATAGCTATCTACTGAAGATAGCAATAGTTTGGTTATCTCCAATCCTCTCTATCTACTGAAGATAGTAATAGTTTGGTTATTTCCAATAATGTCTATCTACTGAAGATAGCAATAGTTTGGTTATCTCCAATACTCTCTAGCTATCTACTGAATATAGCAATAGTATGGTTATCTCCAATACTCTCTAGCTATCTACTGAAGATAGCAATAGTTTGGTTATCTCCAATACTCTCTAGCTATATATCTACTGAAGATAGCAATAGTTTGGTTATCTCCAATACTCTCTAGCTATCTACTGAAGATAGTTATAGTTTGGTTATCTCCAATACTCTCTAGCTATATATCTACTGAAGATAGCAATAGTATGGTTATTTCCAACACTCTCTAGCTATCTACTGGAGATAGTAACAGTTTGGTTATCTCCAATACTCTATAGCTATCTACTGAAGATAGTAATAACTCCATCTTACCTTTAGAAGGTTTTTTTAAAGACCATGGTAATTTCGATTCATAACTTTCATAAATTGCACGTGGCGTTTGCGTCAGGCAATATAATCGGTACACACGCGTCTAATAATAACATATTGACACCGCAAATATTGTTTGTTTTAATATACAAAACGAGCGGTTTACATACGATATTTAGTTCACTCAGGCTGAAAATATTGGCTTCTTGTGGTCATCTTGTGAGCCGAATTTGGTCAAGAATGGTCTGGAATGAATAAACGCGACGATCTATAAGGCTGTTCCTTGACCATCACTCATTGACCACCACTCATCTTGACCCAGAAGAAAAGTCCCGTTTACAAACCACGACGACACGCGCAAAGATTCGTGTATATTTACCATTTATACGGCAGCAGTTTTTCATTAAATCTGAACAATTATCCCTATAATTACAAACTTGAAGCTTGACCGAAAACCACAGGTTTGAAAATTTAAAACAGAAAATCTGGGAAGCGAAAGAACAAAATCAATTTTTGTGTTATTATTAACGAAAATGGTTTAATATTGATCGCAGCCATTTAGCATGTAGTGATTTCGAATAATGAGGAATCATAATATTTTGAACAGTTTATACTTGTAACCATTTTGGTAATTGTCGCTAATTGTGTGCGTTAGGCACTAGAGGCGTGTTATATAGATTGGGATATAGATAAGTCTCGCCTGTGTACAGCACCAACCAAAACCAAAAGTGGCGGGGGGGGGGGGGGGGGGGGGGGGGGGGGGGGGGGTGGGGGGGGGGGGGAGAGAGAAATAAAAGTGAACGGACAAGCATTTACCAGGCTGTCAACTTTTTAGAATTGTCGACGAGTGAGTGGTTAAATCCGATGACTGCGTCATGCTTCCTATCAAATTTGGTACAGAAGAAACACAGGTCACAATTTAACAGACATAATTACGGTATCAAAATATACAGTATTGTCTGTTTTCCTTGCTATTGAAATTGAAATAATAACAATTTCTTAATAGCATTTAAATGTACGTGTTTGTCTACGAACACAGTGATTTTCAATCGAAATTGCACACGTTGCATTTTCATATTTGAATATCCCGCCAACCAAAAATTGGAAAGGCTCAGTTTTTCATCCAAATTTAAAACATTATAGGCAATTCATAGCATGGGCGAGGTAAATTTATTATGTTAACTCACATGTAAACAATAAAGGATGCATTAAATTCCAATTACATCACGAATCTACTCAAGTTTCCAAATTTGAACGAGAGACACATTTTGCGATCTGATGCATTATTTGGGTATCTCGTGGACAAACGTGTGAAATTGGTGCACGGGGAAAAAAGGTTCACCAAAGTCAAACGGAAAATGATATTTACTTCATTTTTTCACACAAAATTAGTAACAAGTAGGGTATTCTTAGAACGGTTAAACATTTTCAAACTTCAAATCAGTTTTTGAAAAAAGATGGCTTCTTTCCACTGTTGCAGGTTTTTTTTACTCACCCTGTATATGGCTGTTCTATATGACTACTAACGTCAATCTTTTATTTTCCCCTAACCCAAATGACTGACAAGAAATTCTGACCGGAAGTGGACCCGGGAGGGTCTCAAATCTTGATTCCACACGTCATCTGTCAAAACTTCATCTGCATGCAATAATGATGCATTATCCACGAGCTATCGAGGATAATGGTCATCATCCTTTGACTGACCAGTCCTGAGTCCTAGTGGACTTTGAGAGCAGGATATGAATAAGTCTCCCCACTGTGTTCTTCCCTATCTCATTGATTAAGACAAAGGAAGGCCTGGAAGCTGAATGCTGGTCAAATATATACTATGATAATGACCTTTTCCTCAAGGCCAAACATAACCCAGCTAACCTTCACATTGACCAGGAGCCGGCGGTCGCATTATCATCCCTTGAGTGGCTCACAATGGGTAGTGCAGGTGCACTAAAAGCACGGGGATGCTGCCAGAGACGCGGGCCTCAAAGTCTTGAAGGCGTGGTGCAAACTTATCCGTCAAACTTGGGTTAAAAAGAGAGACAGCATAGTTGATTGATGTAAATGATGTATTTATTTGCTGCACAATAATACTTGAATGAACATGATGACAATGTTTATGTTCATTCCACCTCCTCCCGCTGGGGAACTTATGCTGATAATTAATGAGCGTCGCTACGCTAACCACGGGTGCAGTGGCGTAGCCAGGTTTTTCTCAGTGGGGGGGCAAAGGGGGGGCCGGGAGTTTTGGTGGGGGGGCAACAACCAAATTGAGGATTGAATTTCCTTGTGTTGTGAATAGGTTAGTCCCAAATTATTTCAACTGACATTTCCCACAGGGGGGGCAACAGGGGGGGGCAGAGAACCCCACAGGGGGGGCAGCTGCCCCCCCTTGCCCCCCCTTGGCTACGCCACTGCACGGGTGGGAATCAAGACATTCTAATTTAAAATAAGATCCTCGGATCTCATGTTCACTGATGAGACTCAATATCCTTAGTACCCGGAATAGTTTGTGATGTCGTAGATAGCATAGTATTATTAGGACCACCCAGTGGCGTAGCCAAGGGGGGGCAAGGGGGGGCAGCTGCCCCCCCTGTGGGGTTCTCTGCCCCCCCTGTTGCCCCCCCTGTGGGAAATGTCAGTTGAAATAATTTGGGACTAACCTATTCACAACACAAGGAAATTCAATCCTCAATTTGGTTGTTGCCCCCCCACCAAAACTCCCGGCCCCCCCTTTGCCCCCCCACTGAGAAAAACCTGGCTACGCCACTGGTCCGACCACCAACATGTTCTTTATCAACGATAGGTATATAGCCGGCTTATCATATCGGACCACTGTGCCGATCATTGTTTTGTAGTGGTATATACTCGTAAATATAATCCAAACATGTGTTATGTAGCGTTACCTACCTCTAACATAATTGGATGTGTTGTGGTGCTGTCTACCGTAGATAGCACATTGGACAATGTGTTGTGGTGCAGTCTACCGTAGATAGCATATTGGACAATGTGTTATGGTGCTGTCTACCGTAGATAGCATATTGGACAATGTGTTGTGGTGCTGTCTACCGTAGATAGCATATTGGACAATGTGTTATGGTGCTGTCTACAGTAGATAGCATATTGGACAATGTATTATGGTGCGGTCTACTGTAGATAGCATATTGGACAATGTGTTGTGGTGCAGTCTACCGTAGATAGCATATTGGACAATGTGTTATGGTGCTGTCTACCGTAGATAGCATATTGGACAATATGTTATGGTGCTGTCTACCGTAGATAGCATATTGGACAATGTGTTATGGTGCTGTCTACCGTAGATAGCATAATGGACAATGTGTTATGGTGCTGTCTACCGTAGATAGCATATTGGACAATGTGTTATGGACATGGTGCTGTCTACCGTGGATAGCATATTGGACAATGTGTTGTGGTGCAGTCTACCGTAGATAGCATATTGGACAATGTGTTATGGTGCTGTCTACCGTAGATAGCATATTGGACAATGTATTATGGTGCTGTCTACCGTAGATAGCATATTGGACAATATGTTGTGGTGCCGTGTACCGTATATTGGACAATGTGTTGTGGTGCTGTTTACCGTATATAGCATATTGGACAATGTGTTGTGGTGCAGTCTACCGTAGATAGCATATTGGACAATGTGTTGTGGTGCTGTCTACCGTAGATAGCATATTGGACAATGTGTTGTGGTGCTGTCTACCGTAGATAGCATATTGGACAATGTGTTATGGTGCTGTCTACCGTAGATAGCATATTGGACACTGTGTTATGGTGCTGTCTACCGTAGATAACATATTGGACAATGTATTATGGTGCTGTCTACCGTAGATAGCATATTGGACAATGTGTTATGGTGCTGTCTACCGTAGATAGCATATTGGACAATGTGTTATGGTGCTGTCTACCGTAGATAGCATATTGGACAATGTGTTATGGTGCTGTCTACAGTAGATAGCACATTGGACAATGTGTTATGGTGCTGTCTACCGTAGATAGCATATTGGACAATGTGTTATGGTGCTGTCTACCGTAGATAGCATATTGGACAATGTGTTATGGTGCTGTCTACCGTAGATAGCATATTGGACAATGTGTTATGGTGCTGTCTACCGTATATAGCATATTGGACAATGTATTATGGTGCTGTCTACCGTAGATAGCATATTGGACAATGTGTTATGGTGCTGTCTACAGTAGATAGCACATTGGACAATGTGTTGTGGTGCTGTCTACCGTAGATAGCATATTGGACAATGTATTATGGTGCTGTCTACCGTAGATAGCATATTGGACAATGTGTTATGGTGCTGTCTACAGTAGATAGCATATTGGACAATGTGTTATGGTGCAGTCTACCGTAGATAGCATATTGGACAATGTATTATGGTGCTGTCTACCGTAGATAGCATATTGGACAATGTGTTATGGTGCTGTCTACAGTAGATAGCACATTGGACAATGTGTTGTGGTGCTGTCTACCGTAGATAGCATATTGGACAATGTGTTGTGGTGCCGTGTACCGCATATTGGACAATGTGTTGTGGTGCAGTCTACCGTAGATAGCATATTGGACAATGTGTTGTGGTGCTGTCTACCGTAGATAGCATATTGGACAATGTGTTGTGGTGCTGTCTACCGTAGATAGCATATTGGACAATGTGTTATGGTGCTGTCTACCGTATATAGCATATTGGACACTGTGTTATGGTGCTGTCTACCGTAGATAGCATATTGGACAATGTATTATGGTGCGGTCTACTGTAGATAGCATATTGGACAATGTGTTGTGGTGCAGTCTACCGTAGATAGCATATTGGACAATGTGTTATGGTGCTGTCTACCGTAGATAGCATATTGGACAATGTATTATGGTGCTGTCTACCGTAGATAGCATATTGGACAATGTGTTAAGGTGCTGTCTACCGTAGATAGCATATTGGACAATGTGTTATGGTGCTGTCTACCGTAGATAGCATATTGGACAATGTGTTATGGTGCTGTCTACCGTAGATAGCATATTGGACAATGTGTTATGGACATGGTGCTGTCTACCGTAGATAGCACATTGGACAATGTGTTATGGTGCTGTCTACCGTAGATAGCATATTGGACAATGTGTTATGGTGCTGTCTACAGTAGATAGCACATTGGACAATGTGTTATGGTGCTGTCTACCGTAGATAGCATATTGGACAATGTGTTGTGGTGCTGTCTACCGTAGATAGCATATTGGACAATGTGTTGTGGTGCTGTCTACCGTAGATAGCATATTGGACAATGTGTTATGGTGCTGTCTACCGTAGATAGCATATTGGACACTGTGTTATGGTGCTGTCTACCGTAGATAACATATTGGACAATGTATTATGGTGCTGTCTACCGTAGATAGCATATTGGACAATGTGTTATGGTGCTGTCTACCGTAGATAGCATATTGGACAATGTGTTATGGTGCTGTCTACCGTAGATAGCATATTGGACAATGTGTTATGGTGCTGTCTACAGTAGATAGCACATTGGACAATGTGTTATGGTGCTGTCTACCGTAGATAGCATATTGGACAATGTGTTATGGTGCTGTCTACCGTATATAGCATATTGGACAATGTATTATGGTGCTGTCTACCGTAGATAGCATATTGGACAATGTGTTATGGTGCTGTCTACAGTAGATAGCACATTGGACAATGTGTTGTGGTGCTGTCTACCGTAGATAGCATATTGGACAATGTGTTATGGTGCTGTCTACCATAGATAGCATATTGGACAATGTGTTGTGGTGCTGTCTACCGTAGATAGCATATTGGACAATGTGTTATGGTGCTGTCTACCGTAGATAGCATATTGGACAATGTGTTATGGTGCTGTCTACAGTAGATAGCATATTGGACAATGTGTTATGGTGCTGTCTACAGTAGATAGCATATTGGACAATGTGTTGTGGTGCTGTCTACCGTAGATAGCACATTGGACAATGTATTGTGGTTCTGTCTACTGTAGATAGCATATTGGACAATGTGCCTTTGTAGAATAGGTGGTCTAATATTTTATAGTAAATTGGGACCATTGTGTTTTAGTGCTCTATAAAACAGCATTTTAGCCTACTTCTATCCACTTTCATAGCATATTGGGACCATTGTGTTTCACTTCTAACGATGATCAATTATATATAGCATTCCCAATCCTCGTCAAACTATCCATTTTGTTGCTACCTATAATACGCCTACATTGAGGCTTTGTATAGAAGAACCAAATGCTAAAATGAAAAACGGACTTTGTTTTGGACACATATATAGATGTGTTAATATTCAGTCAATCTTCAATATCTCAAATTAAATAGGGTTAAGTCGCCAGTTTTCGGTCAGCGCCTATTTTCGATCACTTCGCCCAAATCGTGTAATGAAAATGACCTCGTAGTTATAAACTGACCGCTAAAAATACGCCGCATAGTTTAAAAATGGCGACGACCGATGCAATTACACGATTTTGGCCAAGTGACCGAAAATAGGCGCTGACCGAAAACTGGTGACTTTACCCTACCCATAAATTTATAATTTAATATTTTACATAGGAGCAGTATTGACTTCATAAATCATTTATTGTGATAACTATTATCACATTTCATGTATAATTTTGATGTGTTTTCATCATAGAAAGCAATTCAATGTTACTGCTGAACATTACAAACTAGTCTATTTGGCCATCACGAGACACTTCGGAGACAGTGACGTAACTGTGTATTCCACTAATTGCAGCCAGGATTGTAGCTAGGTCAACTTTTGTGCCAGGTGGCAAAATGGTGAACGGAGGGAGCGAAGCGACCGGACGGGCTCAATATTTTGCTATTTGGTTACATAACTCTCGCGGCTCAGGGGCCGGGATGTTTTTAGGCTTTTTTAATGCACTTTGAGGGTTCCTGCCACATCATTTCTTGTTTTATGAGGCAGTTTAATGATTTTATCCACAAATAGTAAAAAAAAAATAAAAAAAAAAAATATATATAATATATATTTTTTTTTTAGAGTGCCAGGCGGCCTAGCCCAGTGCCAGGCGGGCCCGCCCGGCACCGCCTGGCGTAGCTACAACCCTGATTGCAGCATATAACGGGAGCGCCTGCTCGAGGCGCATACGGCATACACACGAGCGTTGAAAGACAGAAGATACATACGCGTGCGTAAAAGCTGCGCCTGTTAAGTTACGTCCCTGTCCAGAGGAAGCCAAATAGAGTAGGGTAAAGTCGTCTATTTTCGGTCACTTGGCCCAAATCGTGTAATAAAAATGACTTCGTCGTTATAATCTGACGACTAAAAAACCTCCGCATAGTTGATCCCCGGTATTGCTTTTAAAATGGCGACGACCGATGCAATTACACAATTTTGACCAGTGACCGAAAATAGGCGCTGACCGAAAATAGGCGACTTTACCCTATAGCAGTTAACTTTCTTCAGACTCTTGCTTTTAAGTCAATACAAAGACAGCGAGGGATGTAAAATCACAGAGACACACAAAATAATCATTGTCACGATCAGTTAAGTTTTTTCAGCACATTTCCAGTTGCTTTAATAAATATCTATAGTCAGTGTTCTTGGAACACTTCACAATATGCGTAAACATACATTTCATATGTTCAATTCATAGGCACAGATAATGAGAATGATTAAAGTACAATAAAAAAAATACTTGAGATGTCAGTTTGGTATTATTGGAACTCATTCAGTCTATGGGCTGTAAAATAGTAAGCTTTTGGCAATATCCACAACTATACCCTGAAGAAACTCATTTGAGCTTGATCCAAAAGTTGTATACAGTGTTCAGCTTCATTCTACAATGCTGACGTCACGGTTAAAAAAAGTAAATAAGGCCGGTGTGAAAGGAGCCATAGTCATACATGGAATGAAGCGTGAAACTAGTGTTGCATGTATAGTTGAGTGCCCTATACTTTTACAGGCCGGACTATAGCTCCAGGGGACTATATCACATTCTACACCAGCCCTTGACAAGCTTACAAACGGAATACCAAACATGACAATGTCAAGAACAAAACAGGGATTCATACCAGGGTCAGAAAGTTCGTCAAAGGTTGCAAAAAATTCGTCTCCATTCAAAAAGTGTGTTAGAGAGATTTTTAACGAGAATCAACTTGGATTCTCGCAACTTTATCAGCGAGAATGGATTCTCCTCAAATTCCTGACACTGCATACCTTGTCAGTAGGCATCGGCCACAATTTAAATTATTTAACTTGATCAAACCTCCCCCATTGATAGAGGATTATGCACCACACAACATTAACACTTATCGTAAACCAGTATTAAAATATATTTCAATAAACACAAATAAACTTGGATTCAAATATGGAGTTGAGTGAGAGCTCCTAAAATATTTCTCAATATTTCCATTTAAAACTAATCCAGCATGGTTCTAGAAATGTTTTGTTAGGGTTGAGTTCCCATTACCCTCCCCAAGGTTTTTTTTGTGAAAGAAATGTGTGGAATAGAGGGTATGCAATGAACCAACCGAACGGTATAACAATTGATCGGGCAGCCATTATGGAGGTATAGGCTAGTCACGTATTCGGATTGACAATTAAATTTCCCGCTCCATGTGATCTGAACTGACCAAATCATATTGTTCCGTGGAATCCATCTTGGAGGCACAGTTCAAATGAGGACATAGTGACGTAGCATTGCATACTCTCTATTAGGGGACTAAACTGAATAAATAAGTAAAGGTAGATTTCCAAATATTTAACGAGCCTTTTTAAGGACAATTTGTATTTATCCACAGAATTTCCCCCTAGTTATCAACTGACACGGACACACGGTCTCAATCGGCCAGCAGTACTAGAAAATCTTTTCTACCTGTTGGACTAATAATTCTACTATTTTAACCCTCTTGTATTTATTAATAGTAATCAAAACAGCACCGAAATGTCATAATTCATATAAGGACTGCTTGAATTTACAAGAGAAATATATTTACACAATTACAATCAGAATTATTTGAGAATTTATTATTTTTTTTACAAAATATTGCATATTTATATAATTAATATATTATTATCTAAGTGGGATTTCAGTAGACAGTTCCTTATGTTGGGTATATTAAAGCTGGGTGTTTGTTCTACAACAGCAGCTATTTAATTTGATCTTGATCCATTTTATATGGAATACACGCTCCTCCGTTACTTGATTCATCCAATTCTGTGCAGTGATGTCAGAGAGTAATGCCAATGACCAACAAAACATTTACAGGCTATTGCTGGGATTTTTTCATGATTGCGTGGGTATTTACACGACAGCGTACTGTAAAAGTAGAAATTTTCGCGAGGTTTTTATTTTCGCGAATCAATCCTCATCCGCGAAAATATAAACTTGCGAAAATTATTGACTTTTATTGACTAATGTTCACAAATGTTGAAAATCCCGAAACTAAAATCGTGAAATGCCTGTTATGACCATTTTCGTGAAAATATCTTATCGCGAAAATATTGACTTTTACAGTATTACACTTATGGGAGTAATTCTGTTATACCCTTCACAGGGGTATTCATAGTGTGTGATTTTTAAGAACGACGCATACTAACGGATGTTGGTGTGAAGGGTATAACAGAATTATGCCCAATTATGAACGCAACAATTAGTTGCGGTCATTAATTATAATAAGCTCTAACGACACTGCACTGAGTTTAGATGGATGAAGTGTATGTAGAGAGGGCATATTGGGTCTGGTGGCAAGATATTCTAAGGAACGCGGTTTCAAAATTATAAAGCTTTATCCAAAATTGTATGTGATAGCAATGTAAATCCACGCAATGTATAATATATGCACACACGATTATAGCCTGAGCATCAAATTGAGAAACAAAAATACTTCCAAATCTTATACCTGTGGGCCCGTGGGGTAGGCAACAGTCTTTATCGACCTTGTGACAGTTCCATTGCCTGCCTCATGAACAGCTCCATTGCCTACCACATAATCCCTACGAAAGAAAGGCTTATAGTTTTATCATACTAATTAGTGTTGTAACACCTGTATTCTTGAAGGAAATGAATACAAAAATATTTCCAGCCTCACATCAAAAGGTACAAACAGAGAAGAGACCAAGAGTGAAATCGTGACGTGAACAAATTATTATTGATAATTATTTTTTTAACAGTATTTATCGCATTGCTGGTTAGACCCATGCACTTTACAATTAAAACATACATTACTGCGACAAATTACACAAATCAAATTCTTGGCATTAAAATGACAAATTACGAAAATCAAAATCTTGCCATTAAAATGACCAATTACGCAAAATCAAAATCTTGGGATTAAAATGACAAATTACGAGAAAAAAATCAAAATCTTGCCATTAAAATGACAAATTACGAAAATCAAAATCTTGCTATGACAAACGTGAGACATGATTTTGACATTGGTCATTTGTGCATGTTTTGTATTTGACCAACTTCATTACATATAGTCTCCAAGTGTTTTCAACACAATGGTAGTACCTTTATATGTGATGATTCCACTCTCTAATTCACTCTTTGCACGGGTCACCATTTGCATGTAAAACCTGGAATCGGAAGTTATAATAATAATCAGTATTTATATAGCGCCTTTTCCAAATGGCTCAAAGCGCTGTAATTTTGCTGCTGGTGAATCATCAGAATCACGTCGCATCAACTAGGGTGCTGCCAATTTCTAGCGCAAACCTATCCGCACTTAGATTGTAACATACACTTTTTTCAATGCAGCTCCCCAAATACCATTGGGTCAAGGAAGTTTTTTGATAACCGAAACAACTGATCACCGATTTTGATAAAATAGTTATAATAGTGCTGCGAAGTATTACATTGCCTCATTGCATGACCAGCCAGTCATATTGTGTGCAGAGAGTCGGACAAGCTACATAGTAATAGTCCGTTCATTCTGGTACCAGTTTGAGGCTCTACATGCTTGCTAACGGTGGGATTCGATTGTGCAAAAGGGAATGATTTTATATTATCTAACCTTATTCAAAATACCATGGTATTGAACCTGGCAATTAATCAGAACTATGCCTCTTGCAAAAATAATACTACGAAAGGAAACATATTTCCTGGTAAAGGAGCGACTTGAGACTGATACAAAAATAGACACCACCATACAGTAATACTCGCTGGCAAATTTAGACTGAAAATGATATAAAAATGTATCGAAGCACAAAACACATTCACAAATATGCAGCAAATTGTAAGAATCGGGTCAATTTGCGCCAAAATTGAGACGGAAGAATAAGTGTGCATCACATAACACCAGATTGAAAATGCACGGATGATTATAATACAGAATTCAAATATTGCCATATAAAAATAATAAACAAATGCTCTCTTGTGAACCATGAGTAGTTCTCACCCATAACTGAACAGTGCTGTACCGTACGTAACCCTATTGGTGCAGCATTTAGACATGTATTCTAGGGTTTATTAAGTGCAGGGGTTCTCAACTATATTTCCTGGTGGGGCCATGGAGGGCCAAAGGAAGTCCAAAATATATATGCTCCAGGGCCAAATACGATCGCCACTTTTTGAGCTTTTCTGTACATTTCTATGTACATTGTATTTCATTCAGAGGTGATCAAAGGGCCAAACTTAACTAGTTGGCGGGCCAAATTTGGCCCGTGGGCCGCCAGTTGAGAACCCTTGCTTTAGTGTTACAAAGATCCATTCTGCCATACATTTGATTGGCTCTATCTTGAACTTTTCATATATTGTAAAAGTGGAAAATTTTTGCACGTGTAATTTTTCGCGCTTTGCACATTTTGAACAATGTCACTCGTTTTATTTGTGCGATTTTGAGCTTCCTTACAAAGACCTACATAAAATGAATAAAAACGCGCGAAAATTTCCACTTTTACAGTACAAGAATATGGGGGAGCTTCAGTAGATACAATGTAGGACTTTTTTATTTTACTTACATCTATTGTTATGTGATAAGTCATTGCCTTATTTGTTGTACATATTGTTGTGCTGCTGTATAATAGGTTGTGCCCTTTCGAAAACGCAACCTACCAATATGGCAGCTATTGCAGACATAGGCTTTGTTGCACAAAAACTAGACTGGGTCCCCGCGTCCCTCTATATGGCTGCCATCTTTAAAAATGGCAGACCAAATACATTTGAGCACCCTCGCAGGGGCCGTGTGTAAAATAGGGAAGACATGAGGATCCAGTCTACACAAAAACCTGGATTTATACCTAGATCACCTCGGTTTGATAACCGGAATGTCAAATTTAGCCGAGGTCATACCAACATCAAATCAACAAAATTCAGAATTAAAATCAATGTAAAACCATGGATCAACAGAGTTCGGTTCAGAGTTTAATATGCAAAATAATCCACAAAAGAATGCATTCATCTTGTCGATTGAACAGGACTACCTTCTTGCTTAATTGTTCATAAGTCTATAGAGGTACTCCAGGCAGATCTCCTGTAATCTGGAAAAACCTAGATAGTCAAATTTTTGTGAAAATTGAGTTAGACCCATGTTTGGACTTACAGGTTTTCCCCTTCAGTGTAACAAGATTCCAGATGAAAAACTGCCGAAAGGAAATGGTTTCACACACTTAACTTGATAAATTGAATGGGAGTGAAGTACAAATATGAAACGGTTTTCCTTCGTTTTCTCAAATTTGCGTTCAACAGACTTACTAGGTTTTTCTAGATTACAGGAGAGATGCAAGTTGTCGTTTGCATCACAGAAATGGATTAAATTTACCCAAATTATCGCGTCACAATCAAATTGGCAAAATCTGCTTACAGCTGCTAATTAAATACATAGGCGCATTAACGCAACATAACGCACTGCACTGTGAATCGTATGGTTGACGCATGCATATGCCAGGGTTACCTTTGTGTGCCTAGAGATAAAAATTGCATATTTCTTGCCAATTTGGAACTGATTAAACTATAGAGTACACGTGGCAAAGGTTGGGTGACTTAGACCAGGTTGATCTCAGAAGAAAGGCGATATTATTACAGATAGTTAAGGACTGGTGGTGTTCATATTCACAAGAACTCCGTGCTCCATAGGGTTATCTATATTCTATCTTACGGGCAGATCAGATGGCTCAACTGGCCAATTGCAAATGAAAAATATATTATTTGTTTTTATTTGGTAAAATATATTACACACTCTGCTTATTATTTTAAACATCAATATATATAGTCAATCGCAAATCATCATATCATTGATCTGTTTCCTACATCCACAGACTTCCATTTTCTGAAATGTACACAAGTCAAAATTCATTAAAAAGGTACCGGCCTTAACAGAGGTTGTTTGAAGTCAATAAATTGTATTTTGCTGGTTTGAAACTATATCTACCTATTTCAGCTATTTTAATATGGTTTTTATTATATGTCATTGAGCACAACGACCATGCATACTGTACCACCAATAATTTTGAATTAAATATTGTTGAAAATACAAAGGGTTTCGAACATTTAAAATTTGTTCTAATACTGGACACAATCTAACACAAATTCCAAAGCCTCATATATTTTGACCGCTGCCAATCTGCAGTTGTTTAGTTTTTACATTTTTGACCAACATATTTTTGTTTTTTTTATTAAAAACAAACACAATTTATGAAAAAATAAAAATATTGTTCCTAGATAAGGCCAAAAAAAATAAAATGTTATATTGGCGTAACAGGCTGAACAAAAATAGGGTAGGTAGGTAGGGATTTTTTTTAATTTTTTTTTAAATTTTTTAGCAGCTGTTTTTAAACAATGTTAACCGAGTTTAAACATTCCCTATTGTTTGTTAGAAGCACCGTCGTATTTCGTTCGAGAAAAAACATTTATTTTTTTCATTTTTTTATTTTTTTAGGGTTGGTTTTTTTTTTTTTTTTCACTGAAAAAAAAAAAAAAGTGTAGGGTCGGGCGTATTTTTAGGGTCGGGCGGGTTACGCCAATATAACAATTTTTTGTTGTTGGCCTAAGTGTCTTTAGATGATTTTGGTGCAATTACGGGATTGTTACATTGTCCGCAAATTTTTGAGCAAAATTAAAATAATCAGCATATTTAGTGAAATTTGATAGCAAAAATGGATTTTCCCCGACTCATTTACTTCCCAAAAATGTATACTTTTATATACATCACACTAATAGTTCAAAAGATACAGCGCTTGATAAATTTCATATTTTTTTGGTTAACAAACCCCTCCCTTAAAGCTGGTCTACCACATTGATAGTTCGCCTCAGATGAACTGGTCATACATACACCTGTGTACAGAGTTAACATGGAGAAATTGTAACCTTGTCAAATTCTCAAGAGAAGTGGATGTGGATAGAAACCCTGAGTGATAATTCGCCTTTAATAAAGACTGGTTATGTGACTTGGCATAACAAAATGAATTTACAGCTCAAGGTTGCATGCACTACTGCTGGACCAGGGAGCCAATTTCCAGTTTCAAAATAATACCAAACATGTCATATTGCACATTTTGATGGGGAGATGTAAAGTTAATCAATTTTATTGTCAAAAATTCCTTTTTATTTAATTGTATTACTTTTTGAAACCTTCACTCAGTTAGGCTATTATCTAGTAAGCAATATGGGCAACTTTAGGCTCATTTTGTGGTGCTATGAATGTTCCGAGACTTGCCTATTCAGCACTGATCAAAGTATAGTAATTAATGGTTTGTGTTTACGCAGGGTTAGAATGTTGCCTCATGCAGAGAGAATCCTTACAGAGTCCATTTACTTTAAATGTCTAAACCTAAAAAGTTTATGAGAATCTATTTGGATTCTCCTGGAATTGTTTTAGGATAATCTCAGTGCAATTTTTTTTAAACCCTGTTACGAGACGGATAATACAAAGTGCCAAGTTGTCGTAAAATGTATTATTATTGAATCAGAATAGAATACTATTTACAGCCTCTTGCAGATCGGGGTCAGCGCCTCTTTGATGACCACCGGAATTACCCCCCTCCCCTAATAAGTTGTCCACTCCTGATGTGGCAGTTTGCTCATCGTCTACCGCCGGTGCCCCGTACTGTAACAGGTTAAGCTCCTTCTGCAGATCATCCACAACGCTGGTTTCGTCAGTCTCTACGCCACCACTATTGCCACTAAACGATGGCTGTGTGCCAAAGGCTTCTTGAGACGACACTGTTCTGGTTATGTTGGAGTCTTCCATACTGAATGCGCTACTATAGCCTAATCCACCCATGGTGTTACCATCATTACCAAACTGCATCGCAGTTGAAGTGTAGGCACTATCTACACTGAGACCGGCTGCAGAAGCCCCTGATTGATACGGTTGAGGCGGCGGTAGTGCGCTACTAAAGCTCAACCCAGCAGTCTCCGCAGCCACTTGCCTCTTGAGCATAGCGTCGGCCTCCGCCGCCATGGACGTCCTTCGAGGCAGTGGAGGACCACGCTGCAGGTCCAGGATGCTGTTGATGGCGCTCGCCATCTGTTCTTGCAAGAGGTCCCCGTGTTGTTCGTCTTCTTCATCGTCGCTCACATTCTCAAACTCAAAATCTGATTTACCGATGATGATAGGTTTGTCTACCTTGAACACACTGTCGCTAGTTCTTTCTTCCTCACTGACATTGTCAAAATGAAATACAGTTCTGCTGTCCTCGTAATTAACTCGAGATATCTTCTCCGAGCGGCAGTGGTCTTCATTATCAACTTGCGATGTCTTCTCCTGAGGAAAAGGCACCGGAGTTAATGCACTGCCGCTACTACTACTACAACTACTGGGGGTAGTTCTGCTATCTAATAAATCAGTAGTTCTGTTATCAATATCCTTATCCTTGAGCACAACAGGCGCATCATCAACAATATGCTTGAATTTACGCTTTCGGAATGGCACACACGCGTCACTTCTTTGGTGGGTCTTTGTCTCTGGTTTAGCCTCTTTCTGGCTAGTACTGCCATTGCCAGTGCATATCTGTTCTTTCACAGACGACCCACTGTTTGCCTCTACCTTTGCCTCTACTTTGGCTTCTACTTTTGCACTATTGGAATGACTTTTTTTAGGCGACCTGTGGCCGTGATTGTGTTTATGTTTGTGATTTTGCACACTGTAGGCTACTGTATCAGAATCTGAGCTACCACCTTTCTTTTTGGGGAGCTTTTTCTGTTTTCTGAACGTTACTTTGAGATCGTTGGCAGACATTTTGGTCACGGTGGCATTCTCGTAACTGGAGTCCATCTGTTCATCCGTTTCAGACTCGTAGTCAAAGCTCTTGTCCATGCTGCTACTCTCGGAGTTTGCCCGCTTCTCGGTAGAATCATGGCGTCCGTGTCTGGATCCTGAAGACGATGAAGGGGACGCTACAGATTTGGCATCAGCTGGTGATAAAGACAGGTTAGCTTCGCTGCCACCCTGAAACGGAAACCGGAGAAACAATTTAATAACAACATCATAGCATTGGTTCATAAAGGTGATATAAAATTGACAAAGCACGCAATACTCTGTGAATAATTTAACATATTTTTGGATAAAGTGCACTTTAGGTAAGAGGCGTGCATTAATTAATTAATTCCGTCAAAGATTGATGTATGATTGGGACCTAAAGTACAATTCGTTTAACCCCCTGGGCACTACCGGCCTATCTTACAGTGGTTCTGATTGGTTTATTGCAAGATATACTCATTTGAACAGCCAATTAAAATGCAGCTTGTAAAATATTTTCACTCCAATCTTTGTCAGGGATACAACTATTGTAAAAATGTCTCTGATTGGTGCAATAAATCATGTATCTATCTTTCTGACCAATCGGCCGGTAGTTCTCAGGGGGTTAAGCAATTTTGTTTTCTTCTTCAAGTAAGCTGGTTGTACAGATAATTTGTATCAACTTGAGATGAACTATATTTAAATTTGACTTGAACTTGTAATTTTTCTATTAAAGCTCTCCCAAATGTCAAACTTGTTTTTGTTATATGATGATATTCCTGGCGGAAACGTTTCACTATTGATGTTTAAATGATATTTTGAATGTGTCTTCTTCTTGTTTTTGCAATTAGACAATACAAGTCACTATACCTGAGTTGCATAAGAACCCGGGGAGTACAAATCTGACCTATCCAACTTCTTGGAGCTATTAGTGGGTGACGGTGGTAGCACTAGGCTCGTCTCAGCATCAGCGACTGCATCATCCTCTGTGGTAGTAGCGGCGGTAGTAGCGGCGGTGGTGTCTAAATCTGTTGTTGATGACGAATCTACCGTTTTTGTGGGTTGATTGGCAAAGATATTATCGTAGATTTCTGTTAGATAAAAAATGCAGTTATCAAGAGTTACAAATTTGACACAAATCTGAGCATCCATTCTTGCCAAGATTCTCCACAATATAATTACATGAATACATTTTCGTAAACTTGTCAGGTTTTTTCCTTCTTAAAATCAAGACTATTCGCAACCTTGGGGTTGTTTTCGATGATCAAATGTGTATGTCTGAGCATATTACCAAATTGTGTAGACTGGCATGTTAAAACTTAGAAATTGAAAGAGTCAAAAATACCTGAATCAAAATAAATGTGTATGTCTGAGCATATTACCAAATTGTATAGATTGGCATGTTAAAACTTAGAAATCGAAAGAGTCCAAGCTCAGGGATTATCTTTTTCCATGATAGTTTTCCTTTTTGTCTTGGCATATCGATTTGTTGTATTTATTCATGTATTCGCTTTGTATCCCTAGGCAGTATAAATCTAATTTAATAATACTATTATTATTATTAAGTAAAATGGCAAGAATCCCTGATTTTTATCCTTCATTGGGGCAAAGCCATTTTAAAGTTAGCATTTCACAATCTGCATGTATTTATCTGGAAGTGTATGACAAATCATTATACACCATAAGTTCAAAAAGGGGGGCTACAGAACTGAACTGAGAGGATTTTATGAGGGGGGGGGGGGGAGGAAGCTTCACACTTATAATTAAATAAAACTATGATTTCAAACACTGTTAGTAGACTATGGTAAGTTCACAGGGGTAAGTAGTTGCCGATGAGGAAACTGGACATCATCTGGACATATGGGATAAGGCCAAAATCACAAGAGCTATCTCTCACGTTGCTGAATTATGGGTTGGAGAAATTAATGATATAGCCGAGGCGATTTACAGCATCAAAAAAGTTATGTCATATGTTTAAGTTCATGTATTCACTATCGATGTGATTATATAACCCCCTGATAAACTGGATCACGCACCTTTTGGTGTGATGGTTTACGCTGTAGACTTTAAGTGGCAATCATTTTGATCGGGGTTCAGTACTCAAAAGCGTGATTAAGTTGACATAGTGATAATCGGATTACACGCAACACTTCGCTGGTGAATTGATACCAGTTTTCATTTTGATCTTTTTTCAGATAACTATGGCTCTGGTGGATGGAAAACAAAGATTGATCCTAAAAAAAGGTTCTGTACACTCACCAGGGTGCTCGGCATGATATTTGCGGTCAGCATCAAGGGACATCTTCTCTTCAAGAACGTACATGCGATCAATCATCACCATTTCAGGAGAAGGATCTATTCTCTAAAATGAGAGATTAAAATAGAAAGAAATATAATGAGAAATAAATAAAGCTGACCAGAAAGGATGATCCTGTGTTCACCATATTATGGAGGGACCATCTCTCTTACAAAATGATTGAGCCAGACTCACTCCTTTTGTGGTATGGGATCGCTACAGCTCTTCCACACTGAATCTGTTACTTTCCCAGCATTAAGGAATGCGGTTACCCATCCATATGATTGAGGTAAAGTAACCATAACGTCCGTTCATACTCCTGTCGTTACGCATCGGCCGACGATGACGGATATCGATGCACGAGTTGGAGCAACATTAACTTTTATCTGGCGACGTCTATCGACGTGTGTATGAACGGACCTTAATTAAGAGCACAACAAGTTAACCATAATTGGATTTGAATCCACACCTAGTAGGCTAGTTTGTACAACAAGTCCTGTGTGCTATATATTGACAATACGAGAATAAAACGCTGAATAGGGAATGTACAAGCACAATCAATAGTTATGTTCTGGTTCCGAGTGTATGGAAAGGATGCTTAACAATTATAGGGGTCAGCTATTATACTAAAATTATGCCTATACATATTTCACGACCATTTTTATCACACTGAAAACATGGAATCCTGGTAAAACAATTTCACTTACCATACTTTCCTGGTATAACAGCATTTGGTATTTATTCACCATTTCTTGTTTCTTCAGGAGCAGGTTAGCACAGGTGTCTTCATACGCAAATTCAGCTGAAAAAACAAAAAGTAAACCCCATTTATTTCAACATCGCTTATACTGGTTAAATGAGACCTGCCATCACATAACGAGAGTTAAGTCGGAAAATTCTGTTTTGCTGGTTTGCTCAGATTCAGAATGCACAGAAAACGAGCTTTAAAACAATAGGCTGCATGTCATAACTGCTTAATGTTTTCTCTGTCAACAAATTGAAGTCGCAATATTCTGTTGTTTTCTATTGATTTTTGGTGTGTTTATTGGAACATATCTCCTAATTCACACTGGCGACTCTCAAATGTGAAGCTGTATGACCATTGACCAGACACGAGCAAAGGGATCGTAACTGGAATTAGCGATGACAAATAGTCAAAACAATCCAATTCAATAACTTTTACTGCATCTGGTTTCATCAACACTTATGGCCTTTAGACATTTCTTAAGAACTTGCAGCTCTCAAAAAGGCAAGTTGTTTTGTCAAAAGACTGTATTTTTACAACAATTGAGGTATGCCCAATAAGGTGAAGCTGGGCTGAGGCTCTCCAAGTCATCAGAATATTTTGGTGCTGGTCTATGTGGGTGCTAATTTACCCATTCTACTCAGTTACAAGTCTTGTTATTCCACTACACACAGCAGGTGCATTAAATACAAATGATTCTGAAGGCTACACGTCCCATACGCCTGTCTACTACACTACACAGGACTGGCTACTAATATAGTAAGTGTAAGCAGTACCCTTTTCTAGCTCTCTATCTGTTGGTGTGTCATCTTTACAGAGGTGAAATGGTAGTAGTCGGGTAACAGCCTCCATGGTGTTCTTAAACGGCTCCTTGAAATCAGTCTTTTGTACCCGTACTTGATCCTTGATGAGGCTGCGAGCAAATCTACAAAGTGAAACAAAATAGGGTACAATTAACATTGATGAACATTAGCTCACACTATTAACTGGATTTTCAGATTTTCATGATTGCTGCTGAAAAGTTTTAAAAAAAGATTGTCTTCCAACAAAATTAGAAACAATATATTTGTTACAATTAAACTTATTCCTGAGTTCATCAAGACATATCTGAATAAATAAAGATGCAAAGTTGAAAATATGTTGGCTGGTAAGAGAAAAGCAAATATTTGAAAATACTTGACCTATTATACTCTTGTACAGAGACAAGTTTGTCTAACAAGGCGGTTCTCGAACGGCGCGTCTCGCCTGTTCATCAAAAGTGACTTGAAAGAAATGATGATGAAACATATGATACAATGTAGCACTGTCACAGAGGTATGCATTGTAGTTAATGCAAGGGATGTAATGCCTTGAAAAATTTAATCAACAAAAAGAACACACCAACCCCCTTCCCTACACCAAATCACATCAAGATAGGCCTTACAGATCTTATTTGACCCCAGATGACCTCTGATGACCTTGAAAATTTAATCAGCAAAAAGAACACACCAACCCCCTTCCCTCCACCAAATCACATCACGATAGGCCTTACGGATCTTATTTGACCCCAGATGACCTCTGATGACCTCGACAAATTAATCAACAAAAAGAACACACCATCCCTCTTCCATCCACCAAATCCCATCAAGATAGGCCTTACGGATCTTATTTGACCCCAGATGACCTTGAATGACCTCCGATGACCTTGAAAATTTAATCAGCAAAAAGAATACACCACCCCCTTCCCTCCACCAAATCCAATCAAGATAGGCCTTACTGATCTATTTGACCCCATATTTGACCCCCGATGACCCCGAAAAATTAATCAACAAAAAGAACACACCACCCCCCTTCCCTCCACCAAATCCCATCAAGATAGGCCTTACTGATCTATTTGACCCCATATTTGACCCCTGATGACCCCGAAAAAGTAATCAACCAAAAGAACACACCACCCCCCTTCCCTCCACCAAATCCCATCAAGATAGGCCTTACTGATCTATTTGACCCCCGATGACCCCGAAAAATTAATCAACAAAAAGAACACACCATCCCTCTTCCATCCACCAAATCCCATCAAGATAGGCCTTACTGATCTATTTGACCCCATATTTGACCCCCGATGACCCCGAAAAATTAATCAACAAAAAGAACACACCACCCACCCCCTTCCCTCCACCAAATCCCATCAAGATAGGCCTTACTGATCTATTTGACCCCGATGACCCCGAAAAATTAATCAACAAAAAGAACACACCATCCCTCTTCCGTCCACCAAATCCCATCAAGATAGGCCTTACTGATCTATTTGACCCCATATTTGACCCCCGATGACCCCGAAAAATTAATCAACAAAAAGAACACACCATCCCTCTTCCGTCCACCAAATCCCATCAAGATAGGCCTTACTGATCTATTTGACTCCATATTTGACCCCCAATGACCCCGAAAAAAATTAATCAACAAAAAGAACACACCATCCCTCTTCCGCCACCAAATCCCATCAAGATAGGCCTTACTGATCTATTTGACCCCATATTTGACCCCCGATGACCCCGAAAAATTAATCAACAAAAAGAACACACCACCCCCCTTCCCTCCACCAAATCCCATCAAGATAGGCCTTACTGATCTATTTGACCCCATATTTGACCCCCGATGACCTTGAATGACCTCCGATGACCTTGAAAATTTAATCAGCAAAAAGAACACACCACCCCCTTCCCTCCACCAAATCCCATCAAGATCGGCCTTACGGATCTTATTTGACCGCATATTTGACCCCGATGACCTTGAATGACCTCCAATGACCTTGAAAATCTAATCAGCAAAAGAACACCCCACCCCCTTCCCTGACATCAAGTCCCATCAAGATAGGCCTTACGGATCTCTAGATATCGCGTCACAACGCGTCTCAAAAGTTTTAAGCATATTTGACCCCGATGACCTTGTATGACCCCCGATGACCTTGAAAAATCAATCAGCAACAGAACGCACCACCCCCCTTCCCTCCACCAAGTCCCATCACGATAGGCCTTACGGATCTCCAGATATCGCGTCACAAAGGTATTTCTTAGCACACGGCGGACGGCGGACGCCATACGCCGGACAGAAATAGTGATAACATAGTCTCTTTCTGATTACATCAGGCGAGACAAAAATGACTAGCAATGCCCAAAATATCACATGTTATGGTGGACAGAGTTCATCTTGTTACATTAAAGGAGACATCCATTTCTGTACACTACGAACAAAAATAAACAAAAAGTTTTTCTCACCGGTTGGATCGTGCTATCTGAACCTTTGATGGACCCTGATATGAACTTTTGCTCTTTTTCTTGTCTTGATCAGACTTCTTGGATGAGCTACCGCTGCTACTGCCCTGTGATATAAATTACAATAGTATAAATAGTCAACACGTGAAATTTAAATAATATATGAAGACTCGGCAGACAAAATACAGTCTGGAACCGGGCCTCCCCTATTGCGGACGAAGTTTACCCACTGGACCACAGGGGCTGTTTTTATGTGGGCACCAGAATTACGATCGCAATGTATTAGAAAAGTCTTTGTTGGGAGTGAAACTTAATTAGCTGAAATATGTTGCATCTCAGATATGTATGTGTGTGTGTGTGTGAATGCATCAAGAAAACAGACCATCAACTGCGACCACAGTTGAGATAAAAAATATTTTAATTGCTATATAGTTCAGATTCAGAATCCCTTAGACCAAATCATGATGTGCACGTAAAGATCAAAACATGCTCTCTATCGCTGTGTGATTCAACCGCTTTATTTGGATCTGAAACAGTCCAAGGCATTGTGATTCAAACTATAAACAGGTTGGGTATCGTGATAACATATTATATATGACATATGATAAATGGCAGAAAACAGGTTGTCATTATTTCAAAACTGGTATGGTTTCCATCCTATTTAAAACTGGTTTTGTTTCCATTCAAATTTCCAATTCCCCTTTATATGATCAATTTTGTTATCCATACATGTTGAAATCATACGAATCTTGGTTGTCAATATCATAAAAACATTCTCTCATGTAAAATGATGCTTCAGTGTACATACAATAAATTGAAATATTAAGGTCATGAGATATCACTTGAATGAAGAGCATCATGCTTTAATGAGTTCAAACACCTGTCACCCCTTATACTTCTGAGCACTTTTCAATGATGTGCTCTCAAATCCCCATATAGAAATCAGATCGAAAGAGTCACTTCAGAGATAAAAACCAAGGTGCAATGTGATGATAACAACAGTGATTTTACCTGATTTGTGGATATGATGATTTTGCTGGCGCTTGCAATGTTTTGTGGATTAGCTGCAGCACTGGACGAGGCAGGTTGAATGATAAGTTTACCGCCCTGTTTACCCTGTATATCAAATGTAATGTGAGATGAGAGATGAAATGAGTCAAAAAGGACACAATGAAGGTAATACTCCAATCCAATTTAAAGATATCAGGTAATTTAATAAAACAATATTCTGAGCATTAAATGATGCCTCACTGAAGGTAATTTGAATTATAGAAGTATAATCAGGGGTGTGAGAGACCACAAATAAAAAAAAAAGGAAAACAGACAAAAACAGTGTAAAAGTAGGGTAAAAGTGCCAAATATGGGTTGAAAAGAAAAGAAAAGGCCGAGATTTTGGCACAAGAAAAATCTTAAAAAGAAGAAATCAGCTTAACATAGGAACTCTCACATCCTGTATAATCTTTCATATTATTGGCTTTCTATTACATCAACATTATAAGTCTATATCTAAATTTGGCCACTGACAACTTGTCCTTTTTGATGTGACTGGTCACAAATGAGATACTTCAGAGCTGTTGTCATTGAAGTACAACTATCCCGAAAAGTTCCTGATCACATACTTTTATCTTATGTTACCAAGTCAAACTCAATAATCCGTATACATATCTGAGATACACGATAAACGCGCCCATTTCTTTCCTGCAATTTGCGACCTCATCCATAAAAATGTCATTAATGGCAAATCTGTAGTATGTGCATATTGAATGTGGGCAAAATGAACATGCATGAGTCAATCAAATGTAACAAAACAGATTAATTTGGCAGATTTGTTACTGAACACACATGTCCAAGAATGGATTGTGATAATGGTCTTGACAATTCAATCGCTTATCAAAATCAATATGTTTATCTACTGAGGAAGAAAATATATCAATTGTTACACTGATTGAGTTTGAGAATTGCAAGAGTGATCTCCCCGGGAAAGTACGGTGTATGGTAGAACAAAGTTGCATTGCTGAATATGTTTCAAAACTTGTCCTCTTTCACTTTGGATTGGGGATTTAAATCCAAAATATGTGAACATAGGAGATTTACACAGTCACTCCTGAGAACACAACATCAGAGTTCTCAAGCTTAAAAATTAAAATTATGTTAAATACAGCAGTAACCCCTACAATTTCACCAACAAAAACTGATTTCTCAAAAGAGTTCTCCATGTTGGTTTTTATCAATCAACAAACCTGTCCACTGTACTTACCGGTGTTATTTTAAGCAGTTGCTGTTGCTGTATCAGTTGTTTCTGCTGTTCTGGTGTGAGTTTCTTGAGCTGCTCAGTGAGCTGGGTCATGAGTAATCTCTGTTGAGGGGACAGTTGTTTAGCACCCGTTACAATCTGATGAAGAAAAGGGTTAACTCTTATAACTATAGACCATTTCAAATTGAGATCGGAAATCTTCGGAAAAACAGGTCACGTGGAGTAGGTGCGTTGCGCGTTCTTCGCAACAGTTGATCGCATTCACAGCATTGTCCTAGTTGGTTGTCCGCCTAGTGATTTACTATGTTTACATACACGCGTGCACACATGAGAGGTAAAACGTTGAACGAGACTATTTTGTTTTTTTATCATAACAAAGGCGAAGGCGTTGACCGGCAAATTCCAAATGTATCGAGCAGACGGTAAAAAGTGAAAATATTACCCCAAATCTTTCATCTCATCGTTTTTGTTACTGAAATGCCGCAACATCAACTTTGTGAGGGATACAATCTATCACCAACACCAGCGCAATCTACCACACGGGTGAAAACACGTTTGTTTTTCTCCGGCACATGGCCGTGACCTGTGAGCTGACAGGTCATGTAACCGAGCGTCAAATCACTCGGCTAATCGGAAGTATTCGGAACCGATCGTATATTTTCAGATTTGAAATGGTCTATACACACTGTAAGAATCAGTGAATCCTTGCATGACTTTACCTATAAAGGTTACTTGCTTGGATTACTAAACAAGGAATAAGTCAATTGTTGATAATTTAAGTATTTGAGTTATCTAAAAATTAGTTCACATCATCAGCTTCATCAATTAGTGGCATGCTGAGGTAGTTTTGATTGGCTATACCAAATGAACGGCCAAAGGCAACTTGGGCAACAAATGCACACACATCTTGGTGCCCCTCACGGGTCTTTGTTTTTCGTTGACTCACAAAAGAGAGAGTGAGAAAGAGAGTATTTTGTGTTCTGGCCTGTAAATAGAAATGAAAATTATCATGGCTCGGTAACTTTTTGTTGCATTTTATGGGATTTAAATTGGGATAGATTTGATTAGGGAGGATTTGATCAAAGCCCAAAAAAGGTTGAGGAATAATTTTTAAGGGTTTCAAGAAGAAAGGACATCCCACCATGCTTCCTTGTACAAAAAGTTAAGTCCAATATTAATGAACAACCAGATTATGGCTGTTTCCATTATGATTATAGAGTCTGGTTCGGACTAATCATGCTTACACCTACAGAAAATTATTGCTTATTGCTCAATAACAATTCACCGTGAGACATAAACATGACAATGAAGGTGATATTCAAAAGAAAACTTGCACATTCCAAATACTAGTTTCACAAATACACAACATTCAACCCAGTCAGTGCACCATTTAAGGGCAGTGTCAACCCGGCACTTGTTTCAAAAATTGAATTTCATATTTCTCTATTATTTTATACTTTTATATGTATTCTATCATTACCATCATAAGTTACTAATCGGAAGCGATTATTTCCTGTTCTTTTGGGGGATTTAAAATTGTTGTTTTGGTAAGTTTGAGTCAGGAAAAGGTGCATGGTTATTTGGCGGGAATTTAAGCAGAGTTCCGCGCTTTTCAAATGCTGCGACAGCTGTTCGATCATTGCGTCGCGCGCTGAAACTTCCCGCGCGTAATACTAGACGCGCCGCTTAATATCCGCGACGTAGACGCGAAAAACAAAAGAGCGCAAAACAATGTCTAAAAATGTAAACAAAGGCCAATCTTACGATCATTTAAATTTCAGTTTTCTTCCAATTTCTTCACATTGTGACAATATAAATTGAATCTGATAGTTTATTATGATTGTTCATAATAGTATACTCGCTTTTTAGGTCACACGTCCCTGTATTCCGTAAACATTTAGCTTTAAATGGTGGAAAATGTCAATATTTTTACTAAATCGCTGTTTTCTAGAAGATCAAATTTGAAGGAATTTTACGATTTTTCAGACAGCATAACTAAAAAGATATCAAACTATCAGGTAAGATTTTACTATAATCAAAATAAAGAATTCTCGATCAAAATATTTATTCCAGTCACGCCAGCGTTCATCCAAAATTTGAACGCAATGTGATGAGCCCTTGACAACCACGCCACAACGCGATAATTGTCCAACCACGCAGCGTGGGGGTATTGTTGATGAGGGCCCCGATTGGTCAATTACCTATTTGTTTACAATTACGTCACACCTTCCGGTTTTACTGCGCCCTTGCCATCGCGATTGACGCGGTCACGCACGATACGCCCCAGTCGCAGGTACACTGAGGAATCGTATACGATTTGATCGAGAATTCTTTGTTTTGATTATACCATTGTGTAGAGGACTTTCAGCGCTAGGAGGCAATTTTTTATTTTTTCGATTATGGATTTTTAACTCGAGATATGCATCCAAAAAGTGCCAAAAATATGATTTTGAGATAAAAATCTCATTGTTGGCACTTTTTGGTCAATATTTTCAAAACTAAAATTTTTTAAGCCAAAAAAAAAAAGTGCTTCCTAGATAATTGACTTTAGATGATTTTAGTGAAATATTGAAATGTTTAATCAAAAACTGATTTTGTTAGGTTGTCTGAACATTTTTGGCGCCAAAAAAGTGATTTTTGGGCAAAAATGTAGAAATCACTTTTTTGGGGGAAATTTAATACCAAATATAGATTTTTCGACTCATTTCATTTGAAAAATTGTATACTTTTATGTACATTACATTATTAGTTTAAAAGTTACAGTGCTTGATAAATTTCATATATTTAGGGTTGACACTTCCCTTAATGTTTGTCCTTAGATCAACCTGACACTGATTTCTTAATGCCAATAAATATAAAAATAAAATAAATGTTAGATTTTATATAGCGCTTTATCAAATTAAGTATGCTCAAAGCGTTTTACATTTATTCAACTGCTCAGATAGGATACATCAGAATCAGTTCGCTTCACTTGGGTTATTGCTGCCTATCTTACAAATTCTGATAATCCTATCAGACACTTAGATTGTGATTAACCCCAAACAGCTACCCATTTTACACCTGGGTGGAGAGAAGTAATTGCGGTAAAGTGCGATTACTCAAGAGCACAACATGCTGACCACAACGGGACTCGAACCCACAACCTTTGGTTTATGAATTCAGTGCTCTATCCGCTGCGCCACACATGCCCACATAAAGTCTATGCAAGGGGCATATCAGACAACAACAAAAAACGCTTGCGTTTGCTTTGTTACTACTTTGAAACCGATTGATTTGATTCATTGGTATTTACCTTTAATCCTAGTGCCCCTTTCTTCTTGTGAGGATTTTCTTGTGAGGATGATGATGCAGTGTCACTAGCAGTGGATTGTGCTGGGGTAGGCTGCTGCTGCATGAACTGTACATTAATAGACTGAGACAAAGTGCTAGATGATGGGGTAGAGGACATGCTACTAATGCTGCTGCTTCCAAGGGTTGGTTGACTGGCGGCGGTGGAGACGTTCAGAGTGTTGCCCATAGAAGCTGCTTGTGGCTGCTGTAACACCTGCTGTGAAACATGGAATGATGTGAGTGAATGAATACCGGTACCAATAACTGATGAGGGTGCTGTATATCATATGTATTGTCTACTTGGTGCGTACAATTATCACTAGTGCTGGTGGCACATGCATCATCTAATATGGATTGACATGACACGGGTGTGGGATTACACTGACGGACGATACACAATATTGAACTGCTATTCTGCCTTCCTGTTCTCTTTCCGATATAAAGGGTTCAACCAAAGAAAGTATACCACTTTGTTTATGTCATTTTGAGTAACATTCACATTTTTTAGGACCAAACAGGCTAGATAGGCATTTAGATGAATCTTTTAGGCATAATTTGATACCAAATTTCCCCCCTAACAACAAAGAAAAACAATGATTAGCACCATTTAAAGAAAATTGGTCACTTTTCAAAAGTCACATTTTCAATACACATGCGCGGGAAGAAAATACCACATGTTACCTGTTCATAATCAAATAGCCCGCTCGCTCAGGCACAACCCAACGCAGTTGCACTGTGTGATCAATATCCATTTAATTCCCGGCCATTCAAAGTGCCACGTACAGCATTTTCTCGCGGCTTGCGTGCGTTGAAAATGTGACTTTTGAAAAGTGACCAATTTTCTTTAAATGGTGCTAATCATGGTTTATCTTTGTTGTTAGGGAGCAAATTTGGTATCAAATTATGCCTAAAAGATTCATCTAAATATGCCTATCTAGCCTGTTTGGTAAAAAAAAAATTGAATGTTACTCAAAATGACATGAACAAAGTGGTATACTTGTTGAACCCTTTAGTTGACATCCTCTAAAACCTCACAGTTACGGAAGTAATAATATAATATCTTGATTTGGGTTATTAATATTTTAGTCGGTTATTAATTAAACAAACAATTCTGGGTTGTTGTCATAAATTTGAATTAGTTGTAACACACATAATGCTGCTGGTGATAGACAACTTATATTGGTCAATTTCCCTACTACTTTTGAATACAGAATGGGTCTATGCATGCTCACCGTAGTAGGGTTATTCTGCATTAGATGTTGCCGTGCCTGCTGTATGACCTTGTTCTGCAACAGTATGAGTTGTTGCAGCAAGGATTTCTGCTGTTGGTTTGGGCTGGCGATGGCAGACAACTTACGGATATTGACCTGAATCACCTGGAGCTGTTGCTGTGTCTGAATACTGATCTGTAAACGAGGGGGAGTAGTCACAGACAATGGGTGGCTTAATTGGACTGTGTTTTCGGAAATTGGGATTTTGTCTTTATTCTAAAGGAAACTATAAAGATTTGTTTTGTTCTAATGTCTTTATATAATTTTGTGTAATAACATGTTGGCTTTATGAAATGATTTGTACCTTGCATACCAAAAACTAATAAAAAAAATTTAAAAACCTATAAAGATATGAATGTCAAAATCTTGATAAGTACCAAAAAAGAAATTGGATTTGAACTATTTGACGGATGGATAACAAGTTGGATATGAATGCAGTTTTTAAAAACCGCATATTTATATAACCAACTTCTACACGGCGGAGGGGTGAAGGGTTCTCCAAGACTAACATGCACAACAGGAGAGGAGTATTTCAATTTACAAATAGGAGAGGGCGCACTACAGCTTGTGTGAAATCCAGGGAATACTACCAAGAATGAGGAGTCCGGTGTTGCAGAGTTCACTATGCTTTTAGAAGACTTATTGATAATATATCAGAAACAATCCTTTAAAATGGCTTTGGACCTAATTTTTTCGTATGTTTTCTGTTACATAGATGGGTGCACCAGAAATACAGTCCTATTCCAAAATAAGTTAAAATAGGGAAGTGGTTCTAAAAGGAGCAACAATTCATTTTAAATTACCTCATAGAAGATGCCAATTGATAAACATTCTTGACATGGATTTACAAGGAAAGAATAACCAGAAAACTAATACGCATTACAAAGCATAGCACAAACAAACAAACACACAATGGTATAAAGCCATGCAGGATGGGTAATTAATTGGTATTTGAAGGGAGGTTGCATGCTACATTAGGTTCTGTAGGGAAGTAAAGCATTGCTAAGTTAACACTACAGTAGTGCTTTTCAAAAACATACATGGCAAGTAAAGTCGCCATCATTACTTCTTTGTGACATATTTTCCACTCATGAGAAATTGCATTTGTGCACTCAAGAGCTGGAGTTTATGGCTGTTATTGGACAAGTTGCCTAGGGGAGGCACTTTTGGGGCAGCATATTCATATATATTTTGAAATATGTCTGAGAAACTATGAACTTCGCCATCATTACTTCTTTGTGATATATTTTCCACTCATGAGAAATTGCATTTGTGCACTCAAGAGCTGGAGTTTATGGCTGTTGCTGGACAAGTTGCCTAGAGGGGAGGCACTTTTGGGGCAGCATATTCATATATATTTTGAAATATGTCTGAGAAACTATGAACTTCGCCATCATTGCTTCTTTGTGACATATTTTCCATTCATGAGAAATTGCATTTGTGCACTCAAGAGCTGGAGTTTATGGCTGTTGCTGGACAAGTTGCCTAGGGGAGGCACTTTTGGGACAGCATATTCAGATATATTTTGAAATATGTCTGAGAAACTATGAACTATGGAGCACTATATACCCTATGTACAGTTAACAGATCCCTTACTTGTCTACCACCGGTTGGCATTCCTTGTGGTTGCTGCTGCTGTTGTACACCGTGCCCACTAGATGACAACTGCTGCGGCTGTTGCTGCTGAGTTGCAATTGATTGCACTTCCATCTTGATCATATTGGAATTATCAGACACTGCTTGAACAGTTATGGCAGCAAGCTGCTGGGATTGCATGGCCATCGCTTGAGACATCTGGATAGACGACGATGATGTCCCTGCTGAGGAGGCAGCAGGCGCAGCAGTGCTTTGTGCCAGCATACCACCGACTTGCTTAGGTAAATGATGTATTGCACGTTGTCCGGCGGGAGAAGCCTGTCCGGCAGGAGATGCCTGCCCAGGAGTCGGAGTCTGTTGTATGACATAACCCCCTCCTGGTCCTGGGACCATCTGTGGTGTGGAATTGATTAAGTTACTTGGTGGGTTAACAGTACTTTTTTGGCCGTCAGTTTGTTGTTCTTCGGGCGGTTTATTTTTCTCAATAAACTGTTGGAACTGTTTCTCAAATGCACTTTGACGCCTTTGACGTTTCTGTTGCTCAGAGTGTTGCTGCTGTTCTTGTGACTGCGGCTGTTGCTGATTTTGTTGGACTTGCTGCTGTGGTTGCTGCTGTGGTTGTTGGACTGACACGACTGGTTGTACTTGTTGCTGTAGTGACTGTTCTAGTGGTTGAGCTGTTTGTTGTGTCATCTGTAGCTGGAATGTTGGTTGGGGTTGTGCTACTGCCTGTTGTTGCCCCTGCAGATTTGGCGGCTGTTCCTGAAGCTGCTGCTGCTGCTGATCTTGAGACTGTTGCTGCATTTGCTGTTGTACTACCTGCACTTGCGGCTGTAATTGGTTTGGCTGGATTTGAGGCTGTGCTGCTGATGACTGAATAACCTGTTGGTAGGGGGTGAAAGTGGAAACAAATTAACCATTTGGGTACAACAGAACCGATTTAGGTTTTGCCAACTGATTCGAGGTCTGGACGATGGGCCACATTCAACTAACATTTTCAAATTGTGACAGAATTTGTGTTGTGAAATTAATCTTGTTATCCTCTGGTTCCAAATGGACTTTCTCCCTCCTTATCAAATATCACAAGGAATTTACATTAGAAATATCACAGAAATAATAATTTGATTATTGGACTCTCATAAATTTGTATAAAACCTCTTGTACCCCAGCATTTGCGTAGCAAAAATGCGGTCTTTAAAGGCTTGAGCAACTTTCCATACAGGCATTAACAGATTATTATTATTAGGCATATGACACACAGTTTTCAGCATCTTCCATAAAAATCTCTGAAGCAGCACACACAAATCTTCTAATACCTTTATCATCAGGCCAGCATACTAATCAATGCCCAGGTCTGGTTTGGTACAAATCTAAGCTTGGTTTGTTGAAACTACTTGGTACGCTAGGTTGATAAACATGATCAGAATTTGACCTTCCCCACTGAGGTCACAATCGAGGGGTACTTCGATATGATCCTCTCTAGGTAAAGACCAAATTCAAATCAAATGTAGCTTGATTTCACCCATACCACCCAAATGACCATTTAAAACCACCCCAAGCATCTTGACCCAATCAGTCCCAATATAAAATTGCCTCGTGTCAATTCATATTGAACCCACAACATAACTCTTTTTCAAAGCCTCTGAAAATTGACATTTTCCTGAGGAATCTTCCATTATTTCCTGATGCAATCTTTTCTCATCTCCCAATACCTGGGACTTCCTCAACTCTATACAGTTTCTCTATACAGTTGCAATCACATTTGCTGACATACCTGTTGTGTCTTTTCTTGCTTGGATTGAAGGTCCGACTGCTGCTGCTGTTGTTGCTGCTGCTGCTGTTGCAGAAGTTGCTGCTGTTTGATCATATGCTGTCGTTTCAACTCCTGGAACTGTCTCAGCGCCTGATGCAAAAGAATTAAGTAAACATGAGGTAATTGTAAAGACTGTTCACTTATGAGTAGAATTGGCCTGGGTCAATCAATAATATTTTGATGGCAAAGAATGAAATACAAATCTAAGCCTTTGAAAAAATGATCAAGGAGACCTGCTCTCTTTGAAAAATGAAACCGAGGGGCAAATTTGGAAAAATAATGTAGAATTTTTGTTCTTTAGCCCCTCCAAATTTATACCAAAAAAAAGGGTCACAAATGTGCTGTTCATCTTCAAAGTCAAAATAATGTTAGATGTAAATTTTTGTTGTTGTTGACCCCAAATAATTATCATCCCACAATACCCCAGACCCTTCTGTCACATGATCACTTTCATTTAAACAAAATAATCTTAAGTTTTGTTGGGGACTTTCCTCCTCACTCACTCTCTCTCTCACCTGTGGGTTCTGTTGTAGCCACTGCTGTAACTCTTGTACATTCTTAAAACTCTTTGGGGCATTCTGTTGTCCCGCAGTGCGTATTACATGCACACCTGGTGCAGCCGGCTGGGGCGCCACTGCCGCTACCGGTTTCAGGACCACAGGTGCTGGCTGTCGTTGAACACTGGAGATTGATATTGGTTGCTGCTGCTGCTGTTGAAGTTGTCCTATTTGTGGCTGTATCTAAACAGAAAACCAAAATCTGTTAGTTGATCCTGACTGATGATGAATCACTTCCAGGGCTCAAATTAATTGGAGGCATCAATTGCCTTCGATGCCCCACCTAGTTGCCTTGATTCTCTCAATTTCTGGCTGTTTTCACTTCATTCAAAAGAACATAATTGCCTTGGGGAAAGTTGGTGCCCCTTTTAAATTGCCTCAAATTGCATGCCCTTTCCATTTCTTAATTTGAGGCTTGATTTCACTTCAGTACCTGTGTAAACTTAAGTGGTGATCACATCTCGGATGTGATTTTCTTAAGCATGATGAACATTCATTGTATACACATTTGTTGCGAATATGTTAAGGGTGTATTTTGGTTGATTTCACAGATGTGTTGTCAGTCATCAATAAAGGCCCGATGTTGAATCCCAAAACTTATTACTACACATAAAACCAAACATGTATTAATATAAATGACAGCAATACATTCAAAACCTTGTCCATCTCGATTAAGCTCACACACAGCAAGCAGCACATAATCAAACCTATCTGTATGATACTCATGGGTTGACTGTGTTGGGTTGTGGTGTCAGAGTCAGCCTTAAACTCGGTTCAAGTTGAACTCAAAATTTCTGTGGACATGCAACACATCATTGATATCGATTAAGCTTTAGGGAATCATGTTACACTTTTGTAAGGTAAAATATTTATCTAAAAAGCAGTTTATCACTCTTTGATTAATTTATGCATATCTTTCTTTCTATAAATGCAACTTAACATTATGGCTTTTTGACCCTTTTTGATTTTCTTAAAATTCTGGATAAAATTATATTTATTATGAAACAACAATTTGGTGCATTGCGTACACACGCAGGCCTGGAAAGAATGGGCAAATTGGGAAGCTCCTTGCCGGAAAATTTGGGCATTTGGAGGGACATTTTGCTCTTCAATATAAAGAAATACATAAGAGATACAGGAAATTTTGATTAGCTTGTCGGGAAATCAACATTTTCACACGTTATAGCTCCAAAAACACTCTGAAAGTTGTAAAATCCCCGAAATATCACATACAATGTGACTAAAATGCCCCAAAACAAAATACGGAAATTAGGAGTGACAAAAAACCCTGAAAACTGGCATCTATGCAGTTCCCACACTATGCCTTTACATGTTTTTTGTTCAATTATCAGTCAAAATGTGTGTTCAAATTAAGGGGAAAAAATCAAGTTGCCCAGTGGGATAATAAAATGATGCGAATGATATCAGGTTGGCCGCCAAAAATGTGTAATTTCATAAATTTTCGCCATTTGTGTAAAATCCTATTTACAAGGACCCGATACTCAGCGAGCAAACTGGGAATGTAACATCCATGGGAGACGGGCTGTCCATTCTCCATACCCAAAAAAGTTTGCCGAAAAATGATTGAAACTTGTCAAAATACGCACTGAAAATGGTGGCAAACTTACTATTTGTCAAACATTTCTTTGAAAATGAATTAACCTACTATATCTGCAAGTGTTTTATTTTGGTCCCATTTTATTTAGAAATACATTTTAATCATTGAAACTGGGAATTATTCAAATAACAAGCAATTCCCGAACAACCACTAATTTCGAAAACTGGTTTTGGTTGTTGTTCGTAAATAATATTGTTAATGGTTGTCTGATGGACAACCTGCACTGAAATTTAGTTTTTCCAATGATAGTTTGAAGCCCCAGGATGCACGGATTACCACTTTGTTGAACACTGATCAAAATATAGACATTTGTAGAGCTCCCAAACAAATCCCATGTCGCAAAGAAAGTTGAGTGGGACCAGAGAGAGACTCCTAGTGTCCCTTTTGCCTAACGTAAACTAACCAATAACTTACCTTCTGCAGAGACTGGCTTGATGAAACTAATTGCACTTGATTCTGAGCTGGCTGACTTCCCGGCATCTGGTTCAATTGGTTCAGCCCACTATGACCGAGAATTATCTGTGCAACTGGCTGTTGTATACTTTGCCCCATTGCTATCTGATTTTGAACAGGCAACTGATTTGGATTGGATTGAGCCACCTGGTTTTGCTGCCCAAGCGCAATTTGCTGGACGATGGGCGGTCTGGGAGAAGGAGTCTGTCGTGGGTCAACTTGCTGACCAGGCTGCTGCAATTGTTTTTGTCCCGATTGCTGTAACTGGTTCTGACTGGATTGCTGTAACAGGTTTTGACCAGATTGCGGTAACTGGTTCTGACTAGATTGTTGAAGTTGGTTCTGAGCAGACTGCTGAAAGGGCTTCTGATCAGGCTGCTGTAATGGGTTTTGCACAATTTGCTGTAACTGGCTTTGTCCAGCTGCTTGCTGTACTAGGTTCTGATCAGGCTGCTGTAATTGTTTCTGGCCTAATTGCTGTAACTTGTTTTGAACTGACTGTAGTAATTGGTTCTGACCAGACTGCTGCAACTGGATCTGGTTAGACTGAGACTGCTGCAACTGGTTTTGACCTGACTGTTGTAGTTGTATCTGACTAGATTGCTGTAACTGGATCTGACCAGATTGCTGCAACTGAATCTGACTAGCTTGTTGCATTTGGCTCTGACCAAGTTGCTGTAATTGAATTTGACCGGACAGTGGCAATTGTGTCGGACCAGCTGGTTGGATTGGGTTCTGACCAGGTTGCTGTAACTGGATCTGACCAGGTTGCTGTAACTGGATCTGACTGGATTGTTGCAATTGAATTTGTCCCGGTAGTTGTAACTGGTTCTGACTAGTTTGCGGCATGGTAGTGGACAAAGCACCTGCCTGCAGGTTCTGCTGCTGCTGATTTTGCTGCTTTTGTAGTTTGATTGCCTGTTGTATAAGGTACTGCTGCTGCTGCTCTGATGCCGACATCGGAGTTGCATTCTGTTGTGGAATGTTAGTAGCAATTTGTTGCTGTGCTGCTGCTGCAGACATTGCCAACTGCTGCTGCTGTTGTTGTCCAACATACTGGCCTTGAATCTGCTGTTTCACTTGCTGCAAGCCTTGTTGCTGATGACCGAGTTGTATCATGTTTACAGATTGCTGTGTGCCAGGAGCAGCAGTGTTGATCTGTTGCACGATCGGAACAGCTCCACTGCCTTGTTTCATAGGTGCTTGGACCATAATGGTCTGTTGTCCATTTTGGGAGGTAAAAGTTTGTGTGTACGATGCAGGTTGAGTTGTTTGCAATGGGATGGCACTTGTGGTTGTGGTTGTAGTTGTGTGCGTTGTACTGGCACCTGAAGTTGTCTCTTTGTTTTTGTTTTTTGACTTTGACTTCTTTGATTTCTTTTTCTTCGGCTTTGCCTTTGTCGGCTGAGGGGATTGTGCAGAGACTGATGAGGACGATGCAGAGACTTTGCTACCACTTGAATTGACAGTAGTTGTGAGCTGTTGCTGCTGGCTGACGGTAGTGTTTGGTTGTGTTTGAGTCATGACAATGATACTACCATGACTTACACCCATGGTGACGACTGGGATGCCGTTGCTAGATGCTGGGTTCTGGAACAAGACAGTCTGGGCTTGTGCCTGGGCAGGTTGCTGCTGAGATGGACCCAGGTTTGTCAGCTGCGGAGATGGACCAAGGTTCGTCAGCTGGAGTGTCTGTCCTGTACGGGGTTGCTGGAGTACTATGTTTCCCGAACCGGCCTGTACCGCTGACATAGGCTGTGCTACCTGGTATGGTCGTATGTTGACAGGGGCCTTGTTGACCTGGCTCGGGTTGAGTTTAGGTTGGATGTTAGCCGGCATTTTACTAGGGGAAGCACCTATACCAGGTTTTATAGGCTGTCTGATGATGTACTGGGGCCCTAATTGCATTCCGCTTGGTAGAAGGGCAAGTTGGACTTGGGTACCATTTGGTTGGATAGCTTGAACAATTTGAGGTTGTTGCATTTGAGTCATCGTGTTTGGCAAGACTTGGATTGCACTGCTGGAGTTTTGTGGGGGACCAGGGATGAAGCGTCCGCCCCCTTGCTGTAAGAGGGCCAACTGTTGAGGCGTTAAAGCCAGCTGAATGCCGCCACCAGTATTGCTTCCAGCTGGCAAGGTTATTGTTGGTCTAGCCTGTTGCTGCTGGGGAACTTGAGGGCTGACATTACTAATCGGTTGCAGTGTTTGAATGGCAGCCGACATTGATGGTGTAGCAGTGGTGGCTGTAAAGGTTGCCGTAGCTGTCCTTTGCTGAGTTTGGTGTGGTGTTGTTTTGAAGTTAAATACAGTATCTGGCACATTGTTAAGAGCTTGTAGAGCCTGGTTAGGGACACCGCCTTGTGGAACTGCATTCGATTGATTTGTGTTTGCATTAGAGGGTTGCGGCTGCTGCTCCTGGGATAGCGGCGGACTGACCTGATCGTCAAAACCATCGCTACTTGTTATGCCAGCTAAGGCGGCTGCTGATTGTATGGAATCCTGAATGCCATTGTTTGGGAACGGTGACAGCAGGTTTGCCGGTGAGAACAGGTCTGCCAGGAAATCCTACAAAACACATGCCAAAAGATGATTGAGTAAATTAGTGTTTAAATAAGAATCAAAACCGGAATTTAAGGGGGGTGTGGACTCTCAGGTACAGCCTCCGTAAAACTGCTTCATTATATCTATATAAAAGTATACATTTTCTTGAAGGAAAAGGTTCAATGAATCCAACAATGAACACGAAATTGACCATTTTGGAAAAAATTATAAAAAACTTTTTTTTTTTGTGGAAGTTCTGTTCACCAGTATTGGTGACAGTAGACACTCGCTATTTTGTAACCATACAGGGTGAGTCAAAAAGACTGCAATAGTGAAAAGAAGCCATTTTGTTTTCAAATCCAAAATGAATTTTAAAACTTTTTAAACGTTGCAAGAATGATGTATTTAATCCTAACTTTGTGTGAACAAATGAAGTCGATCGCATTTTTCATTTGTCTTTGGTGAACCTTTTGACCAGTGCACCCATTTCACACGTTTGTCCACGAGATACCCAAAATATGCATCAGACCGCAAAATGTGTCTCTCATTCAAATTTGGAAACTTTAGTTCATTTGTGATGTTATTGGAATTTGATGCATCCTTTCTTGTTTACATGTAATTTAGCATAATCAATTATAATCATACCCATGCTATGAAAGCGTATAATGTTCTAAATTTTAATAAAAAACTGACATTTTCCATTTTTTTTGTTGGCGGGATATTCAAATATGAAAATGCAATGTGTGCCATTTCAAATGAAAATCCCTGTGCTCGTGGACAAACAGGTAAATTTGGTTGTGCAGCAAAGAGGGTCACCAAAGACAAACGAAAAATGCGATTGACTTCATTTTTTCACACAAAGTTAGGATTAAATACATCATTCTTGCAACGTTTAAAGACATTTAAAATTCATTTTGGTTTTGAAGACAAAATGGCTTCTTTCCACTATTGCAGTCTTTTTGACTCACCCTGTATGTTTTTAGAGAAGCCAAACATCTAAATAAGGTAGCTATATTGGCTACGGCGTCATGCACAGATTGCGCTTAAAAATGATGCAGTGTGGTTCAATAAACCGTTGACAGTTTTTTAAAGCCATATTTTTCACAATTGTGGGGTTTGGTTTAATTTTGTTTTTACATATTCCTCAAAAATGTCATCTTGGCCATCTCAATGTTAATAATGCTATGGCGGCAAAATGATAGCTATTTGAAGAGAATCTCTCCAAAATCTCTTTATCCACGGGTAAGTCTATGGGAAATGACCAGCAAGATAACATTAAATGGCATCGTCACTTTTAAGGCATAGAGTATAGACAATTACACTTCCAAGCTATGAAAATCAATAATTCTAATTAGGGTCACTCGTGGTATTATTATTATGTATTGATTTCACACCTGAATAGATAGTTAAGATGTCAACAATTACACTGGTTTCACCTGGCGGGATCTTCAAATCTTAGATTACTTGCATGCAATTCATCATTCAGTATTCAATGTAAAGCGAAATCAGTACCCGTGGACAGAGTGAAATGGGACAGACTTTGTTCAAATAGCTGTTATTTTGCAACCGTAAGGTTATTTGTAACAATATTTTCAGCATAGGTTAAGATCATATAGGTGATAAATATTGCAAAAGATTTTTTAAAAATCTACAGAATTTCAAAAAAGAAATGGCTTCAAAAAACTGTCGACGTTTTATTGAACCACACTGTATATTAACAAGATAAACGCACACGCCAATTTCCATGTACCCTTGATTATTCAGGTACCACACCATGTACTTTAATAATTCAGATACCCAATGTGTTCTTTAATGATCAAATATAGGATTTTCCCACCCAGATGTGTCTTAGTAAGGTCTATCTTACTCAGATACTCTTATATTCTAGGCATCCCATGAGACCAGGTGCATGATTTGCCAAGTTTTAACAACCACACATAGCAACCAACCTTTTTGTGTGTGTTATTTCCATAGCAATTAAATAGTTCTCCAAACAAGAATGTCAGATGGTTTAATGGCAATATGTACCCAATCAATGTATGTAGAAATAAATCGGAGTTGAAAGTCAAGGCATCTCGCGGACACTATTTAGCGTTTTTCCTTTTATTCATATAGATGTTATGAATCAAGAATGCAGTTCACAGACTGAAATTTCTATGGAAAGGCAGTGTTTTTGATGAAATTAAAATAAGAAATACCTATTTAACTCGTAAACATAATTACACAATGTCATTGTTTTTCCTCAACAATAAATAATGTGTGGCAATTTGCTATTAAATTATTGAACAAGATGTAATTCATGATGAATTTTGAAATACATTAGAATAAATGCTCATCAAAATTTGGAAACCGGAGAAAGGGTTAAATAATAACATAATTCTAGAGATTGATCATTTTGTTGTTGCATCTTATCTTAACCCCCTGGGCACTACCGGCCTATCTAACAGTGGTTCCGATTGGTGTATTGCAAGATATACTCATTTGAATAGCCAATTAAAATGCAGCTCGTAAAATTTTTCACTCCAATCTTTTCAGGGATACAATTATTGTAACACTGTCTCTGATTGGCGCAAGAAATTATGTATATATCTTTCTGACCAATCGGCTGGTAGTTCTCAGGGGGTTTACTAAATTATGGAGTTCCAACAGATTATGGTCACTTACATCACTGTCAATATTGCCACCACTGCTGCCACCACCATCGTTAGTGTTTAAAGTTAGTTCAGGAAAACGTTGGGTACCTAAATTTCCGCTGGCCAGTGTTGCATTGGCCAGCTCCTCTGGGTCTAAAAAAGAGTCCAGTGCATTTTGGTCACTGAAAAATAAAAGACGACATTTGAAAGGAATTGGCAAGACGAAACAATGCGTAAACAAAAGGTGTACTGTATGGTTAAGAATCAAATCAGGGACCAGTCTGTATTGTACGGCTCAATCGTAGACGGCGGTAGTCCCAACCCATTAAATTTCACAACCCCCTAAATTTACCCTAAAGTTTCCCACAGAAACGATGACCGGTATAAACTCTGAAAAACCTGAATGCTTGAAATAAAGAAAAAAGATAATTGAGGCAGACACAAATAAGAAAGCTGGCGGAGAGTGCAGGGGACACTAAACATGTTTAAGAAAATTGGCCTTAGAAGAGGAAAAAACAAACCCCTGTTTTACGGGTCGACCGACCTACCTTTTTGCATTTTTCAAGATATTTTCTTCTCAAATCATGTAAAATGTTTGCAGACTTTGGTGACATTTAAGGTAAAAAAACAACAGCAAACCCCCCCCCCCCCGCACAACCGACCCTACTTGACATGTCCGTCCGCAAAACATTTTTTTCATCTTTTGGTTGCCTTATGTAAGACTTTTAAAATTAAAGTTGAGTACACATACCCAATAACATCGAGAAGACAAGGTGTGTCATCATCCATGACCTACATGAATACCACTGGTGCTGAAAAACAAAATGAACGACAGTTAAATAGATTAGTAATGTAGTATGGATGGAATTAACATCTAGTTCTTATAATACTATCATTCTTTTCAGGATGTTCTTTTATAATATGTTATAAGCATTAACTAAGAGCATTCCTTTATGACTTGAGAGTAGTGCTTGCATTTGCCATTTATTCTTGCATGACCATTCTCCAATTGTAGCCTTTGACTTGAGTGTAGAGTTTGTCTTGAGAGTAGTGCTTGCATTTACCATGTATTCCTGTGTGTGACCATTCTCCAATTTTTGTAGTCTTTGAGTAGAGTTTTAGATCCTTTATGTATGTAATAACTTCTTTGAGATTTTATGCAACTTGTAACATTTGTACTGTATATCAACTGAATAATTAGTGAATGGGCTTTGAATGACCACTGCAGTACACGACTTCTTCTTGAGGCATGATACTTTACATTTTAAATTCAACTCCCAGAGTGGTTTTGGGAATAAATCTTATAAGGGAAACAAATGCTACATGTAGGGATCAGCCCAGTCCCAGTGCAACCCATATGGGAGTCCCAAACTCTAATCAGTGCGCCAGTGAGTTTGCCGGGGAAATATAGTTCGCCATGACCGTGCAATGAGATGCTGTGATGAAGGGAGGTCTGCTGGTGTGGAGCAGCTGTAGCGTTTTTGGAAACTGCATAGCAGGAATAGGTGATCCAAATTCAAGCCAGTATTTCTTGGAAACTGAAATATTGATGAAAATAATATCCAACTCTCACACGCTTTCATTTCATAGCTCTCAGACAGACATGATTCAGAGCTATAAGCACTGGGTAAATAAATGATATGTATGGAGTTTGTTACCTACCTTTTTAACGATACGCTATTGTATGATGAATTAACTTCATTTTGCTGATATTATTATACTTCTTGAATTGTTATTTCTTGTCCTGTAAAAGTAAAACACAAGAAAGAGATGCACATTAAAGGTAGATGTTCTGATTGCTGGCCCGATTTTCAACTTGATGTTTTCTATTTTACATGAAAGGTCATCCTCCTTAAAATTGTCGCATTCCAAAGTTTTAGTGGCATAACTCCAATGGTTCTTATTGTAGAAGCACAAGGTCACAATACATTTGCCCATTGAGTAGTACACAAACTGGCAGGTGGTTAACCACATTTCAGCCAATAATTTCTAAATGGAATATTTCTGGCCCCTAAGATTTTATAGACATGAGAAAAATATGGGGATTCTTCTGATATCTTAATGTGAAAAAAAAATCATAGCCAAAAAAAAAGGTGATCAGAACAATACACCTTTAATAATTTTCGCCGGATAACCCGATTTTCCCCCTTAATTGGAACACTGGCTGTATGTAATGTGCACTTTCATTTTCCTGCATCTCCAACTAAGACGTTTAATAAGATGTTGTTGATTTTGAAATAAATTGTATTTTTACATAGAAAACAGTGTTGAAGAAAACTGTTGAAAAAATCATACTTTTGATAAGAACAAATTATGTATAATTTAGTATAAGAACTTAGGTTAGGAGTAACTATCCCTAATGGTGGTATTATGTGGGTTATTAAGGGTCAAATACGAGTCATTTAAGGTCCTGTTTTTGACTAAGGAAAAAAAAAAAAAAAAGCGAGCCTTTCACCCCTCACCCTTCGGGTTCGGGCAAGGTCTTAGGCAGGATTTGAAGATGTGGGAGTGTAAATGTGTATAAATTCAAATAACTGGGTGTGTACATTTCAGGATTTGTGTACAAAGTATAGGCCATGTGGACAAAAACTGGGTGTGTAAAACCTGTGAATTTACAAAAGTGGGAGTGTAAAACACTCCCTACACGGCTGGCTGTCTAAGCCCTTGGGTTTGGGGTGATAGGCCCGTAGCCAGTACCTCGTGAAAATAGTGTGCTCTATTTCCCCTCTACCATGTAGTATTTGTATACTCTTCAATTTTTTAATTTATTTTTTATTACAATTTGTGGATAAAAATGCGTCATAAAACAAGAAATTATGTGGCAGGAACCCCTTAAAGTGCATTAATAACCCCTAAAAAACACATTAAGAAGGAAGGCCTCTAGACCTATGCCATGACCCACTGCACTTCGTTTGCAACACTTATTCCGTTCGCCGTCAGTAAAATTAACCGGCACTCAATTTTGGCAAGTGACAATACTGTTAATAAGCGAGACACGCATTGAAATTCAACCACTTTGGTGGAACAAGCGTGCACAGGTTTTGGTCAAATTGTCTCATTGGCAGCAACTCTGCAAGCCGATTAATTTGCTTTAATTAAATGAGAACTGGGGTCACATTGAGGCTTGGCGTATTAATCAAATCATTGCACATGTCAGCTTGCAGCAGGCACGGTTGAGTGATTATTCAAGACATACAGTTGGTGTTTAAGTTTTGTTAAACACGCTTTGAACTACCCCCCATACTAAGCATGCGACCATTACACGGTTCAACCGTGTAACGCACGTATAACCCGTGGCCCCTAAGCAAAACACGGTATACGAAAACACGAACTAGATTTTACAATTTGAACTAACACATTTTCGTAATAAAACACGAGGAAATACAAGGAAACTAATAATCCATTAGCCACTTATTTTGACTATGTGCATGAAAATTCGAATAAAAAACAATGATTCCATCCCTTACTGCTATATAATATGGAGTTTACCAGGCACTTCGATCGCTCGAGTCACGATGGAAATACGAAAGCGCCATTGTTATACGATTCCTCTTGTGCCTGTGGTGCACCAAAATATTTAAATGTCCAGACGGATGCGGCCGTTCCCAATCATTTTTATTGGCTCCTTTTCGTAACACTCGGCAGCATGAGAACAAGATTAGCATCAAAAGTGACGTCATTCATGATTATAAAATTCTCCGACTTGCGCAGAAATCCGCCATTTTGTTAATTTTAAACCGACAGAAAAAATTCTGCGCAAGTACGTGTGTAAAGCAATGGTTTTTTTTAACTCTGACGAAAACGAAATATTAACTGCCGATACTTCAGGATTTATCATACTTTTTCTAGTTATTTGAAGATGAAACTCAATCTTTGTAGGTTTGGCTTTGATACTACGTGATCAGAGATCAAGTAGGGAATCTTTTTGCGTCACACTTTTGCTAAATATTTGTGCATTAGGTTAATGCACTATGCAGGTTATTGCAGGGCTTGAACTCTACTCCCGACCGGTGTGTTTGAGGGAATTCATGGAGAGTGAGACGGGTACTCGTTACACGCACGTATAGAATGACGGGTGTCACGTAAGAGAAAAAATATGGGATAACCCATGCCTACCCCATACCCATGTTTAAAATTAGACACATTTTAGTGAGTTAGATGCATATTTTCAAGAATGTCTAGTTAAATGATGTGTCTAAAGTCAAGGTTAGAGGCGTGTTTAGCTTAAAACCGTGTTCATCTACGTACCAGAATAGGCTAATGAAATACGATTCCCAGTTTCCCGTTTCCCGACTCCGGTCAGAAATAAATGCCGATCAAATATTTCATTATTTCAGCATATTTCATTATTTCATATTTGTCAACCTTTAACCCTAACCCTAGAACGTGGCAGTGGGGATGGAACGAAGAACAGGGGGAGGGGGTTAAATAAAAAATGGGAAAAATTATGTCCGCCGGCGCCGGGAGTTGAACCCGGGTCGGCCGCGTGACAGGCGAGATATACTAACACTCAGCCACGGGGGGAGGGCTTCACAGGCTAAGAAATCGGAGACCATATATACCCATAGTTTAGTGCTACAGGAGATAGAACTTGTGCGCGCGCAAGCCACGTGGTGCTGGCTGTGAGGTGACTGTGAGACGTAGTAGCGTTAGGGTTAAAGAAAAAAAAGATTGTTTTAATGTGATCTTTCACACGAAAGATGCATTTTCAGCACTTCTTACGATGGCACGACCGGTGTCACACAAGCCTCCAGGCATCGAAACATCGATCAGGTTCCCTGCTCCTTGGACGCTTTGCTTTATGTTTTGTGTGGAAAAAATGTGCGGGTATCAACCAGCGTATTGATTCATGCAAGAATTGTTTCGATATTTGTATCACTATCTATGCCAACCAACGTGTGTTTTTCGTGTGTTTTTCATTGTAATATAGTTGAAAATAATGGACACCAGGGTTCGTACACTTTCTGAGCAAAAAAATTCAAGGACTTTTCCAGGACTATAATTGAAGAATTCAAGGACCTTCTCTAGTATAATGTACCAACCAATTTTTAAACAATCATACTATTTTCCTACTTCAAAACCATATTGGGGCATTTAACGCCTCTGCATCAGGCTAGGAAATAAGGACCACAGGACCAGGGGCCACTTTTAGAAAAAAACGGCCCCTGGTTCACTGGGTTTTGTCATGAACCAGGGGCCGTTTTTATAAAATACCATTTCAACTCATTTACACCCACAATTAATAATTTACTGACCTTTGTATTGATAAATGATAGTATGAAAATGTCATCAAAAAAATAAAAAACGAATTGGAAAAGGTCCGTTTTATTCTTTGTAGATACCAGAGAGGTCAGCCTTTTGTAATAGAAATTAGAAATGGACAGAATATAGAGGTCAACAAGGAGCCGAAATCTATATGAAACGGTACAAGAGTAAGTTACTGAGTAACATGCACCGCTAAACAGGCTAGGAAAACAACGGGCGCCAAAATGGTGAAATGAATAATTTATTGACCTTTGTTTTGATAAATGATAGTATGAAAATGTCATCAAAAAAATAAAAAACGAATTGGAAAAGGTCCGTTTTATTCTTTGAAGATACCAGAGAGGTCATCCTTTTGTAATAGAAATGGAGGACAGAATATAGATGTCAACAAGGAGCCGAAATCTATATGGAACGGTACAAGAGTTACATGCACCACTAAACAGGCTAGGAAAGCAACGGGCGCCAAAATGGTGAAATGAATAATTTATTGACCTTTGTATTGATAAATGATAATATGAAAATGTCATCAAAAAAATAAAAAACGAATTGGAAAAGGTCCGTTTTATTCTTTGAAGATACCAGAGAGGTCAGCCTTTTGTAATAGAAATGGAGGACAGAATATAGATGTCAACAAGGAGCCGAAATCTATATGAAACGGTACAAGAGTTACATGCACCACTAAACAGGCTAGGAAAGCAACGGGCGCCAAAATGGTGAAATGAATAATTTATTGACCTTTGTATTGATAAATGATAGTATGAAAATGTCATCAAAAGAATAAAAAACGAATTGGAAAAGGTCCGTTTTATTCATTTTGGTTAAAAATATAATATTAATAAATCAGAGATACTTTTTGGGGGGAGCACATTTTGAAATTCAAGGACTTTCAAGGACTTTTTCGGAATTTAAGGACTTTCAAGGCCTTAAAAATGAAAAAGTAAAATTCCAGGACTTTCAAGGACCCGTACGAACCCTGGACACACTCACACACAACAAAGACAGGTATGAATGTTTGATTTTTTTCCAACTTTTTTTTTGGAATTTTAAAGGAATTTGTGAAAATAACAAAAAAATTGGAGCGGCGTAAAAAAATTGGTGCAGGCGGGGACGTGAAACACAGATTTCACTGCGGGTTTTAGCAAACTTGTTATTGTGAATTTTGATTTGTATAGTGTCGTGTATGAATTAGGTCAATACACGCATATGTTTTGTTTCTCGAAAAATTAGAAAATCAATGCACTTGTGCAAATGTTGATATGCTAACAATAGCACTCCCCCTGCTGGGTCGTGCCATTATTCACACATCAACATCAGCGCGCGTGCATTGATTTGTCTAATTTTCTCTCGAAACACATACATATTTATTGATCTATAATTGTCGATCACAGTGTAATGATCCGAGCGCTCGCGATCATTACAAAGGTTGAGCGTTTCTTGCATGCAGTGCATTCCAAAACAGTCGCAACGCGGAGTGGGGTCTTGTTGATTAGGGCCTGCGATTGGTCAATTACCTATTTGTTTACAAGTACAACACATCTTCCAGTTTAACTGCGCCCTTGCCATCGTGAATGACGCGGTTACGCACCAGTCGCATGGACGCTGGGGAATCGTACACGCTGTGATTGACAATTTTTTGTTTTGATTTATAGTGAAATTTTTAGATCGGTGTTTCAATTTCGCTGAGATCAAGATCATCAGTTCAGTCAGGCCAATTGATTTTATTTGATCAAATCAGTCTGTTCAATTGTACATGCACTAATGTTGTAAATTTCCGTTTAATTCAAAACCCCTACCCATTTTAGGGGTGATTTTGGAAAAAACGGTACCCATTTCTAGGGGTTTTGCTTCATTTTAGACCAAATTTCACAAATCATCGAGAAAATATACCTAATTTTTGCAAAATTTCCCGAAAATAGACAACAATTTCGCGAAAATAGACCCATTTGTAAAAAGTGACCCCATTATTAGGGATTTCCAGCACAAAATCATACCCCATGTTTAGGGATTTTTTGCCAAAAAAGCTACCCATTAGAGCGGCACACCCCCTGTATACCGTCTTAGGTGAGTACCCCCCCCCCCCCCCCCGGATTTCCCCGAAAATCCTAGCCCCAATGTACTTGAGCCTAGGTGTGTATACAGCCATACGACTCATATTATGCACAATTTGCCATTTTTTCTGTCAGCTGAAATTAGCAATAGGAACCTAAAGCGTGCACCATCCACCACAAGTTTTAGTCAGCTGCATTTAGACTTTAAAGGGGCATTGAGAGATACTTATGTGAGTGCGTCCTCAATTATCCTGGAAATCAGGTTTTTTTTGCATCAAAGTACGGTAATAGTAATACTTAGGCATACTAACTACTATCTGAAACAGTTTACCAACATTCGCCGTTTATCATATAAAATTTCATGATTTTCTTAGTTTCGATGCACGATCATATCGAAACTAGGGCGGCTATAGGTAAATTAATAATTGAACGAACACAACTAAGCAGCGTATCGCGTACATTGCGTGAAGCGCGCACAACCATTCGCGTGATAATTTAGGGCGCGATCATCTTTGTACTGCGTTCACGTTGTTCGTTCAATTATTAATTTACCTATAGGTGCTGAATTCGGAAGTTATGCTATCGTTTTACTCACGGACTTTCGCGGCAAATCTCAACCAGGAAGTGCCGTTATTTGCTTATTTAGCATGAAGGCGATATCGGAATTGTATGACATTTTGGATTTGGGCTATGTTGATGATTATCTTACGTTATTTGCTCATTTAGTATAATCGATACATCTCTCAATGCCCCTTTAACTTTATGGCGGTTACAATTCTGGTTATCATCTGATAATTATAGGCAAGGAACAGTAAAAAGGCGGCGAGGGCAAAAAATGTCGGACGGTCAATTTTTTTTGCAGAAGTCCAAAAGTCGCTGGCAGTATACTATACAAAAGGTGCAGCGAATGAAACGTAGGCGACAGGATATAATTAGTCAATTCAGTGTGATTCCATAGTAGTATGTTGGTGATTGGAAAGTGTATAAGGCACTGATTGATAGCATCTTGCGATGGAAATAAATGCGTTGATAAACATTTTAATTGATACATTTTTTGAGGCGGGAGATTTTATAGGCTAGGCGGGAGTGCGGGAGAAAGATTGTCTAGGACTTCAGGAGGGAGACTCCCGCCGTAAATTTTGTCATTTCGGGTGCACACCTAACCGCTTTTTCGAGCGCTGGTGGCCGAAATCTCCAGCTGGGTCATGTAAAACCAGAAATGTTCGCGAGTTTAAAATCAGCAATAGGCCTACTGTTTTTGTTTTTTACTGGCCCTATATTCACGGCATGAAAATTTCACTAATGTAAAATAAACTTTGCAATGCACTGCTACATACAAGGTAGAAATATTTGCAGCATAAAATGTTCGCGAGCAATTGCTCCTCGCGAAATTTAAATGCACATGAACACTTGGCCTACTTCTGTTTTTTTGCGTACATTTATTGCGTGAAGCGCGCACTACCATGACCGAGCGTTTTGCGTACATTGCGTGCACAGCCATGAGCGTGCACATTTCGGGAGTGATCATCTTGACTTTGTGCTACGTCATTAAGACATTATCATTATTTATGGCCCTCTGCTCTGGCGATTTAGTGTCCATAAAAAAGCAGTCCAAAATGATCAGTCCGTATTATATCAGAGAAGATGAATGCAGTACAGTAACTGTAGTGATAGTAAATGTACTTGGACAGTTGGATGGATTGTATAATCACATAGTGATACTGGTAGGCTACAGTACAGTACATGTACAATGTATTGAGATAGGGTAAAAAGAATGGCAATCTTCCTTTTTCAATTGGACGATTTTACCGGCATCCAAGTCGCCCAATCACACGCCTAAATCTATCTTGCATGGGATCACAATTTGTACAGCAAATAGATGGCTAACAGACCAACCGAATACTGTGGGAAGCTGTGGTAAAGGCAAGCTGCTTTGACAGGCTTAAATGACTTGCCATATTCCCTGTGCTACCCCGGGATCTTGCTCTGTATAGCGAGCTCTGTATATTTTAACTGAGACCTGCAATAGCAAAAAGCATTAGTGCACCGGGACGGGCGCAAAGTCCTCTACACGTACATATCGCTCAAAATTGCATTCGATTTGGCATTCGTGGAAACCAGAAGGTTTAAATTTGCCATTCTTTGTAAACCAGAGCATGGTTAGGCCCCGTTTTACCTCTAAATTTTATCAGAAAATAATATTCAGCTTTGCACTCACCGTCATGTAGAGACAGCTCCCAGTGTATATAATAGGACTATTTCAATAACAAAGCATTCAATTGGTCAAATAAAACATACAAAATAATTTGCATACACCATTCGCCAATGGGAATCCTTGGTTCAGTAGATAGAAGTGTACTTTGTGTAATTGCACATGGGGTTTCCAACTCTCGTAAACAAGGGCAATGGTTTTGTCGTTGTGTGATTTGCCCATTTTATAATAGGGGTATGTGTTAACAACATAAAAAATATTAAGAGAAAATTCACGTATGTAATGTTGAAAAGTACACGTGACCAATATCAGTAGATTAAAATAATATCCCAAACATAAAAATGCTGTGAAGCTTTATGACTTCTTTTACGGTAAATGAAGCGTTTGATAAAATAAATACCTTTCTTGTACCGAATTAATGGTAAAGCATGTTTATACACAATTGTTGTGGTTTGTTTAATAGGGTTTTATCTATATTTTTCTCTATAGAGTGTTTTTATTTTATTTTTTATATTCGTTTCCGGGTTGTTTCCCTGGTTTTCTTCTTTGTATGTGTGTTGTTTTGTTTTGTTTTGTTTGTTTTTTAGGGTGTTTGTTTGTTTGTTTAGGTGTTTTTTAGGGGTTGGGGTTGATACTGGAGGCCGTGTGAGCAACGAATGATCCTGTATGGATTAAGGCGCACGTCGTGTACTTCACAAATCACAACTTGAAAAAAGGACAGCAGTTTGAGTGTCGAGCAGCACCATAATATCACCTTCAAAACAGTCTAACAATGATGATGATTAATGCAGGAGCCAAATGCCAACCTTTATATTTCCTTCTGTTTTATTTATAAAGAGAGAAGATTTGCATTCATACTAAAACTAATACTATACTAGTTTTAATTTGGATTTCCAAAGTATTGCCCTATTCGCTGAATTTCGATAATGAGATAGCCAAAGTGACATATCTTTAAGTTTAACATGACAGGATTTACTTCTCAGAATGATGAGTTGGATTCCAGTTATTAAAGAAAAATTAGAGAATTACATCTGGGATTAAATCAGTTTGACAATCAGGTATGCAGCGGGATGCTTTTTCATATCAGCTGAGACTAGTCTCAGACGGGGTCTCAGACTCTCAGATATCAGTGCCGCAAGTCTTATTTTGTGAAAGTTTCCGGGAAAGTTTGGGAATTGAACAATCATAATAATGGATTCAGATGGGTACTGTATTTGTTTTCACTGTCAGCACCGATTCAATGTTGTACTGTTGTATAACCGCCAAGTACTTCCACATGTAAAGAAAAGTCTGCATGATGTTCCTGGGCTTAGAACAAGCTCCGCCCTCTTCCTTTCATTTTAGACATACCCTTTTATAAAATGGGAAGATCCGATCTATGTTTCGCTGCAGCGAAGCTGTCACCGACGACAAATCTATTTATAGATATGACATAATCTTTCAACCAATCAATCAATCAATTATCAATTTATTTGTAAATTCTGGCGGGTTGTTCAATTTTTTCAAAGATGGCCGATCCAATCAGGACCTCAGAAACGTTGAAAAAACTAGGTGTTTGTGAACTGGAAACAGGTATTTTTACTTCCACATATTTCAGTACAATACATATTTATATATGTGTGCAAGTAATTGAAAATATGTAGTCATTTCGATGCGATATACAGAATTGAAATTGAACGAAGGGAACAAGACCAGTAAAAACCTTCCGAATTCGGCAACTATGTATCGTTTTGATTGTTTTGGTTACATTTTTAATTTTGAGAAACTCTTTTTAGATGAAATTTGGCAACATTGTGTTCACTGAACGAAATAATATTGCCACCAATAATACCATTTCGTTTTCAAATTCAATCGCATTATTATCAAATCATGAATGATGCGATTGCGAGCTAATTTTAAATTAATTAGCCTAAAAAATAAAACAAAAACTTGAAAATGAAAGTTTTTGAAAAAGGCTAATAATATTAATATACCTCATCAGTTGTAAGACGCACTATACGACCCCTGGGAGAGGTGCATCAAGGGTGCGTCATTTACCACTAGGCCTACATTCTTGACGGAGGGTACGTCAGTGGCAGCTTTTGGTCCGTCACGAAATTGACGAAGGGTCACTGAGGGTGCGTCAATGTCCGTCACTTTACATGGGTGCGTCACATGGTCACAGTGTGTATACATCAATTTTACGAACAACACTATATGAACTTTATAATATAAATGCTATATTATACCACCAACCAGGCTTTACTTTACGGCAAACATCACTTTTCCGATAAATACCGCATGTTCTAAAATGCCTGAAATCACTCGATAGCCATTGCAAGTGTGCAAGAGTTTATGAATTATATTAAAGGTAGATGTTCCGATTTTCAACTTGAAGTTTTCAATTCTACATGAAAGGTCATCCTTAAAAATGTCGTGTTCCAAAGTTTGAGTTGCATAGCTCTAAAATGGTTCTTATTTTAGACTCACGAGATGCTGTGAACTGTACCCATTGAGTAGTACACAAACTATATCGGTGGTTACCACCATTCGCGGTAATTCGACGTTATTTCATCGATTTCTCCGTAATTATACCGATTTAGGCCGTCAATTTTCAGTAAAATGATGAGAAAAATACGAGCTTTCATATGATATGAAAATCTCCGTATGTTTGAAATAATTCTGTGTTACGAAAATGTGATCGGGTCATCTACCTTTTAAGTATTTATAATAAATAAAATATATAATATTATTTCAAATAGTCATGAGTAATTTAACAATCCGTTTCATGCTGATATTCGAGGGGCCAGGGTTGACAACATTGAATAAGGGCAGATCCCCCCGTGAATCAAAAGTAGTTTCATTTTCAGTAGTCACATGTTTTATCGGATTTATCCTGTTCATATAACGATATCTGACAACGGGGGTGCGTCATATGGTCCGTCAGAATCGACCAATGGTGCGTCACAAAATTGACTGAGGGTGCGTATATTGTATGACAAAGGTCCGTCACTTTTTTGACACAGGGTGCGTCATGGTACATGAGAAGTTGACGCACCTCGGTAAAGTGACGCACCATTCCCGGGGGTCGTATAGTCCCGGGGGGGGGGGGGGGCACTCAACTTTTTTTTGGGTAGGGGTGTGCCGCACAGGGTCTCAAAAAGGGGGCTACAGAACTGAACTGAGTGGATTTTTTGACAAAAATAGGGTCTTGGGAACTGATTTTTTCAAAAAAGTAGGTCTTGAGAACTGGCCTATAGTTCAATTTTGATTAGCAAGAACGCTATTTTTTTTGGTTTTAGAAAGCAAAATTTGCGAAGAATTGGGGCTTTGGAACATAAAATTTCGCGATTTTTGAATTTTCAACAAAATTGGGGTCATAAGAACTGATGCAGGCTCAAAAGGGGGGGGGGGTCATAAGAGCTAGCAGCAGAGGGTGAAAAGGGGGTCTTCAGCGCGACACATACCTATACCCTTTTCCAATGTCAGTGGCCCCCCTGGGCTATAGGTGTATAATAATAATATAAATATGCCTTGCCTGCCCCTTTTTTTTAGGGCTGGCTTGTAACTGTTAATTTGATAGGCATGATCATAAAATTTTGAAAATAAAAGTATCTCTTTGAAAATGGATTACATGGAAACAAAGTACTTTCTATAAAGTATGATGGTTCAACCATGTCTGCAGGCTGAATAATCACAAAGTTATAACCAAAATTATTTTACCTCATATTAAAAAAATATTATTGCTAAAAACTGGTCAAGCCATGCAAATTTTAAACCATTTTCAGGCCTTCACGTTTGAGGCGTGCAAGTGCGATCGCACGCCATCGCACGCCTGAAATGGTTTCGAGAAGAGCGATTTATTGCACGCCTAAAAAATAAAATAAAAAAAATTCCTTCTTTTTCTTAAGTCAAAAATAGGACCTTAGACGACTCGTATTTGACCCTTAATAACCCACATAATACCCCTTGACCCACACCATTAGGGATAATAACTCCTAACCTAAGATCTTATACTAAATTATTCTTATCAAAAGTATGATTTTTTCAACACTGAAAATGAAAGTGTATATACATACATTAACATACAGCTTTACTTGTCTTAACAGTTAGCCCCAGGAATGGCAAATCTACCTTATTTTGTTGTTGATTAATGTAGATTAATTACCCGGGACTCGCTCCCAACCTTACGCCATGTGCAGTTTGTTTTGATTCCACGATCCCGATTTGGTCATAAAACAGCACACCTAATTTTTTTGAGGAGTGCAATTTATGGCACACCTACAGCACACCTCAATGTTTTGAGGAGTGCGATTTAAAGCACACCTTCAATTTTCAAACGTGAAGGCCTGCATTTTAGCTTAATGAGCTTTACTTTCATGATGTCCAGTTGCTTGTGTGTGGTTATTTAGACATCAGTGAATACATCCCAGCCTGATCCTTACGACTAAACATAGAGTTATCCACATATTTTAGCTGCCAAATTTTCAAACAAAGGGCACGGCACCCTCTCGGGCTCTATATAGTCAATAATATGATCAATCCTACCTTTGAGGCCTAGCCCCCTAAAACCCTGGTAGGCATGATCATAACATTTTGAAAATATTAAAAAGTATCTCTTTGAAAATGGAAAAAACATGGAAACAAAGTATTTTTCTATGAAAAATGATGTTCGTTCAACCGTGTATGCAGGCTGAATAATAAAAAAGTTATAACCCAAAGTAGTTTGCCTCACATTGCTTAAAAACTGGTCAAGTCATGCAAATATTAAAACATTTTAGATAAAAAAAGGTTTATACTTTCATGATGTCCAGTTGCTTGTGTTTGGTTAGTAATTTTTAGACATCAGTGAATACATCCCAGCACATTTCGTACTACTTTGCTGGATTTAGGTAAACATGGAGTTTTCCACATATTTTTGCTAAAACATTTTCAAACAAAGGGCGCCCTCTATTAGTCCATGATATGAACATTCCTACCTAGGGCCCATGCCTAGGGCCATCATAGGGCTAATTATTTTATAATTTCATATATTAATAATAAATACATTGTAATTGGAGAATAAAGGTATTGTTTTTAAACTTTTTAGACTCCCGTCTTATAATAATGAATTCTCACGGTAGCGGTTGTTGAATTTGGCGTACTCACTCCCGATAACTGGAGTGAAACTCAGCATGGAGTGTGTCTGGGGTGCTGGGAAATATGTCTTTTATAAATTGTTTTTGACCCGATACATTGAATTTTATTCGAGACACAGCTGTAGAACATTATTATTGGTAATATTTTGAACAAAGAATCTTTTTATAACAAGCAAGTTTGCAATAAAGAGTGATTTTGTTTACTTCACCCATCACTGTAAAGCAATCTTTCACTCCAGGAAGTAACTTGGAGCAGCCGTAATTGCCCGTAATTGACCAATCAGGTGCCAGTATTCCATTCTGTGACATCATTGCGACCGTGAGAATTGTCTGACATAAATGCGGGCTGTAGGCTAGCATGGCTAGCTATAAAATGAAGCATAGACAGTCAACATCGCCGATTTATGTGTAGCGGGAATAGGGCGATCAAAATTCAAGCCAGTATTTCTTGGGAATAGTTGCAGGTTGAGATATTTAAGCAATGTATACATTAACTTTAAGGCTGTGAATGCACGGAAGGAAGTTTTTCAAGGAAGTTTTTGATTTGATTTTTTGAATTTTGTAAGTGCTGTAATTATTATTACTCAAGGAAGTTTTTGATTTGATTTTTTGAATTTTGTAAGTGCTGTAATTATTGAACTATTAATAAAATGCATATAAAAGTATACATTTATGGAAAGGAAATGGATGGTCAATTTTGAGTCTTTTTGACCAAAAATGTTGATTTTTTGAGAAAATCATAAAATTCACTTTTTTGATCCATTTTTTTAAACAAAGCTAACAAAAATAATTTTTGAGTAAAATATGCCGACATCGCTTGATGATGATGTAAAGACACTAATGAAGGGACTTTTTTTTTATCTAACCTAACCTAATATTTTTGGAAATTTTGACCAAAAAGTGCCAAAAAACATGATTTTTTTTTGTCCCTTCATTAGTGTCTTTTGTGATATTCTCAAAAAATCAACATTTTTGGTCAAAATTGATGCCAAATTTGAATTCTCTGATTCATTTCCTTTCCAAAAAAGATACTTTTTTATATACATTTGAGTCATAGTTCAATAATTACAGCACTCACAAGATTCAACAAAAAACTTCCGTAAGTCCCCACCCCCTTTAAGTTGTTAAACTTGTTTTATAATTATATACAAAAATATTGTGGCTTCACAAATCATTAGGCCAAAAAAAAAAATTGTTATGTTGTCCTCCACAGCTTTCAGAGAGGAGTTTTTGTTTAAAAATTTTCTTTTACCAGCGGAAGCTCAAAGTTCAGCCAACAAGAAGTTGAAATCACTCTGAGAGTCGCACATATATGTTATAAACACTTAATTTAATATTCAACGCCATTTAAACTGTTAAAAAAAGGGGGGGAAATCTGAAGAAAAAAAATCTGAAAAAAATCTGATTTAAAAAAATTATAATTTTTTTGTTTTTTTTGTTTTTTGGAGCGGCCCTAAATCCGGAGCGGGCGGTCGAGGACAACATAACAATTTTTTGTTGTTGGCCTTATCGTGATCGCGACAGTACACAATTGTCGAGCTAAACGATAATGCCATTATCGTGATACCATTAATATTATCGTGAACAAGCCATGAGAATGAAAGTTCAAGATTTGTGTCCGGACATTTTGAAAATGTCATGAGGAAGTTTTTCACTTTTCATTATTCATTATTTGATTCCAGCGAAGTGCCAAAAATCTAAAAGTCGGGTCGGTCGATTTTCCTTTTTTTCCCTCTTTTTTTCTTTTCTGTTTTTAATGACAAATATTACTGACAGACTGTGGTTCGTGACAAGATCAAATTGGTAAAATGACAAGACCAAATTGACTAATGATTCTCGTGTGATAATAGTTTAAAAGCAATCTATTCAAGCAAACTTATTCATTCAAGCAGAAAATAGTAATATTTTGACAAATTAGGTAACATTTATTTCTATAACCCTAACCAGTAAAGCTATGTTTTTCGTGCGTATCGGGGGATTGGGGAAAATTACTATCTTTTTGACCCGAAAAATCACCCAGCACCCCCTGAGATTCGATCGCGGGACCATCCGCACCCCAATCTGTCTCCCTACCAACTGAGCTAAACTCCCAGCGCATATGCCGGCTAAGAATTCCCGCCGACATATGCCTGGGGTAGGTGACGTCATCGAGGCAATGCCAGCACCACGTGCGCGGAGATAGTTTCTGGCAGTGAGATTTAGTGAGAATCAGTGCGGTAAGGGTTAAAACAAAACAAAATTGTGACCCTGATTTTTGACATTTTAGGGTCGGTCGCTATTAGGACAGCACAACAATCTTTTTGTTGCCTGATGCCGGGGTCTGTAAAAAGTCATATTGAAATTGGGCAATTGTGTTTAACAGAAAATAACACAGGTTGTTGTCTTTTTAAGGTAGCTAACTCGGCTCCTACACCACTCCAGAAAAACTGCTGTAATACCAAATAAATTATATCTATACTCTTTATACTGAGACCACAGTAAAGATAAGTCTTTCCTCTACCTATTTCATCAGGACTTTCGGATCATTTTTGAAATTTCTTATGTTTTTCTTTATTTTTTGAAAATTCCCTAAATTTTCACCTTCTGGAATTTTTGTAGACTAAAGGGAAAGTGCTATGGCCATGAAACTTTGGGAATACATTTATAAGCATATTATCTGATATATTTTCTTTTCAGAATGGGTGAATGGCATCTGGGAAGAAGACTTCACCGACTCTCCATCTCTGCCACCAACACTGGAGCTAGATGTAGCCGATAATAAGCATTACTGCACTCGCCTAACCAAGGCATTAGATGTGTGTATTCCATGGGCAAGGATTGATTTTGCTACACTACCACAAGGTAGGATAAACATACGAAACATACATTTATGTTATAACCGATGGTCATAGGCGAAAAGTTAAACTTGAAAACTATACTTTTTAAAAAACTATTTAGACCCGTCCGATTCACCAGATACAACTATGCAGGGTTATAGCTACGCGGCCACATAGAAAGTGTTAACCTTTTTATTTATTTTTATCCATACATGTACGAGTATAGGTTTCTGGAGTGTATTGTCCGACAATGAGATTTCACCCAGAGCATTGCTGGCGCTACTCCATAACTTCATGTCCAATGTGGATAGGGTATTATCACCTGCCACCCAGAGGGAGGCAGGAATCAAGGCGGCACAGCTGTACTTTACACTTAATGAGATACCAGGTAAGTCTCTGAAAAATGTATGTTTTGACATTTGTTTGGGTTATCATGTGAAGAAAAATTAGAAAACATTCATCGCCCATATCATTAGGACATTTTCAGATGAAGTTAAAAATAATATTGTGTCAAATTTGTTCCCTTCTGATATGAAACAGGTAGTGGCGCTTACAAGATATTTCATCCGTTGTTATTCCAGGAGGCGGCGGACATGCTCAAGTATTGGCCCGGAGCAGGTGAGCTGAGCACTGTAATAGTTGTAGTTCTAATTGATGTTTATTTAAAGAATTTCAAAGTTTGGAGCAAAATTAAAACAATTTTTCAGTTGCAGTTTTCAAAATATCTTGAACATATGTTATAACTGTTGCTTAGGCCAAACAAAGAAGATTGTCTGTCTCAGAAACATTTTGCAAATAAGCTAAGTGCTGTGCGTTTTTGTTTTTTTAGAAAATAGGCTACAAGGTATGCACATTTTTTTTTATTGTTTTGTTGCTAATCCAAGCTTCCAAGAACTTTTTAAAACTTTTTTCTAAAAATCAAAAAAATCCAAATAAAAAATTTAAAAAAAGAAGAAAAAAAAGAAGAGGTTTTTTTAGGCCTCAGCGTATAGACCTATGCGCCGTACCTCATTTCACATACCAATGCGGGCATGTTTGAGACAGACTATCTTCTTTTTTGGCCTTATATTGCTTTGATTTGATCTTTTTCAGGCCTACAAAAAATTATACTATTACTGTCTATTGTTACCATTCTTATTAACACTTTCCACACGGCTATAAGTTACACCATATACAAAACAGATTTTTCAGAAACTTCTCCCAACTCTCAAAGTTTATTTCAAGAATTACTGAACCAATGTTTGTACTTATTTTAATGCATTTCTCATGGTGATTCCAAATATGGTGGTGAGATCCAATAATTTTGACATTTTTTAATCATTTTGTGAAATTCTGGAGCTGTTGTCTGCAGACGCCTGCCGCCGTGGAAAGTGTCAAGTCTGATCCTACTGATATGTAGCATGGGCTTGGCCTTTACTATCAACTGTACTATGCAATACATACATACATACATACATGTACACATCGCCCTATATCGGGCATTAACGGTACAGTGCCCCTGAAACCTAGGGACATGAGTTTTTGTGTACACAGACCGGGATGATCCCTTACTCTTTACGAAGGAGTCTGTGACCTTTTAACGTGCTCGGATTTTGCTCTTCCGATGCACGAGACCACCATTTCTATGTGACTTCCGAACCATGAGGCATTTGAGACTAAGTACCTTGCCTAAGGATACAAATATGTTGGCTGTAGCCAGGCTCAAACTCACAACCGTTGTATCGTGAGACCTGTGGTCTATCCGCTAGACCACATACGCTCTCAACAGAGGTATGGATAATGGTATTGCCTTATTATTGTTCCATTCCTAACAGGCGTAGGAAATCGTAAACGTCAGCTGAGTGGTCCCAGCTCCAGCCAGGCCAGCCAAGCCAAGACCCGTCGAGTGGACAACAACGCCAGAGCCGCGGCGGCGGCATCCAAGCACGGTGAAGAGATGTTTGAAGACAGCGATGAAGAGGCGGAGATCGTCAATCTCAGTACGGCCGAGATACGACGCATTCAGATGGCTATCCTGGATGCATTGAGGGTAGGTTGAATTTGTGGGAGAGAGATAGGGGGGGGGGGGGTCAGTGTGCCTGGTCCTAATATTCTAAAATTTGTATAAAAAGATAATATTAGCTAAGAACATTTTGAAAAAATGGCTTTTAAACATTGAAAAGACTTTCCCCCCACATGATAACAGTGGAACTAAGATCATTTTAAAGAGGATAATTTTTTTTGATTTTATCATGAAAGAGTAAGAACGAAATTAGCTTAAAATCCTTTTATGGTAAGCAATGGTAGTGGGAAAAGATTTTTACCTAAGCCTGTAGACAAATTGTCATAATTTTTTTGACATTTATTGAAATGGATATTGTAAAATACTAAAATTTCACAGCATTAAAACATCTATAGAATTTGCAAAACACCACCTTAGGCGCCAACCCCCTCCCTCCCCCGTTTTATGAGCGGACGGATCTGTCATGTAGGGTTGGTCGGTCGGGCGGTTTAATTTTTTTAATCTAAAATGTTACCAAAATCTGCAAAAATCATAAATCTTTTTAAAAATGTGTGAAATGGTTTTTGACATATTTTCCAGCCAAAAAACCAGCTATTTTTACATGATTTGAGAAAAAATATCTAAACAAAAAATATATTGAAAAATACAAAAAGTGGGTCAAGCCCGTTAAACAGTTTCCCCCCCCCCCCCTCGCCTTATAGCGGTATTTTAATTTCAGTATTTTGAATCATCATGCTATGTTAACCATGTAAAAAAATCTTAATTAGCGGCATTTTAATTTAGCGAATAGAGGTCCTTGCGAAATTAAATTGCTAGCGAAACTTTGTTGCTTTACAGTTTGTTGCTTTAATTTAAAAAGATTTTTCATACAGTTCTTTGATAAGGCAAAAAAAAAAAATGTTGTGTTGCCCTCAGTGACCGACCCTTAAATTGCAAAAATTAGGGTCGGCTTTTTTCCCAAATTTGTTTCAATTATTATTTTTTTCTTCAATTTTTGTTGTTGTTGTTGTTGTTAGATTTAAATTTGTCCTAAGTTAGCTTTAATAAATGTTTTTAGACTATTATCATACAGAAACATTAGTTAAATTGATATGGGCTTATACCAATTTGGTCTTGACATAAACCATATATTTTTCAGCCAAAAAAAAAGAAGAAAAAGATTTCTGACCGACCGACCCAATTTTAAATTTTAAGCACTTCAGGGCAACACAATTTTTTGTTGTTGTCTAATGTATTTGTTCTCTTCAGTCTAACAAATATTTCAAAGAATACCATTTGTACATGTCGAAAGTCCCGGTACCATAATTGTACAATCAATGCATTGCGCAAATTTGAGAACCAAAAAACATGACATCATTGATACTGGGACTTTCAATAACAGCAAATTTAAAAAAATCGCATGTTAAGAGATGGCAGTTTTTAATCGTTTTTTATGATAAGTATGATGTTCTGTTCTATAGAACTACTCGATTTGGGATCAATAATTATTTGTCGAACATTTAATGCACAATGTTGTGCTTAGGGATCTCGATGTTAGGCGCTATACAAATATGGTTATTATTATTATTGTTGGACACCTCTTTTAAAGAGAGTAACAAAATGGCACATTTTGATTTGTATTGTCGTGTATGAATTAGGTCAATACATGCGTATGTTTTGTTCCTTGAAAAATTAGAAAAATCAATGCACTTGCGCAAATGTTGATAACATCACAATAGCACTCACCTACCGTGCCATTATTCACACATCAATATCAGGGTGCAATCATTTATATGTCAAATTTCTCTTGAAACAACACATATGGGCGATTCCATGAAAATGTGACGGAGCAAAAAAACTAAAAAATGCTCCAAAAGATTTAATTTTACATTCATGTTGTGCAAAGCCTATGCAAACGTTCAGGAAAAAAATATTGCAACCATTGACCGTCGTTAACTATGATTTTTTTAAACTTTTCTTACTTCCAAAACGGTAACACGTGTTACCGAAGCAACACTTTTTTGAAAATATTTCCTAATTGATTTGATTTTAATAGATGCCACTTATAATTTTGATCCTACTAGTTAGGCCCTATTTAAAAATAGTAAACAATTTGATAAATTCATAACCACCACTCCACTATAAGCCATCAAAATGTCGTAACGCGTGTTACCGAACTCATATTCAGTAAAACGTGCTAAAACCTTAATTTTTTTAGATTTAGTTATCACTATTTATGGTTTATATGTTAGTTCCATTGTCAAAGTCAAACTTAATTTTAATTTAGAAATTAAATAAATAATATAAAGCTAGTAAATTATGGATGGACAAAATGTAACGCGTGTTACCGTAACACGTGTTACCGACTATTTTGCAATTTACAAAAAAGTGAGAACTTAAATTCTTGTTATTATTCTAGTATTATAAACCTTGGGTAGGTACTTGCTCACAGTAGTGACCAATTGATTGCAGGTAGGTTAGTTTAAATACACAAGCAAAACAAAGTTGGGATTTTTTTTAGTGCGTCTTTTTTCGTAACGCGTGTTACCGATATTCAGAGCGGTCTTACATTAACATGAGCTGATATTTCATATTGGTGATAGCATGAGGATTTAGCCTTAAGACTGTGTATTTTTAAAACCCAGTCGCATCTCGGGGATGAAGGTTGGAGAAATCATTTCATACTTGGTCCACACATCAGTTATGATGAACCATCTCATATTATGGTGATAAATCTTTCATCGCGAGTCCCAGTGTTTCTAGATCAAAACGCCCTAAATTTGCCAATTTTGACCATTTTAGCCTATATTCAGAAACGGGTAGTTTTAGTTTAAACCCTCCAACTGCAAAACGATTTTGCACAAGACACTTACACTGCAGTATCATCTTAAGATACCTATAGAGTATATAACATGTGCATTACATTTTGTTTAGCTTCTGTAACTTTTGTTTTATAACGGGATCAAACTTGTGTTTTTCATGAAAAATAGCTCAAATTATGTGTCAAATTAAAAACGGGAATTATTTTACGTCAAGTAACCAATTTTAAAAATTCATATATTAATGCAATCTATACATATTAGTCTTCAACATATAAAAAATCACCGTTGGCTTTTTATTCCTACAAGTCGCTGTGTGACGTCAAAGTTACGCGTGTATATCACTCTACATGAAATGTTGGAAAATGAATGACGCATAGTGTATCAACCATCTCCGTCATATGAGGGATGAAATGTCGTGTTTACGACGTGCATCTAAATAAATAATATATCCCATCTTGATAACAATCTTCAAATCCAAAATGGCCGCCATAATCACCAAAATACATAAAGAACGCGTGTATTAAATTCCATATACTAAATTATGCAGTTTCAATGCCTATGCTCGAAATGCCTGAAAGGAGACACACATTTGAGACATTCTTGAGGATTCTTTAGCTTCCACAATGGCCGCAGATATGTCAAATTGGACATTAAATGGCTGAAACAAAGCTTCTTTATTTGTCATACCTATCTTCTGTAAGACGAGGTTTAAAATTTAAAAAAAGATCATATAATATCGTTATTACAGTATAATATTTAGGCACCATATAACTAATCATGGGTATCTTGAAATAACTATGTTGACCACTAAATGCTGAATGTGGCCATGAAATGCTTGAAATGTGTTCGGTGACATGTTAATGACATACCGGTATAGTATCCATTGCTTTTAGTGTAAGCTGTCCATTGTCCATTGGAAAACAGATATTGTGATTTAAGCGTGGCAAGTGATTATTGACCACAGAATAGTCAAACGTTTCTGCTTGCCATTAAAACGGGCATTAAAATCAGGACCCAAGTGTGTGTCCGTGCGGACCCATCGTGTAAACAAACAAACAAAACAAAATGGCCAATACATTGCTAGCAGTTACATAATGTGTGTATGGTAAGGATCATTGAAGGCACATATTCACCATTTAAAATGTGACCAGCAACTGGTTGAATGTCTAAATAGTGAACGGTACCCCCAAAACGAATTTCTGCATAGGCCTACATTGCTATAAAGATACATTGGAAAATTAAATATGTCTAGCAAAAAAATTGAGAAATGAAAATTAAGTATATCAATCGGTGATTCCAATTCAGCCACATGTGTCTGTATGGTACCATGATTTTTTAGGACTTACATACAACGACATGTAGGAATAAAAAGCTAATAATGATTATGTTTATTTTAAAGGTTAATATGTATAGACAGCATTGATTTGTAGATTATTAAAATTGGTTAATTGACGTAAACTAATTCCTGTTCTTGGAAAATTAAATATGTCTAGCAAAAAAATTGAGAAATGAAAATTAAGTATATCAATCGGTGATTCCAATTCAGCCACATGTGTCTTAGAAATGAAAATTAAGTATATCAATCGGTGATTCCAATTCAGCCACATGTGTCTGTATGGTACCATGATTTTTTAGGACTTACATACAACGACATGTAGGAATAAAAAGCTAATAATGATTATGTTTATTTTAAAGGTTAATATGTATAGAGAGCATTGATGTGTAGATTATTAAAATTGGTTAATTGACGTAAACTAATTCCTGTTCTTAATTTGATACATAATAACGATATCGTATACGTTTTGTTAAACCCTAGTCTTAAAGAAGATAGTTATAACAAATAAAGAATCATTGTTCCATACATTTAATGTCCATTTTGACATGATCGGCGGCCATCATGGAAGGTAAAGAATCCTCAAGAACGTCTTAAATTAGTGTCTCCTTTCAGGCATTTCGATCATAGGCATTGAAACTGCATAATTTAGTGTATGGAATTCAATATGAGCATTCTATATGTATTTTGGCAATTATGGCGGCCATTTTGGAGGCCATCTTGGATTTGAAGATTGTTATTAAGATGGGATATATCAAATATTTAGATGCACGTCGTAAACACAACATTTCATCCCTCATATGACCGAGATGGTTGATATACTATGCGTCATTCATTTTCCAACAATTTATATAGAGTGATATACACACGTAACTTTGACGTCACACAGCGACTTGTAGGAATAAAAAGCCAACGGTGATTTTTTATATGTTGAAGATTAATATGTATAGATTGCATTAATATGTGAATTTTTAAAATTGGTTGCTTGACGTAAAATAATTCCCGTTTTTAATTTGACACATAATTTGAGCTATTTTTCATGAAAAACACAAGTTTGATCCCATTATAAAACAAAAGTTACAGAAGCTAAACTAAATGTAATGCGCATGTTATATACTCTATAGGTATCTTAAGATGATACTGCAGTGTAAGTGTCTTGTGCAAAATCGTTTTGCAGTTGGAGGGTTTAAACTAAAACTACCCGTTTCTGAATATAGGCTAAAATGGTCAAAATTGGCAAATTTAGGGCGTTTTGATCTAGAAACACTGGGACTCGCGATGAAAGATTTATCACCATAATATGAGATGGTTCACCATAACTGATGTGTGGACCAAGTATGAAATGATTTCTCCAACCTTCATCCCCGAGATGCGGCTGGGTTTTAAAAATACACAGTCTTAAGTCTTGGGTATTTCAATACAAAAGATGTAAACTTCATTCAAACTACTTTTACAGTTATAGAGGGGAGAATAAAGAATGGCGCCCTAAAATGTAACGCGTGTTACCGTGGAATCGCCCATATGCATTTATTGACCTATATCAATACATAGAAAACAATTTTGTTAAGGCCAAACAAAGAAGAATGTTTGTCTCAGAAGCCCGTCCGCATTGGTATGTGAAATTAGCTACGGCGCGGCGGTTAGGTCTACGCGCTGAGGCCTACAAAACAAAATTAGGATTTTTGTTTGGATTTTTTAATAGTTTTTTTTGGATTTTTAAAAAAATATTTAAAAAAAAGTTCTCTGTAAGCTTGAATTAGCAAAAAAAAAAATTGCATACCTCAATAGCTTTTAAATAATAAAAAAATAAAATAATTGCACAGCACTTAGCTTTTTTGACAAATGTTTCTGAGACAAACCTTCTTCTTTGTTTGGCCTAAGGCGCATGAAAGTCGATATCGAGTTTCCCGTTACCCGCCCGCATCACCTTTTTTTACCCGCGTCAAAATTTTAAGATTTCCCAAGAAATTCATTATTTATTTTTAAACACAATTTTTGCCAGTTTTATCAATATGAACACATTTTTCACTTTCTTAAAATGAATTGTGAGAACTAGGCTCATAAGCAAGGCTTTTTTAATCGTAAACCTACCTTCCGTGTATGATGCATTTATTCGTTTCTGCAAAAACACCTTAAAAACATGTTTTTATATTATTTAAATGAGCACCGTATCAATATGGGTTGATCAAACATGCATTTACATCAATTACATGTCAATAATGAAATCTGATCAAATAATGAATAATGAATAATGAAAAAGTCGCCTCATCACTTAGAGAAAAAAAAGTAACGGGAAACTCGCATTGACTTTCATGCGCCTAATGTCAACTCATTTTACTTATATAAATTTCATTTTCCGTTATTTGTGGACAGGGCCTTGTCCAGCTACTGCGCAATTTCTCTCTCAAAGATGTGGAGCAATCTACCCAGCATGCATTGCAGGTCCTGGCACAATTGAGCCGGTTTCCAGCTTGTCAGCCAGACCATGGGATTTGTCTGGATATTAGTGTGTAAGTGAAGAGAAAATTTGTGTTGAATGGTTTGATCAGATAAAGTGCTCAACAAAAGAAAGTCGTACACTTTGTTTTGGTCATTTAAAGTAACATTCGATTATTCTTTTACCAAACAGGCTAGATAGACATTTGGATGAATCTTTTAGGCACATTTTAATACCAAACATAACACCTAACAACAAAGATAAACCATGATTAGCACCATTTATAGAAAATTAGTCACTTTTCAAAAGTCACATTTTCAATACACTACGCGGAAGAAAACACCAATATTGTTAACAAGCACATAATGCCCTGTACGATGTACGATTTATGATCAGAAATGTAAATCTGCAAGAAAATCTACTTTCTAAAAAAAAAAAAATCATGAATAGAGGGCGCTCTCTGGAAAAGATCACATAATATGCCTTTAATAGTCAAATCAGTTCCAAATTGGCAAGAAATATTGGTTTAGGCTTCGCCCACTTGGAGCGGATCAAACTAGAGTCATATCATGGCCAGTGTTGTCATAGAATTAAGTGCTATAATTAAAGTTGCATGATAGAAATATTGTTATTTTTTGTGTTTGATATTTCAGAAACCTTTCCGTGGTGGAAACTCTACCAGGTTTGGCATTCCTTGGCATGCAAGCATTGTGTTCTGGTTCCCATGGAGATGTGACTCGTATGTTAACCCTGGTAAGAATTGTCATTTACTGATTTTTCTCTCATAGTCTTCAATTGGCTGATCAAAATCCTGTTATTAAATTAAACTCTGGACACCCCCCCCCCCCCCCCCCCCCCCCCCCCCCCGGCTGACTGACAGACCCAACCTGAGTGAGTGAGCATGTGAGTTTAGTTTATTTTCGTTGCCTTATATGGAAGTTTAAAGATTCTCAGAGATTCAGAGCAGGGATAGCACTGGATCAAAAATGTGAGAGGTCCCATGACATTTTTCAGGACCCTGTAGGACTTAAAAACAAATTTAAGGGGTCCCCCATTGGGTATTTGATTATTTTTTCTTTTTTACGGACAGTTTTAATTAATTTATATTGTGAGCAAAGGATGGATATGTAATTTACAGAATTTCTTAAGGTTTCCATTTCCATACATCGTCAAATTTAAGGGGTCTCATCAATTTTGATCTAGACCTGCAAGTCTTTCCAATTTGAAACCTGACGCGTCAAACAAGAAAGTGAGAGGTCCAGGACGTGCAGACGCATCAGAATGCGACCCCTGATTCAGATCATTTTTTTTCCACGATAAAAGGAAGCTTAATAACCATTTTCAGGGTTATATATTTTTTGCAAAGTTGTCAGTTTCCCCCTATAGTACATTCTTCACCACTATAAAATTTTAAAAAAAAAATCAATTTTCCTCCTTTTCTCCCTTTTTTGACCATCTTTATTATTTTTCTTCCCCATCCCCTTTTTCCTTCTTCGTCTTATTTCCTCATTTCCCCCTCCCTCTCTAGTTTACCAAGTTTCAAATATATATACCCTTACCATTTCTCATTGGTGTTATTATGACGTTGTCAACACTGCTTTGTAAACTCATGAATACTGATGATACGATAATTGTAAACAACGTGTTGACTTAAGGGGGGACTCAAGGAAGTTTTTAATTTTGTGAGTGCTGTAATTATTGATCTATTAATCAAATGCATATAAAAGTATACATTTTTGGAAAGGAAATGTATCAGAGAATCCAAATTTGGCATCAATTTTGACAAAGCTAACAAAAATAATTGTGAGTAAAAAGTGCCCAAATCGCTTGATGTTGATGTAAAGACACTAACTTAGGGAACATTTTTTTTAAACCTAATCTAATATATTTTGAAATTTTGACAAAAAAGTGAGAACAAAAATGGATTTTGTTTTGTTTTTGTGGCCTTATGGGTCAAAATTGATGCAAAATTTGGATTCTCTGACCTATTTCCTTTCCAAAAAGTTGAGTCATAGTTCGATAATTACAGCACTCACAAAATTCCATAAAAAACTTCCTTAGGTCCCCCTTAAGTGCATTCCTATCATATTGTCCCATTTTTGTCTTTTATTATAGATATTCAAGTACCTGATGCCCAACCTGTTGATGCTGTTGGGGGAAAACGAAGGCCTTGCAGCGAATAGCATCCCCAAGTCTGCACACACAGTTAAAGATAACACAACTGCATTTATATGGTAAGTTCAACATAGTAGTATTAAAGGATTGTAAGAGGGTGGAAAGTGTCCGGAAATTTGGGAAACTTTCAAAAGTTTCCAAGGGCCAGGGAATATTGGTAATTTTTATTTTCTTGTTTCAATTTTCAATTAAGATTGTTTTGAAAGTTCCTGAAAATTCCCAAAATTCCTGTGGAAAACTTCTGCTCCGAAAATGCTCAGGTAGTTTTGCAACCTTAGTATACCTGTTGAAGTACTGGAAATTATTCCATGGTTTAAGGCTATGGAAGAGGATTGCTAGTTCCTGCTAAAGGGCGCCGTCATTTTGTGTTCATCTGTCCAATTTCATCATCATTTTTGATAGAATTGAATGATTCTGAATAGGAATATTTTAGTGTTACCAAATTGCTTTTAAAGCTTAAAAGAAATCTCATATTTTACCTTAATACTGTAAAAGCAAATATTTTCATGTAAAAGATATTTGTGTGCATTTTGATATCATAGACATTTCGCGAATTGTTTTTTTCGCTGGCCGACCTTCTGGATGCACTGTATGAATGTTGAAAATAATATTTTTTGTGTGTTATAATTTTTACGGAAAAATATTTTGGCGAAAATAAAACCACCGCGAAAATTTCAGCTTCTACAGTTGTTTTAGTTCATTCAATTTGCACACAAAGTTTTGTAACTGACATCGTATACTAAAACTTTTTCTTAACTTTATTTAGCCACATGATTACAGAATTAGGTGACCAATCCTATGCAAGCGTGCGTGTCTTACTACAGCATTTATGTGTCAAAGTCCCGGACAGAATGGAATACAGGACCCATACCGCCATGACACTGGCCACCGTACTAGGCAAAGTACCAGCTGATTGTCATGCAAGATTTATGCAATGGCTATACAAGTATTCTAAGAATGTGAAGGTTAGTGTACATAGACAAAATGGAATATAGGACCCATACCGCAGTGACACTAGCCACCATATTTGGCAAAATACTAGCTGATTGTTCAGGCCTAAACTTACAAATCTTTGAGGGCACTCATTTCAAGGCCAGTGCACAAGGGCACAAGAGGTCACTATATGCTCAAGAAGCTTTGAAATTAAGGGCATCAAGGCCAAGTCAAAAGACATGGAGTCCATGGCCTCGATGGCCTTCCTGTAATTTGAGCCCTGGTTGTCACACAAGATTCATACAAGAATGTAAAGATAGGAACTTTTGGAGCCATGAAAGAAAATCACTTTCATACATCAATATTTCAGATGGAATGGAGAATGGTTGCTTTTCTCCAAAGTGATTGGTGTGAAATAATTTTATATCCTGTAGTCAGTTGAGTAGGAGGGGGGCAAGTACCACTCTACCCTCATCCCCAAATGTCACCACCCTCATCCCTTATTTCTTGATGTAGCCGATTGTGTTGATGCTGTCGATAGAGGTCTTTCACGATGCCACTGCCTGAGGGCAGACCTGCCAACTGTCCCTATTTAGGAAGGACTGTTCCTTTTTTTACTTTGAAAAACACTAATATAGGGATAGTCAATATTTCTGACAATTCTAGATGTCAAAGTAAGTACTAAAAGTAATTTATTTTATGTCAAATAGATAATTACAAAGAAAATGTCACTTCAATAATAGGTTAATTTGCTTACTTGAGATGACATTTGATTACTAAACTATAATAACCCTAACCCCGGTTTAGGATTTTTGACCGGGATCACAATTTTGGATTAGCACTTTTTAGCACTCAGGGGGGTTAGGGTTAAAGTGTCCATAAGGAAAAAAACCACCCTGTTCTATGGGCCAAAGTGACCTTTGTTTTTAATTGATGAAAACAATTTTCACGTCCAAATGAATACCGACTAAAATAACATTTTTGGCATGTCAAACTACGGCAACATTTTTTTGAGATTTTATTGATTTTTCAATGTTAATTTAGAAGGGGAAAAACAAGAAGAAAAAATCCAGACCGATCGACCTATCCTGAGAGGTCTGTTTGCCCGTAGAACCAAGAGCCTGGGGTGTCCCTCTTTCTGACTTTCCAAGGTTGGCAGGTCTGCTGAAGGCCTCTATACTCTGTTTGGCCATCTCGAGACAGTGACGTATCCGCGTATTCTACTAATTGCAGCACATAACGCGTGCGCCTACTCGCGGCGCTGGCGTACAAACACGAGCGTTGAAAGGCGGAAGATACACACACGCGTGCGTGCGTAAAAGCTGCGCCTGTTAAGTTACGTCACTGTCTCGAGATGGCCAAACAGAGTATAGTCCAATAAATTCAAACCCACTAGTGTGCGTGTAATGTTGGCACTTGTTAAAAACGTGTTGTCTGGTTATTTGCAGAATGGTTATCGTGTTTTTGCTATTGAGTTATGCACTGTGCTGCTACAGTTGCCTGAAAGAGATGCCAATGGTAGGTACAAAGTCACAAATTATGAGTTCACAATTTCATTGAAATATTTTAGATTTGTCGTCATATAATGAAGGTTATATCAGAAACTTTAAACAGCTGAGGAAGTTTAAACCATTTTATGTAGAAATTGCTGACATTTATGTGAAACAATACACTAGCAACCAAAAGTATTAGGACACTTGGTTATGGTGTCAAAATCATCCCATGTATTCAATTTGGAGTGTAATATTTGACTACGAGTTGAACAACTGTGTTGTTGAATCACTTCTCATTAATAAATCCATGTTTCCTACAACATCTGCTAATTCAATTGCATGGAATTGAAGAAAACATGTGCCTTCTTCAAATCCCCATACAAATTTCCCATTGGAAATAGCTCATGAATAATTCATCAGCCTCATTATAGCCAATGTAATCCTATGGTGGGTAGTCTGACAATTTTGACTTCTTTTCAAAAAACTCTTTCTCAATTGTTTGTCAATGGATTCACTCAAGTAAAACTAATCCCATTTTGTCACAAGTCTTTAATCTCTCACACATATTGACTCCTGATTTCTTCATTCATCTTCATAATAAGATATTTGGAAGGGAAATTTAAATTAAATTTTTGACACCTTTACTTTCATATTTTAAATGGAAACCAACCAAATCATCTGTACTGCTTCATAGCACCCACATAACCTGGGCCCACTACACAGGGCTATCATTTCATCATGACTTAAGAATATTTGTCAAGCTATTTGACTCAAATTAACTAAATATACATGTATCAATGCAAAAAACCTTTATCACTGAAATATTGTTACAAATGTTTTCCTTATAAATAATAATGTCTTAAGTAAGAATATCATCCCAAATTTATTTTAACAAACTTTTAAGAACTTTCCATTAATTGTATAACCCTAGAATACCAAAAAGCTAACACAGTAGTTCAATAGATTCCCAGTGTTTTCTCTGAATTTACAGCTTGCAAGGTGTCCTAATACTTTTGGTTGCTAGTGTATAACATGGGTCGGTGGTAGACCCGGATATATAACATGCACACAAAACCCTTAAATCTGTTATGACACTACACTTTTCATTTTTTACAGAGAGTACAACCGAGGAGTGTAAGCAGTTTCTCACCCACAAATTCCTGCTGCAACTTCTACTGTCTCGCTGCTCGGACAAGTCGCCAACGTGAGTAGCATAACAGCTCTGTCATTCACTCATGATACAGGGATGCAAGACTTCCAGACATTTCCGGAGACATTTCCGGAATTCCGGAAATGAGGCATGAGGCCATAAAAAAAAATCCGGATTTTTGGAGAAAGAAAAAAAAATTGTCATTTTTTTTTGCATTTCTGGAATCGGATGATGATATTTTCAGCATAAAAAGAGGCAAACATGTTGGTGTTTTTTTGTTGTTGTGATATCCTGTAGCCTATTCTCCAGACGAGCCCCCATAAATGTACGATGCCGCACGCTCTGGACGTCTGGCCAAGCTCTTGTAAAAAGTTCAGGAAATGGATCAATCACCAACTTGCATCCCTGATGGTAGAAGCATAAATACACTTAAATACACTTCGTATTTTGTCATTAAACAGTACACAGACATCTAGTGTGTTATAAGTTATGAGTTATGAGTTTAACAGTCTTGCTGTCTGACAAGTTTAAAACTGTCACTAAAAATCTAAAAATCTAGTGTGTTATACTACTTTTGGATATCAGGCGACGCAAAAAAGACACCCTGTTCTCCGGGCTCGACCGACCCATTTTTTTTTAGGGCGTGATGACGTTTTTTAATATGATTTTTTTTGAATACAAATTTCAATGCTGTTTATCGCCTTTGACATGTGGTGTTTATTTTTTAACTGTGAAAGAAGACGTTGGGAGAAAATATTAACAGCAATTTTCGAATTTTATGTATTGAGAAAAATATTTAAAAAAAAAAAAAAATAATTACTGGCGATTGAATTTTCGCGAGATTTATGTCAGTCGCGGAGGGCAACCAAACATCTTTTTGTTTTTGCCTAATAATGATCAAAGCGCTTTACCGACCCAAATACCGACCCAAATAATTTGTTTGGCCTGTCAAAATACGGCAAGATTTTTACAGATTTGTTTTATTTTATGATCATTTTCCAGGTCTAAGATTTTGCAGGGGTAACAAGAAAAATATGGGCTTTCTTCTGACACCAAAATCTCTATTTTGATGGGAAAAGTGAATTTGATCGGGTCATCCACCTTGAATACTGCAAACGTGGACAATTTTGTACTACATAAATATTTGTGTTTTCAAGATAACCAACCGATAGCCCTTTGTATGTACTTTTTTTACACAGTGTACGTGCAAGAGCTATTGCCTGCTTTGCACAGTTCACAGCATCAGACAACCCAGTCATTCAGAGAGCCGTCATGGAGCTGTTTTTCCCAACGCAGCAGTCGACTCCATCATCAATCTTGACTAATGTAAGTCATCAATGTAATCTTTTCGTCGGCCCCACATATTACATACTGTGCTATTCGATGTAAAACTTTTTTTTTTAGAAAAATATTGTCACATAGAGATCTGTAAGTTTAATAACATCGGCATGGAACTGTTTTTCCCGACGCAGCAGCCGACTCCATCATCAATCTTAACTAATGTAAGTCATCAATGTCATCATTTCGTCGGCCCCACATATCACATACTGTGCTATTTCGATGTAACACTTAGTATGACTTATAGCACGAGGCAGCATAGCTGCCGAGTGCTATAAGGAATTAATAGCACTCATCAACAGTACTAGTATTAGTGATGATTTATGTGGCAGAACTCTGCTGTACCAACCCCTGCACAGTAGGACACTGATAGAACTTAGAAGTTTTGATTCAAGCAACACTGATCAAGATAAACAATCATCTACTAAACACACACACACCAAGTTGGGATATAATTAATCAGGTTATTAACGATGTCAAATTTATAGCACTCTGAAGCTGTACGATAAGTGAAATTTGTGGAACTCTGGACTGGCTGTGTATGTGCTATTATTTTTGTTATAGAAAAATATTGTCACATAAGTTTAATAACATATTAATCAATGTTTATTAAAAGATCAAGCCCTGTCCCGCTTCTAGAGCCAGAAGAAATGCAAATTTCCCGGGAACCCAACTTTAATATTTTCCCTTCAAGCAGAACATTTCCCCTTTGCTTGAATATGCTTTTATACTTTTATCACACTAGAAACATTAGTCAAATTGACATAAAAAAAGGGGGAAAAAGGAAAATTGGCCGACCAACCCGACTTCAAGATTTTTGGCACTTGAGGGCAACACAACAAAAAAATGTTAGTCCTAAGGTTACGGGGTCAAAGTAGTCAGTTCACCGAAGTAACTCAAAAGTCCACATTTGATCGTGTTACTTAATTGCAGGCAAAAACACCCGGGATGGTTACCAAAAATCTGAGCAATCTCTCCACCATCGAGGAACAGCCCACAGCCGGGGGAAGTACAGAGAAAGATGGAGCAGCCCCTGGGGTTAATGATAGCACTAAGAAAATTGGAGCGACACCAGGCAACCTTCTTGGGGGATCACCGGCCCTGCTGATGGATGTGTCTGGATCAGGTATGACTGATGAGGGGCCAGGCTTGGAAACAAATGTTGATTTCCTGGCAAGCTAACCCAAATTTCCCTCCAGAATTGAAAATGTCCCAATATTTCTTATATTATCCAAATGCCCAAATGTCCCTTCAAATGATCAAATTTCCCTCCAAATGCCTAAATCGCCCTCCAAATGCCCAAATCTCCCTCCAAATGCCCAAATCTCCCTCCAATTATGTCCCTCCAAATGCCCAAATGTCCCTTCAAATCCCCAAATGTCCCTCCAAATGCCCAAATGTCCCTCCAAATGCTCAAATCTCCCTCCAATTATGTCCCTCCAAATGCCCAAATGTCGCTCCAAATGACCAAATCTCCCTCCAAATGCCCTAATCTCCCTCTATATGCCCAAATCTCCCTCCAATTATGTCCCTCAAAAATCCAAATGTCCCTTCAAATGCCCAAATCTCCCTCCAAATGCCCAAATCTCCCTCCGTATGCCCAAATGTCCCTCCAAATGCCCAAATGTCCCTCTGTATGCCCAAATGTCCCTCCAAATGCCTAAATCTCCCTCCAAATGCCCAAATGTCCCTCCAAATGCCCAAATCTCCCTTAAATTATGTCCCTCCAAATGTCCCTTCAAATGACCAAATTTCCCTCCAAATGCCCAAATCTCCCTCCAAATGCCCAAATCTCCTCCAAATGCCCAAATCTCCCTCCAAATGCCCAAATCACCCTCCATATGCCCAAATCTCCCTCCAAATGCCCACAATTCGCAGCAAGGAGCTTCCCAATTTGCCCCTTTTTCCAGGCCTGAGGAGGGTCATACATGGTGAGTCAGAAAGAACGAACACTTTTTTTCCCGAAAAGGTGTCACAAAAATGTCAGGCATATATTCTAAAACAATGGTAGTGCTTAATAGATCGTAGACCAATAATTTGGCTTTTCATTAAAATTTTTTTATCATTTTTAAAATTAACCATTATACGTTTATCATGTTACACTTATTTGAGTAATTATCACACCTCTTTCATTAATTCCTAGCCTAGTGGCATCTCTGAATCAGCAAGCCATGACAATTACTATGACAACATGGCTTTAAAATAAAAAAAATAGGCTTTGAAATATGATGCTCTACTAAAATTGATGTAACATTTTGATGCAATGGTCAAATTCAAAACAAAAAATCTCTCCAAGGAATGCCAAGTAGGTGGTCTTTTAAGCGCGATCATTGGATTTGAGTATGCACCCCTGAAGTTGTGTGACCTCTTGCGGAAAAAATGCCTGTTCTTTCTGACTGGCCCAATACCTTTTGTATTCCCAGGCATAAGTAGTTTTGTTTGTGTGGTTTGTTAGGGAGTTTATTAATTTAGTTTTTTTGTTGGTTATTTGTTTGTTTGTTGATATATATCTATGTTTGTTGGTTTGTATTGAAATTGTTCTGATATAAACACACTTGTGTCCTTTGGAACTGAGCTCAAATTTGTATTAAAATTGCAAATGAGAATCTGGCTTTAAAAAGGGTGTAGCATGCATGTTGGCCTGGTGAAGATAAAAGATAAATAATATGAAGACTCAGACAAACAGGCGTAAATTAATCTAACAAAGACTTTAAAAATGCTTGGTTTCGAACCTGGACCACACTGCTATGGCTACTGGAGGGACCGGGTCCAAGACTGTATATATTTTTGAGGTCTTTGGTAATTTGATTCATTCCAGTTTGTCCGAGTCTCCATTATTATTTATATAGTTTACTTACTCAGCTTAAATCTTTGGTCTGATCCTTGCATGGATTCATCAATTAAATTGCGCTAGTCATATGTTGTGTTAGAATCGTGCCAACATTTATTTATCTATGATTGAAGATTTAAAAAAGGAAGCGGAAAGAAGACCGCTCGTAACAATCAAAATCCATAACAATCAACTTTATTAGGTATCGAGAAAGGAAATTCTGAATCTAGTGTTGTTTGCTTTATATTTTTGATTGATTGATTGATTGATTGGTTGGTTGATTGATTTATTGATTGATTGATTGATTGATTGATTGATTGATTGATTGATTGATTGATTGATTGATTGATTGATTGAGACCTATTGCATCAAAATAGATCAGTCGTCTCCTGGTCGTCTCCAAAACTAGATATTTTAATTTCATGGTACAAATCTATTTTTTAACTTTAAAATATCTCCTAACTTATTGAAATCGAACATAAATCACAGAGTTTATGAAGCTTGAGATGTGATACATTCCTTTAATTTTCTTTTATTTTTACTCATCTTTTGTTATTTTCTGCAAATAAAATTTGCCGACAACCGGTCGGTTTTGACGTGATGGGTCATATTTACTTAGTATTATTCTTTTTTGGGGAAGGTGCTATGCTGTAAGTCTTAAAGATAATTGATGCTTTGACACACATTCTTTATGTGTTTTATTATCATTTATTGTAGGAACCACAGAAGGACAAGGAATATTGGCTATGCTGGAGAGGAGGGCATGCGATGAGAAAGTGGGTGTAAGGAAAGCAGCATTGCAGGTACACTGATGATAGACACAACTACCACATAACATGATCATAGGCCCAAAAAAAAGAAGTTGTGTTGCCCTCACAAGCCTAAAATCGGGAAGGACGGCCGGCCGGATTTTTTTTAAATTTATTTATTTTTTAAATTTTTTAAATTTTACCAAATCAATGATTTTATACCTATTATTTCAGTCATGTGTGAAGATACTAAGGAAAACGCTTACTGGATGTAATTTCAACCCAATGGTGAATATTTTGGTTTCTTGCCCATCACTTTTCACAGATTGGAAGATCGTGAAAAAAAATCTTGGAAAAAAAATCTTGGAAAAAAAAAATCTTAAAAAAAAATCTTGAAAAAAAAGAGAGAAAAAAATAAAAAATAAATACCCAGTCCACATTCTCAGAATTTTGACCCGGCCGTAAGAGGGCAACATATTTTTTTTATTGGCCTAATCTCCAACATACTGTAAAACCATTTAATTTTGCAAGGGATTTAACTTCATGAATTTCGCAACAATTAAATTATTTAAATTAAATAACTGCGAGACTCTATAATTCTGCATTGAAAGTAACAGTAACATTTCTAGATTAGCAAAATTAAATGCCCGCTAAAATAGTAGTATGTTTAAATCGGGAAATAGAGCAAAATGATAGTGTTTTACAGTTATATTGGCCATGTTCAGATACAGATTGTCACCTCGTCCGTTTTACTCAAATAAATTCTGCCAAGGTAGCCGATGCAAGGCCTTATCTAGATGCCCATTGTGTACCTTTAACATCGTCAGTGAGACAGTATGGTGTGGTAAGGCCCAGTGAAAAACAAAACCCTGTCCTACAGGCCCAACCGATCCATATGTTTCTAATTTGGTAATTTTTAATTTTTAATTTTTTTATTCTATTTATTTATTTTTGGACAATTTTTAAAAATAAATAAATTAAACAATATTATTTGTATATGTATAATGAACATTTATCATGTTATCCTATATTTCTTCTCTTACATTTTAGGCTTTGGAAAACGTGTTGAGGTTGAACACCAAGACCCTGAAGACGTCAGAGCTGAAAGTTTTACACGACCGATGTCTGGACCCGGCGCTGTCTGTACGCAAACAAGCCATGAATTCGCTCACCCTGCTGTTGATGGAAAACCCAGAGAGTAATGCACTGCAAAAGTAAGAATTAATAATAACAATAGTAGTTCTATGATGCTGAGGTTTTTTTATGGGAGGCTTAGAAGGCTTAAAGAGGCATTGAGAGATGCATCGATATACTAAATGAGCAAATAACATAAAGATAATCATCAACATAGCCCAAATCCAAAATGTCATATATTCCGACATCGCCTTCATGCCAAATAAGCGAATAACGGCACTTGCGGGTTGAGATTTGCCGCGAAAGTGTGCGTGTAAAACGATAGCATAACTTCCAAATTCGGCACCTAGTTTCGATATGATCAGATCGAAACTAAGAAAATCATGAAATTTTATATGATAAAAACGGCGATTGTTGGTAAACTGTTACAGATGATAGTTAGTATATGCCTAAGTATTACTTTGATGCAAAAAAACTGATTTCCAGGATAGTTGAGGGCGCACTCCCATACGTATCTCTCAATGCCCCTTTAACACTTGTTCAGTGATTTAATTTAATGTAATTTAATTAAATATATTGAGGTCATTGGAGCTTTTACAATGAGCTACGAATGTTGAACAAATTGTATTTACATAATCAAATTTAAGGAGAAGGTCCGGTTGGCAAAGTAGCTTGTGGGTGCTTGTTCTTGGTGGTGTCCCTGTACCTGGGTTTCTTCATCCTCTCCACTACCATACTTAGGCATAATTCTGTTAAACTCTTCGCACCCATTTTACACTGTTGCACTTCATTCCGTAAGAGACCATTTACAGTCATAAAAAAAAGTAACTATACTGGTAATAAATGGGCTTCTAACTCTAAAAATATATATCCTACCTAAAAATATTGAATTATAAAGTTGTTGAGAAATTCCTCTTCTTTAATATGAGATATTGCACGCTGAGATCGAGTGATTATTGAGGAAATGACACTCCCAAATGTAAGGTGAAGTCCGATTTTCATTTTCACATTTTTATTTTCTACACGCGGACCCATCTACGGGTACATTATCGATAACCTGTAGTGCAATTGGGGATGCATGCGCAGGTTTTACAGTCAGCCATATTGTTCCGATGGATCAATACGCCACACACACGCTTCCTGTCATACTCTCCCCGTGTTGAAATGTAAAATGTGAAAAATGAAATTGTGACTTTACCTTACATTTTGGATTGTCACTTCTTTAATAATCACCCGATCCTAGCGTTCAATATCTCATATTAAAGAAGAGGAATTTCTCAACAACTTTATAATTTAATATTTTTAAGTAGGATCTATATGTTTAGAGTTAGAAGCCCATTTATTACCTGTATAGTTAACTTTTTTTGATGACTGTATACTAACGTTACCTGTGAATGGGTATTACAGAATGATTTCCAATATTTATATAAATTTCCAGTCCAGTCATACAACAAAGATGAAAGCACAAACAGATGTGCTGTGTAGACTGCAGAAAAATAAATGTTTCATAGGTTTTTTCCCAAGAATTTAAAAGAAGTGGCAATAAGTTTTTAGGATTGATAAGCATACACTTATCAAACAGCCCAACCAATATTTTTGTTACAATGTCAGTGCTGCAACTCTGTCACATGGTTAAAACAAGCCTGGAAAATAGGAAATTTTAAAGAAGCTACTTGCACAGAACTTTTGTTATTTTCAGTGGTAATTTTAGCTCTGTAAATAAAGTCATACATAATAATTTGGAGAGAAATTCTCTTTGTCGTGAAAGGAAATTGTTGCTATCTTGTTATTGTTAGGAAATTATATATTTTTTCCCGACCTGGATATAAACTTGACAGCAACAATACACTTATTTTCATTTGATATTTATTTTCACAGAGTGTGGTTGGATGCTGTGCTGCCAGTGGTGCTAGACAGGGAAATGTCTGCCCAAGAAAAATGTCTAGAAACACTAAAGGAGGTGTTACTCAATCAGATAGTCCCTAGCAACCGTAGCTCCACCCCAAAACATAAGTTGGCCTGGCAACTGCTGCATGTGATGTCGCTGCCAGAATCGAGAGAGCTCAGGTAAGTTTGTTGAATTGAAAAATGCTATCTGTCACTTCATTCATTTTTAACACTTTTCACGCGACAGGCGTCTGCAGATGACATTCCAAAATTTCACAAAATGTTTAAAAAATGTCAACATTATTGAATTTCATAACAATATTTGGAATCACCATGAAAAATGCATTGAAATCAGTACAAACATGCATAGTATTGGGTCAGTAATTCTTGAGATAGTTGACCACTCATCTGGACGCAGAACATGGACAGGTATATATGAAGGTGTGACTTTGGTGGTTCAGTAATTCTTGAGATAGAATTTGAAAATTGGGAAAGGTTTCTGAAAATTCTGTCTTGTATAGGGTACAACTAATAGCCGCGTGGAAAGTGTGAATACAATTTATATGGAGTAACATGAGTACAATTCAATGTAAAGAGAGTTGCTGTGTTTTGAATTAGCTGCCATTTTGGAGGGAACATAAGGCCCCCCCCCCCCCCAAAAAAGTTGTGTTGCTCTCAAGTGCTAAAATTTTTTTTTTTGGGTCGGTCGGTCGGAAACCTTTTTTTTTTCTTGGCTGAAAAATAAATGGTTTATGGTGAGACAAAATTGGTATAGGCCGTAAGTCAATTTAACTAAAGTGCCTAAGGTCTTTGTTAATTTATTCTCGCCAGTTTGTCCGAGTCTATATATTATTTATTCATTTCAATTACTCGGCTGGTATCATTTGCTTGATCCTCGCGTTTATTTAATTAAGTTTCGCTCGTCATAGATTCTGCTAGAATCATGCTTATAGGCCATCATCAATTGTTATTATTTACTCATGTATTTCGGCTGCTAGAGGCTTTCAATAAAGACTTTGTATACATAATAGCTCGTTCGTCTGGTATCCATGTAAGCACAGTCCCTGTAGCCCAGTGTCCGAATTAGAAAATAAAAGTTACCTGCACAACAGCAATATTTTCTAGAAAAATTGATTTTTCCCCTTAAAAATGGCTGAATATCACAATTTTACATGCACACAGGCAAATGCTTACATGCACAGAGCCAAAGTTACATGCATTTGTGCATGTAAAACCCCTCTATTTCGAACACTGCTGTAGCCTAGTGGAGTAACCAATCGCCGCGATAGCGAGAGGGACCGGGTTCGAGGCTGTGTATTTTAAGGTCTTTGTTAATTTAATTCTCGCCAGTTTGTCCGAGTCTATATATTATTTATAAAGTTTCTAGTGTGATAATAGTCTAAAAAACATTTTTTCAAACTAACTTACTCATTTCAAGCAAGAAACAGTAACATTTAGTAACATTTAGATACTTTAAGGACAAATTTAAACCTCTAAAAAACCCTTATGGTGCATCTACAAAAGCCTTCAAGAAGAACAACAAAAACAAATCCCTTTCACCGCCTCTCTTGTTTAGATGATTGCTGTTTAATCACCGATTCATCTTTTTCTTTTTTATGTCCACATACTATACCTCGTAGGTCGTATTTACAGAAGGCGTGTCAGCTGTGGTCGCGTATGAAGGTCATTACACCCAACCTGGTCAAGGCATTGACCACTCATCTGGATGCAGAACATGGACAGGTATGCAGACGACATTCCAAAATTTCACAAAATATTTCAAAAATGTCAACATTATTGAATTTCAGAACCATATTTGGAATTGCCATGAGAAATGCATTAAAATGAGTACAAACATGCATAGTATTGGGTCAGTAATTCTTGAGATAGTTGACCACTCATCTGGACGCAGAACATGGACAGGTATATATGAAGGTGTGACTTTGGACGTCAAGTAATCCAATTGGTTTTTGGTTTATTTTCTCCTGATACACACTATATTATATAGTATAAGACAATATAATTTAGCGTGTTTTGGTCATAGAGTTTAGAGGTTCAAGTTCTTCTGTGGTCTCATGATGTATAGACTATACCATTTTGTGATGTCTAGTATGACTGTCTGCAGTGACCATTCATGATGACACAAACATGGTAGTCTATACATTATGAGACCACAGTGTATAGCAATAGAAATGTATTTTAGTCTCTAATAAATACATAAGTCTGGTAAATGTACTTAATTTGAATAGTGCCCATGAAAAATGTTAACCTGTCTTTGTTACCTGAAGCAGAAACCATTTTGTTGGGTTTGTTTTTGCCCAAGGTGGCCATAATACATTACATTCTTTGATGGTGTACACCAAGAGTGTGCAGCCTGCGGCCCGCCGGCCTCTAATCTGCGGCCCGCGAAGCAATCCCAAAATTCCCATTGATGCGTTTTTGATTTGATTTCTTGAATTTTGTGAGTGCTGTAATTATTGAACTATTGTAAATGAAATGCATATAAAAGTATATATTTTTGAAAAGAAGTGGATCAGAGAATCCAAATTTGGCATCAATTTTGACAAAAAATGTTGATATTTTGAGAAAATCACAACATTCACTTTTTTGACCCAATTTTTTTTGAACAAAGCTAATAAAAATAATTGTGAGTAAAAATTTTATTTTTATTTTCAACCTTGACATTTTGACAAAGAAGGGAAAACAAATGGAGAAAAATCAACATTTTGGGTCAAATTAGATGCCAAATTTGGATTCTCTGATCCATTTCCTTTCCAAAATTGTATACTTTTATATACATTTAAGTCACAGTTCAATAACTACAGCACTCACAAAATTCAAAACAAAACTTCCTTAGGTCCCCCCTTAAGCAAACATTTTCCAAAGGCGAAAGAAAAAAGAATCAATAAAATGAAAATAAAGTCAATAATAAAAATAAAAATAATCAAATAAAATTGATTAGTTGTCCTGTAACACCTGCCCCTAATTTGATTATATTACGTAACATCTCCATTATGCGCTTGCAGGCTGCATGGATGCTTTTAGCCGAAGCTGCCCCTTCCTTCACCCTCTTTGACCCCTCCATCATAACGGAAGCGTGGCAGAGATACAGCAACAACGATGGCGCCGATTATTCTCCCAGCACCTTGCAACGCATCTTGTCCGTGATGGGTAGCATTCATGCCAGGATCGATGAAACGATAAGAATGGAGTTGATCGAAGACCTCAAGGTGAGGCTACTGAAGTTTGACGCCAGTACAGAGTTGATTGGATCAATGATATCAGCTCTTAATAAGGTATGTTGATAAGACTTGAATGTTTAAAAGGGTTTTGTACCATTACAGGGTGAATCAAAAAAACATTGTGCACGATTTGAAATGGCCATTTGACCTTGATGCGTGTATTGAACCATCAAATTTGTGTTATCTGTATAATGCGTTATTAATCTAGTTTATCCTCCCAAAAGATGAAAGTAATCAACTGATAAATAAGCAAACTGTGATAAGTTTTGTAAGCTGACCGCATGTTTCACCATTCCAATGTCTTAGCTGTGTTCAAATTCCATGGTTCAAGGTCAAATGGTTGTTTCAAATCGTGCACAATGTATTTTGATTCACCCTGTATACCTCCCAGCTTGAAAAACTTAGAATCAGAAACACTTAGAATTGTGAGCTTTTGTGCAAAGCCAAGGCAAATGATTTGTATTTTGCATTTTATGTTTGGGATTTTTGATACGGGTCATATGATTACAATAAAGTGACTGCTAGAGCGTTTATTTGCTCACAGTAACTCCTAAACACCTGATGAAAGCAGCAACAACACTGGGTAAAATTCTAATGAGTGAAAACCCTAATTGTTTGTGCGAAGTCATGCAAGTGAACGGTTAAAGGCAGAAAAACATTATTTTCCAACATTTTGTACTTCTAAGTCAATTTTCAAGGGTTAAAATGTCACAAGTGATGGGTATTTTATCCTTTATATAGAGAGTGAGTCTCATTTATAACCAAATAATGTTGTCATTTATAACATAACCTAATTAGTACTAATTATTTACAAGAAGTTACGTACAAATCTCACAAATGCTTCCCTGTTACAAATGGACTAATCGGGTTGTTCAATAGTTCAGGTAAAAAAAATCCTCAAACTAAATGTTTCTTGTTTCTGATCGTTTATTTGTGTTTTCTCATCACACAGATGTGTTTGTCTATCGGAGGCGAGAATTCTGATGAAGGACAGGCGACACTGGATGAGATTGCCGCAGAGATATTGAAATCCTGCGATAATTATCTTTCCGATATGGTGCTGACTGAATCACCATCCCAGGTAGATATAATCTATAGTTTGATCAGTTCCAAATTGGCTAGCCTCATTTCAATAGTGAATTAATACAGACAAGCGCATTGTGCATCGAAAAAATGGTGTATGTATGGCCAAAACTGCGCGGGAACGCTTGGATTACTTTTGCACGCAGAGAGATAAAAACTGAACATTTCTCTCCATTTTGGAACTAATTGAATTGACCACAAATAGGTAGATTTGATATGCTGGTTCCCTGCATCAATGGGTTCCACACAAATCATCCATAGATGCAGGTACAGTCCAACCTCGGTTAACTGAACCGCTTTTACCTCGATAACTCTGTTATCCGACTAAATGATCCCAAAAGTTGGTTTTTTTACAGCCTAATCACCTTATTTTCACACTCTGAAGCATTTGAAGGCTGTCTTTTGATATTGGTAGTGCTGTTTAGTGCTTAAATAGTACAGTGTCACTGTAATTACCCCTCATTCAGTACCCTTCTATTGTCCCTATTTGAGCATTTCAAGACAGTCGATTTAGAATTACACATAATTACCGTATCCATATTTATCACTTATCTGGTCTATTCCCATCATGTCCGGATAACCGAGGTTTGATTGTATGTGCGAATCATGTCTTTACCTTGATTTGTTGGCATAAAATTTAATGAATATGCATGCAGTGGTGTAAAAATGCCAGAAATAAAATTCCACCTCAACTACAACTTGCCTTGATCGTTACTTCCTGTATGTCACAACAGAGCGACAACATATTGTCTGTGTAGAGTTGATTCTCGGTAAGTCATCTGCAGACGACAGTTCCGAAAATTCACACAATGTTTCAAAAATGTCAAAATTATTGAATTTCCGTTACCATATTTGGAATCACCATGCATTAAAATAAGTACAATTATGCCTAGTATTGGTTCAGTAATCCTTGAGATAGACTTAGAAAATTTGGAAAGGTTTCTGAAAAATTTGTTTTGTCTTATGGTAAAACTAATAGTCCTGTGGAAAGTGTTACGTAGGATTGCTTGATTTTGTTATCAGGATGAATGACAGAATCCTGCCACGAAATCCAATGGTGAAGGTGCTTATATTATCACAATTGTACCAGCACAGCATGTGGTTTTATGATCCTGTTGTCTGTTCAAGGTGCATTTGTTTTGAAAAAAACCCTGTTTTTACACTAAATCTCTTGAGCTATTGCTCACTCTTATACATTTGCTGTTTTGTTTGACAAGGTCAGAGGTTAAGTGCACCCCAATTGCCACCTGTGAGTGTGAGGCATCAGAGCAAAGATACTCTATACTAGAATATCTTTGATACAACTTACCTGGAGATAACTCCCATCATTGTCATTTTCCACATGAACATACATAATTGTTTACATTCATTTGATTGAACAAATGGCGTGATCTTGAAGATGACAAATTGATCTATAGAACTAATTGTCTCAAAATTTTAGAAGAATGAGGTGACAAAGTATCTTTTCAAAAACTCCATTGTTTATATTTTGGCCATTGGAGTCATGCCTTTCAGGTACAGCACAGTTTTCTGAGATTTTCGTGAATAAACGTAACTTGGTGTTTTCCCACAATGCATCTTGAATAAACGTAACTTGGTGTTTTCCCACAATGCACCTTGAATAAACATAACTTGGTGTTTTCCCACAATGTACCTTGAATAAACGTAACTTGGTGTTTTCCCACAATGCACCTTGAATAAATGTAACTTTGTGTTTTCCCACAATGCACCTTGAATTAAGGTAACTTGGTGTTTTCCCACAATGTACATGTACCTTGCTATAACTGGGTGTTTTCCCACAATGCACCGTTAATGTAACTTGGTGTGTGTGTGTGTTCAATTGTATCATCTAACCCTAGTATTGTTTATATTACAGCTTGTAGTATGTGAGGTGACCCTGATTCGCTACCTGTTTACCTTGGGTGAATTAGCTATGTTGTGCCCCAATAAGACGCCTAAACGTCTGCTAGTCGTGGTACAGTCTCTGTTGGCAGGCCCTAGTGCCATTGAAGGAGGTGAGTCAGGAATAGAATATTGATTGTGAAACCTTGGGGGGGGGGGGGTACTCGCTGAAGACGGTATACAGGGTCGTATTTTGCAAAAAATCCCTAATCATGGGGTATGATCTTGTGCTGGATATCACTAGTGATGGGGTCACTTATTAAAAATGGATCTATTTTCGCAATTTTTTGTCTATTTTCGCGAAAATTTGCAAAATTTAGGTATATTTTCCTAATAATTTGTGAAAATTGGGTCTAAAATGAAGCAAAACCTCTAGAAATGCGTACCATATTTGATCAAATCACCCCTACTAATGGGTAGGGTTTTTGAATCTCCAGCCCCATACCACCCCCCCCCCCCCCCTCCCCTCCCCCGAGTGTGAAACCTTGGTGGAAACCATTTAAATGTTATGGTAACCATGTAAAGAAGTGGAAATACTACCTAAGTATATAGCTGCATTGTACAGGGTTGTCACTAAGCCGGTCGGTGCCGGTCGGGTGATGCTGGCACTCACGATTGCCGAACAGCACTCTAAAAAAAAGGGTAACAAAATCAGCACTCTAAAAAAAAAATATATATATACAGTTAAGCCCACAAATATTCATACCCCTTGGAAAATATGAGTTTTTTGCGTTTTTCTCATATCTCTACCAGCTGGAGTGGTGGAATTTTCGCTTTACATTAAAGACAATTAGTTTGCAAGTACAAATCAATATATTTGGGCTCAACATTTTTTGCATAACAATAGAATTGAACAAGAATTGTGTTTTTATGCCTGTCCAAAATTATTCATACCCCATACCAAGTCTCAGGATTGAGGCCACTTTTGTAATAATACACATGTTTTTGACATTCCAAACATTCTTGATATTGAGTGATAGGCTTTTATATTGTTATGCAATTATTCCATGATGTGTGCATACAATGTGGATGCATTACAAATGTGTCCTATTGAATGTACAGTGAGGGATATTATAGAACAACACTCTAGCTCTTTGACAGCATGGCGAAGGAGATCAAATAACTCAGTGAGGACCATTTTTGTGCATTGTGAATGCTCACAAAGAGGGGAAAGGCTACAAAGCTATTTCGAAGCAATTTCAAGTGCCAAATTCCACCATATAAAGCAGCATAATTAGAAACTGATCAAACTATAACAAGTTACCTACATGCCTATTTTATACCAGATGAACTACCTAGCACCCAGGCGTCTCAGTATCATGGCTCCCAGACTCAGGTGCCCCTATCCCAGCTGAGCGGAGGCATCCTGTCCAACACGGTCCGTGCCCATACCTTTGTCACCCTTGGCAAGATGTGTCTGCAGGAGGAAGGCTTAGCTAAGCGTTGTATCGCCGCCATGGCTAGGGAATTGGAGACGTCTAATGATCCGGCTGTCAGGAATAATGTCACTGTCGTCATGTGTGATTTGTGCATCAGGTGAGATGGGCTGACAGGGCCAGAAAAAAATGCAAATTTCACTGGACAATTTCCATTTATGGAGAAAATTTCCCTTCAAATTCTTATGTATTTCTTTATTTTTATACCTAAAATTTCCCTCCAAAGCCAAACATTTCCCTTCAAAGTCAAAATCACCCAGAACCAGGTTCCTGAGTTCCCCATTTTTTCTAGCCATAATGCTGAGTTTGTTAAAAAAACTTCGTTATTATTTGGTGAGGCAAAATATTGTTTCAGTACGGGAAAGTTTGGCTGAAAACCCCCTCAGTTTTTGTTATTGTTTGTCAAATACTGTAGGGTGAACAAAACGGAACAGCTGAAGTCAATATGCACTGGTGTTGGCTTAAATTACAGACTTACAAAATGTAAAGAATCTAAACCCACTCAAACTACAATGGAGAATATCAAAATTCCAAAATTAAGTCTGGTATTGTTATAGTCTATTTGTGACCTGCTCCCACAAAATGAGCGTAAAGTCGCAGTGAAGATGTTGCTGAATTGAGCTAGGAAGCATGTTATGGATTTTTGTCGTTTGTTGTTAAATAGCCTGGCATGGCTGGTAATACTCTTAAAATGAGTATACGTACTGTCATTTTAGAATTCCCCTAAAATATAAGGGACAGGACCTTGGGTCCATACCAACAAACAATTTAAACTGCAAATCAATAACATGCTATGCTGCCTCAATTTAGCAACATCTTCGCCTCGACTTTACGCTCATTTTGTGGGAGCAGGTCACATTTGTCTATCACGAGACAGTGACGTAGCTACGTCATTCACTAAGTGCAGTACATAAATGTGCACGTCTATTTTGAAGTACTGGCGTATACACCCACGAGTAGAGGGCGGAAGACACATACGTGTGCGTAAATGTTGCGCCTGTATAGTTACGTCACTGTCCGGAAGTAAGGAAATAGAGTATAGTTCAATATTCAGTAGGCAAACAATTGAGGATAACTGAACCACTTCTTCCTCTTAACACCTTTGGCATCAGGCGTCTGTAGACGATATTCCAAAATTTCACAAAATGTTTCAAAAATTTCAAAGTTATTTAATTTTATTACCATATTTTGAATCACCATGAGAAATGCATTGACATAAGTACAAACATGCCTAGTATTGGTTCAGTAATCCTTGAGATAGACCTTGAAATTTAGGAAAGGTTTCTGAAAAATCTGTTTTCTATATGGTAAAACTAATAGCCGCATGGAAAGTGTTAACCTTGTAACAATAATATATTGCTGCCATTGTTCATGTTTCTTTGAGGGCGTTACATATTCCACACAAGATATTTGCAATTTGCTCATTTTTACGATTCATTCTCGATTATTTTATACACTTCTGTCTGTCACATAAGATTTTGGCATATTTGAGGTATCTCAATATTTTGTTATAATTTTTTATTTCAGGTATCCCAATGTGGTCGACCGTTACATTCCCAACATGGCCGCCTGCCTTAAGGACCAGTCTCCGCTAGTACGCAGGCAGACTCTTACACTGCTTACTCACTTGCTTCTGGTATGTAATAGATAAAACCTATAGACCATTTCAAATTGAGATCGGAAATCTTCGGAAAAATAGGTCACGTGGAGTAGGTGCGTTGCGCGTTCTTCGCAACAGTTAATCGCATTCACAGCATTGTCCTAGTTGGTTGTCCGCCTCAGTGATTTACTATGTTCGCATACACGCGTGCACACATGAGAAGTAAAACGTGGAATGAGACTATTTTGTTTTTTTATCAACAAAGGCGCTGACGGACAAATTCCAAATGTATCGAGCAGACGGTAAAAAGTGAAAATATTACCCCAAATCTCTTTCATCTCACTCGTTTTTGTAACTGAAATGCCGCAACATCAACTTTGTGAGGGATACAATCTATCACCAACACCAGCGCAATCTACCGCACGGGCAGACGGGTGAAAAACACGTTGTTTTTCTCCGGCACATGGCCATGACCTGTCAGGAGCTGACAGGTCATGGAACCGAGTGTCAAACAATCGGCTAATCGGAAACATTCGGAACCGATCGTATATTTTCGGATTTGAAATGGTCTATATAATCACTGTAATCAGCATAATTTTATGAAGAGATTAAAGATGCTTTAGGAACGAGTTGGATATAATTATTTGTGGGAAGGTTCATCAAGTCTGTTCAATAAAACTTATTTTCAGGAAACTTTTTCCTGGTCATTTCATTGGCCAACTTGTTTATGAGACCTGTTGAATGTCAGGTTGCTTATAGTAGATATGAAAACAGTAGTCTCTTTACCAGTGTTTGATTTTTCGCTTTTAACACAGCACTCACCTAACAATGCCCAACAAATTTTAACAGTGATTTAAGCTGTAACGCATTTATTACTGCCATTTTATTCCATTTCCAGGAGGATTACGTCAAGTGGCGTGGCATCCTGTTTTTCCGTTTCATCACCGCCCTCGTGGACGAGCAAGATGATATACAGAAATTTGGTAAGGGTTGGTATACTGATCTGGCTAGTTTGTACATACGTTTGTATTATAAAGCACTCGGTTCATTAATGTTGTCTATGACTGCTGGGCTATTAGTTGACACATTCTTTAGCCTTGCCTAGGCTTGGGCTCCCGTCATTTGTGACGATTGGCTGCCATACGTTCACATCTCCGGATCATATTCGGCACATAGGGCTTCGCCCAAATTTCTAATTAGCGCTATCACTTCAACCCTTTTCCCATAAATTATTACTTTTCAGGGTTCCTACGTACAATATCTGTTGAAACAGTTATTTTTTTTCCAAATTTCAGTTTTCTCACCAATCTCTCCATGATAAAGGACCATAACTAAGTCTTGATTGTCATTCCAATTTATGATGCTAATAATTATTTATTTTCTCAATTTTAGCCGATTTCTGTCTGGTAGAGCTACTGCTAAAGCGCCACCCTACAATGCTGTTTCAGCATTTCATCGAGTGCATCTTCCATTTCAACACATACGACAAACATCACAGTAAGCAATTGATATAAAGGGTGCCTTTTTTCGTAAATAGGGCAATATAAATAGCAGTCCACCTAATTTCCTATGCAGTGACTTCAGTATGTATTTTAATATAGATGTAACATTTTGGCACAGGTGCCAGAATTTATCAGTGATATTTCGGTATCATACAGGATAAACCCACTTTTGTCACTCCATAGTGGCTGCAAATGGATTAAGTCCTATAGTTTAATTGGCGAGAAATGTGCAGCTTTTATTTCTCCGCACGCATAAGTAGTCCAAGCGTATGTGCGCTATTTGGCATACACACGTGTCGGGCATACAATTTACTGGGCGCTATGCTGCATCGTCCGGGTGTTTTTTGCGCGCCCATGCTCTTCTGTATTATTTCGCTGTCTGAACTATAGTAGTTGATATACTTACATTTTTTGATCCAATTCAATGAGGTTAAAATGGCTGTTTCAAGTAAAATTGAATATTCAAAATGTTTGACCAAATGTAGGGGACTTAAAGATTAGATCTTTAGATATCCACTGCAAGGAATTGAAATATTCCAAACTTTTGGAAATAGTGTTTAGAAGTATTGACGCAAAATATTGAATTTTATTTCAAGTTAATATGTAAATTATGGCCCACAAATTTGGAAAGAATTGTCAACTTGACAGGTATTTGTTTTTGTTGAACAGTGTACAACAAGTTCAGTCAGACGGATCGCGAGAAGAAGCTGTTCTCTATGAAGGGTACCAACAACACCGACAAACGGATGAAGATCTATCGCTTCATGCTACAGCATATGTCCGATGAGCAGCGATTTCAGCTGTCTGCTAAACTATCACAAGAGGTAAGGTGGCTTCAGCTTGGCTAAAGGGAGTATGTTGTATTTAGTTCTCTATCAATATACAGCTTTTTGACCGACCCTAAGGAGACGAAGAAAAAAACTGTTCTATGGGCCCGACTAAAATGGTCATGAAATTATATATATATATTTTTTTTGGGGGGGGGGGGGGGGCAGGGGGAAATCGCCCAACCAACCGACCATACCTGAAATGCCCGTTTTCCAGTAGAACAGGGTTGTCGTGTTTCGTCGCCTAAACACGCAATAACTGGGGCCGTTGCATGTGCAGCACAGATCCTCAAGTTGGCAGACTTATGATCACCACACTGCGCATGCTTACAAACCTGCACATTTTGTGAAGTCAGTCCTACACAATACACAGCACAAATGTCTGTTTGACGAATAATAATGCATACCTTTATATGCAATTCTAATATGTGGACAGGCATGCATTCCCAGTGTTTTGTGGTCAGCAATCTGCCAGGAGCCCCCTTAGGTCTAAAAAAAAGAAGAAGTTTGATTGGCCTAATCCCGACCGACCCTAAATACATGGCCGACCCTGAATAATTTTTTATTATTTTGAGGGAGAAAAAAAGAAAAGAAAAAAAAAGTAAAAAAAAAAGATAGATATAAAAATTGAACAAAGTATTAAAGTTTCTGACTGTTTGCTTTCATTTTTGGCTATTTTAAGTACCGAAAGCAGGTGATTTAAAAAAAACCAACCAAAAATATAGACCGACCTACCCTATTTGTTTTTGTCATGTTAGGCCAATCAAACCATTTTTTTAGGCTTTACATGCAAATATCAACTGCAGTGACATGAACCAAACAACGTATCTCATCGGCTGCTGTCACTTGAATGTCAAATTGAATGTTCTATGGGCCCGACAGACTCATTTTTTTCTTCAGTTTTCAAAAATTGGGTTTCTTAAACAAATGATTTTAAAACATTGTTGAAAATTCACCAACATTTTTACTAAATGTTTAGACCCCCACCCCCCCCCCCCCCCCCCCAAAAAAAGGCCTGACAACCAACTCTATCTGAGTTGTCAGTCCGTTTGCCCATAGAATAGGTTTTTTCTACCCGTCGCTTCAAATATGTGTACTGCTACTGTAGGTGGGTAGTATTAAGATAATGAATTTGGTATGAAATTATATTATCATGTACAATTATCTGAAGTATTATGCCATACTATTCTACATATATTGTGTACAGGTTCTTGGAGCAGTCGTGGATAATATACTTGTAATTGATGATGACACCAATGCCTTGCTGAAAGACACCCTGGCTATACTATGCTGCAAGGTGAGTTGTTATGATGAATGAGCCTTCTCACACTGACCCGACAATCGATCTTCGCTATATTCCCTGTCATGCTGTTTCACGCTGGCATTGGGGTTTTCACTTTTGACCAATCAGGTCACACAGTTATTTTTTGAAAGGTTTCGGTACACACTTCCGGGTTTATGTACGTACCCACACGTTAGTGAAATGATGTGCATTTGCCGTACTGGATTGTCCGAGACGCACATGGTGAATTTACTTTTGAACAATCAGGACACACTGTTAATTTTTTGAAAAGTTTCATTACGCACTTCCGGGTTTACGTACGGTACGTACTCACGCATTAGTGGAATAATGTGCATACCTTACTGGATTGTCCAAGACAGACCATGGGGAATATACAGAGGCCCTATCCTTCCTGTGAATTAGACCACACACGCTAAAGAGAGTGTGTGTATAGTCTAGTGGGTAGATCGCAGGTCTCACGATACAAAGATTGTGAGTTCGAGCCCGCTACATGTTTGTATCCTTGGGCAAGGTGCTTAGTCTCAATTGCCTCGTGGTTCAGAAGTCACGTAGAAATGGTGGTCTCATGCATCGGATGAGCAACATCTGAGCACGTTAAAAGTTCACAGACTCCTTCGTAAAGAGAAGGGGATCATCCCGGTCTGTGTCTGTACAGCATATTCCTAGGTTTCAGGAACGTTTGTAAAAAAGTACGCTGAAGTTGGTGAAATGTGTCCGAATGGATACCCTACCGACATAACCGATACTGATACTGATACTGAATTAATCTACTATGAGGACAGTTGGGGCAATCAGTAACCAAGTTGTAGGCTAAGGATCAATCAAGGACAGCTACATTTAACTTATGATTGGATTAAATTGATCAACACTGCCAAAAAGAAAGAATGAGTCTGGGTCGGACTGTCGGATTGGTTTTTTATGTTGTTGTTGTTGAAAATTTAAACTACTCAAAAACACGTTTTAAAGATTTATTTTTTTGATTTTTGATTTTTTTTGTTTTGATTTTTGATTTTTAAACAAGCAGATACTACTCAAAAACACGTTTTCATCTTTCTTTATTATTATGTGCTTCTTTCAATTTTTTTCATTTTTTTTCAATTTTTTGAAAAAAAAAAAAAAAAAAAAAAAATAGCGACCCTAGATTTCTGAAAATTTGGGTCGGTCGGAAAGGGCAAGTCAACTTCTTTTTTTTGGACCTAACTTGATCTTAATAACTGATAGCCTCTTACTCACATTGATACATCCACCTCATTACAGGAGATCAAGCTGTCTTCCATGCGTGTGAAAGCGAATGATGCTGTGGATGAGATGGACATGGCCGAGGCTGTAATGGAGCAGGCCAAGAGTAAACTCATCACCGCCGTCGTCAAGAAGAATACCGTAGAGAATATCATACCGATTATTATATCGTTGAAGTATCAGGTAGGACTGGGTTTAAGAGCGGATTTATTTATGCTGGTTTTTTTTCCCCAGTCAGTATAAGGTTTACTCTTGTTGACAACAATTAAAGGCATATTATGTGTTATTTTTCATAGGATGCCCTCTATCTGTGATTTTTTCCTAGAAATGCAATTTTGTTGGTCAAATTACATTGATAACCATGGAACTATATCTTATAAGTTACAGAGCAATATGTTTCCTAATAACTTCAAAATCAGATTTTGAAATAAGTTGTCCTGGTACCAGGACAGTTTTTTATTTTGTTCGTAAATAGAATTCCATGGTTTGACACCATTTCTCACCGTTTTACGCCGTTTACAGTGTTTCCAGTTACAACCGCAACTGCTTAAACAATTAAACACACCCCTTTGAAATGCTTTATGATGAAAATCAAACAAATATGTTGAAAAATTCCGTAACTTGGAAGCATATATCCATTATGATTTAGTAATGTATGTGCTGTGATGGGTTTTTTTAACGGAAAATACTGTCAAAACAGATTTATGAGTTCAGGAAAGTCTTTCCAGATAGTCATAAACTTCATTTTAAGAAAGAGAAAAATATGTGTACAAATTAAAAAAAGGTCACATAATATTGCTTTAAAGGTGGGTGACCTCATCCAATTCACTTTTGCCTATCGAAGTTGAGATCTTGGTAAAGAAATGTTTCACATATAAATGTTTAAAAGATATAAGTCCAACCTATTTATCATCCAATTTGAATTTGTACATAACTATCACAATCATACTACCAGGAATCATTCAAGTAATACTTTAATCATTCCTAAAATCAACTCAAATTCTGGTATGCACACTTTTCTTTTCAGATCTTCTGGTATGCACACTTTTCTTTTCAGATCTTGCCATCTGTGGAACAATTTATCACCATCTATTTGTATTGATTAAGAAAATATGTCACTCGGTCAATTCAAATCCTCTATCTCCACTGTAGAGTATCATTGAAGAATATCATAATTTGTATTATATTTAAACACTGTAACATTTGTTATTTGTATTGTAGGTATTTATGTATGTATCAACCTGCTTGGAAAGCAGTGCAAGTCACTGAAGCATATTACCCTCAATAAAAGATAGCATAAATAAAAAAATAAAAATTACTCCTGCAAAACTGTAGGTCTGAGAGATGTTTCCTACAGGCGACCAATAAACCCCAACCCTGTTTTACTGGCAAATGGACCTCTCAGGTAGGGTCGGTCGGTCGGTCAGTTTTCGAAATTTCAACAAATAAAAATAGAAAGATCTCAGACTTGTTTCTAAATTTAAAAAAAAAAATCAAAAATGTTCCAAAAAATGTCCCATCATTTTCAAAAACATTTTCTAATTTAAAAAAATTGTAGAAAAAAATGAGTCGGTCAGGATTTTCCCCTGTCGCCTAGATGCAATAAGTGAAAAAAGATGTGACTTACCTCCAAAAGTGGTCAACCACCCTAGAGAAGAGTATAGGTGAATTTAAGTGAATTTTTGGCATTTATCATAAAAGCCACTGGAGTAATTTGTATAACTACACATTTTGGAATGTGACTGTGAAGATGATGCAGCTTTGTGTAGAATAGTAAATAACAAATGAAATATTTTGTGAAATCTTTGAACTGTCGTCTGCAGACGCCCGCCGCGTGGAAAGCGTTGTTGGTCCCAGCTTCCCATGCACTTAGTGTTTAATTTCACCAATTTTTGCACACAATTTTACAACACTTTAAGACCAATTTGTATCAGAAACTATAACCGATTGTGTCCATAAAATATGAGCATGAGGCAGTTGAGACACACCATCGATCTCCTTGCCTACAGCATATCATTTATCTCCGATTGTTTATATTTCGGCGATATATATCGATGTTTTCTAAATTAAACCAAAATATGATATGAAGATAGAAATATCTTTATTCTTATCAACATTAAAGAGGCTTCATCTGAGAATCAATTAAAATCAAAACATTATTCAGTTGAAGTACTTCACCATTTATGGCATAATATGTGACATGTTCTATCGAAACCAGACGGAATTGGGCAGAGCTCCAAACTAAGAAATAGCCCAAAACATAATTGGGGGTGATTATTTTGGGAATTTGAGTTTCTGGTAAATATTTAATTTTCAGAGTGTTTATAACAATATTGTGAAAGATTAAAAAATCATCCTAAATGTATGTTTCAGTGATTTAAAAAAGCCTAGTTCTAGTAAAAAGCCTAGTTCTAGTAAAAAGCCTAGTTCTAGTAAAAAGCCTAGTTCTAGTACCGTATTATCCCTATTAAGCGCCCAGGACCTTATAAGCGCCCACCCCTGTTTTTCTCAATGACTAACAACAAACAATCTCTTATAAGCGCCCACCTTTTTTATTACCGTAGCACTGTACAACAACATTCTTCACGGCGTCCTTCACTAAAGCACAGACCAGTAAAAGCAGTGATTAGATCGCCGCCATCTCTCCCCGATCCTACTAGGCACTAGGCTACTGATACACGTACAGTAGCGCTGATACCACTGCCTGTACAGCGACCGGCGAGTGTTAATTTTCCGTTTTAATCGCACGTGGTAATTCCACTAGTGCAACAGTTCCGTGTATCGCAGTCATTCATTGTGCCATTCATTTGTTCAGAAACGGGCACCACCAAAAATTATTGCGACATGCGTAGTGAGGAATTATAGTGTTGTATTTTCGCCACAAATGAAAAGCAAAGGTGGCCGCCCACATGAAAACAAGATAAATATTGATGGCACTTTCGGCTCAGTTTTTTTTCTTTTTTTCTTACGCAGTTTTTGAACAAAATTGTAACAAATCGTTAGCGATTTGTCTTTCACAACTAATCATGGAATGTGATTGAAATATCATACTTTTTTTCTTTTCTATGAGCTAAAACATTATTGGTATGTTTACGGTTACCGAACAAAAAAATCTTCGCAACCTTGTCGAATTCGACAGTCTCAACGATAAATGAGTTTACAAAAAGGTAACATAATAAGCGCCCACCCAAAATGACTTTGCTAACCGCCCTGGGCGCTTAATAGGGATAATACGGTAACTTTAAAGGGCGATATCTCAGTTTGGAGTTTTCATAACGACCGTAAAAGACGAACTTGAAAATGATGTAACTCCGTTTTGGGAAGTCCGATTAAAAAAAGAGAGGTACCACTGTAAAGCTGAAGATCTCTACTTGAATAATCAATTAATAACTCAATTTTGATATCTTGCCCAATTGTGTCTGATTTCGGTAGAACACGTCACATATGAAGATGTATTCATCAACTGCAAGTAATTTTCCTGCAACTGTGTGAGTAAAATGGCATAATCATTATCAATGATGTTGTCCGTTTCTTTCAGCTTGAGAAGCACCATTCTCCAGTGCTCGGGAGTCTCATGCTCTATCTAAAGGAGGTCATGAAAGACTACCGCAATGAGGTCAAAGGTGAGAGAGAGGTCATATCCATTAGTAGTCTGTTTAATTCAATGACACAGAATAGTGTCTGTCTGCATTTTAAAGGTTTGTGTCTATTTTACAGGTGGATTTAATTTTTATCATTTCGGTCAGAAACCAGTTCTTGGATAGCATATCATTTCTGAAAATCTAATGCGGTCTGCGGATTTTTTTTCTCTTCAAATTAGACCTGATCGTCATTTGTTTGGCCAAAAAGTTGGGATTTTGCAAGATTTTTTTGTTGAGAAAATTAAAAATTTGAAAAAAATGGGGAAAAAAGAAGAAGAAGAAGAAAAAAACACCCACTAAAAAAAAAGCTAACGCGGGCGGTTTCGGGATTGCACGCAGGTCATTTGAGACAAACCTTCTTTTTTTTTGCCTTATCTGTTGCCAGAAATTCACTCTTAGTAGTGTCGAACCAATCAGAAAGCAAGAAATTAAAACATGCGCCACATGCTGTTTTGATTCGTTGTTCAGGTAGTTCGGGTTCAACAATTTCCACTGCTGGTATGGGCAAACTTGTTAACAGGCTTTAATTTTATTATATTTCATAAATCAAAAGTATGCCTAAAATTGTGAATTGATTTGTATAGTGCAGTGTAAGAATTAGGTCAATACATGCATATCTTTTGTTTCTCGAAAAATCATAAAATCAATGCACTTGCGCAAATGTTGTTATGCTGACAATAGCACTCCCCCTGCAGGGTTCTGCCGATATTCACACATCAACATCAGCGCACGTGCATTGATTTGTCTAAATTTCTCTTGAAACAACACACACGCATTTATTGATCTATAAGCAAAACCTGAATGGCAATTTTTGTCATGTCCATTGATTGCTATTGTAATTATGTCTTTATATATTGTTGACAGTGCATAATAAAACACGTGACCCCCCCCCCCCCCCCCCCCCCCCCCCGCCTACTCCCCACCCTAAAAAAACAAACAAAACCCCACAACAGCTCTGCTCATCACTGGAATACAGAAACGAGAAAATAATCCACATCATCCAAGGGATTTAAGCAACCAGTTAACATATATTTTCATCTAATTCCTATAATACCATTTCATTTCAGATATCCTTTCTGCTGACAGACAGTTGGCATCCGAGATTGAGTTTGACCTGCGTCGCTTTGATGAGCAGCAGGCGGAGGCGGCCAAGCAGAAAGACGAGGAGATTGCAGCAGCAGCTACTGTGGCAAAGTCTGCAAATAGAGCAGCATCAGCCAAGAAAGTGAGTGTTAGGTTAGAGTCTGATGATTCAAACGATCGAGAACAATCCGAAAGCTCAGAGGAATCGGAAAGCCCAGGGGAATCGGAGAGCTCGGCGGAATCAGATAGTCTGGTGGAATCAGATAGCTCTGAGAGATCGAGAAGCTTTGAAGAACCAGCTAGCCCCGAGGATTCATACAGCTATGAGGAAATGCATGGCCTCCAGGATTTGGATAGCTTTGAGGAATCAGATAGTGTTGAGGAATTAGATCGTATTGTAGAATCAAATGATCTCAGAATATCAAATAACCAGGAGAAATTGGATGACTTTGAGGAATCCGATGAAACTGGCTTCAGGGAATCAAGTGGGGCTGAGGAATCAGATGGTTTCAAGGAATTTGATGTCCTTGAAAAATCACATGTCCTTGAGGAATATGATGAGGCTCAAGGCAGTAGACAGACAGCTTTGAGGAGTAAAATATTGTCAAAGAATTTGGTGACCTCAAGGAATAGAAAATCCTCAAGGAATCAAAAAATCTCAAAGAATCGAAAAACCTCAAAGGATCAAACAACCACAACGAATCAAACAACCTCAAAGAATCAAACAACCTCAAAGAAACAAAAAACCTCAAAGAATCAAACAACCTTAAAGAATCAAACAACCTCAAAGAATCAAACAACCTCAAAGAATCAAACAACCTCAAAGAATCAAACAACCTCAAAGAATCAAACAACCTCAAAGAATCAAACAACCTCAAAGAATCAAACAACCTCAAAGAATCAAACAACCTCAAAGAATCAAACAACCTCAAAGAATCAAACAACCTCAAAGAATCAAACAACCTCAAAGAATCAAACAACCTCAAAGAATCAAACAGCCTCAAAGAATCAAACAACCTCAAAGAATCGAACCGTCTCAAAGAATCGAACCGTCTCAAAGAATCAAGCGACCTCAAAGAATCAAACAATCTCAAAGAATCAAACAACCTCAAAGAATCAAACAACCTCAAGGAATCAAACAACCTCAAGGAGGAATCAAGCAACCTCAAAGAATCAAACAACCTCAAAGAATCAAACAACCTCAAAGAATCAAACAACCTCAAAGAAACAAACAACCTCAAAGAATCGGGCTACCTTGAGGAATCCAAGACCAAAAGAAATTAGATGACGGGATAGCATTGAGGAAAATCTTAATTCGATTTACTCTCAGGCCAAAATAGAAAAAAATTGTAATGTTGTCCTCGACTGCCCGCTCGTCTTATTTAGGGCCGCTCCAATTTTATTTTTTTCCCAGATTTTTTTTCAGATATGTTCCAGATTTTTTTTCTCAGATATTTTTTTTAAACAGTTTAAATGGCATTGAATGTTATGCACCTTCAGGTACAGCCTCCGTAAAACTGCTGTAACTTCTTTATTATTCATTTAATCCAAGCATGTGCAACCTTTTCTACCACACGGGCCGCATTGTGATTTTGAGATCTATTCGCGGGCCGCAGTGATTGTCAAACATTCCAAAACACGTCCGGAGGAGGAGTAATAGGGAGAGGGGAAGTCCATTGCTCATGAAATACCCGCTTCTCTTCGTGTAATTTCCTCGTTTTACTCGCTGTTGCTGCTGCAAAACGTCATTTTAACCAGGGATTTTATCACCAATCACGCCTTGAATTATATTTACTTAATGCAGCGCATCACCCTACAGTCCCTACTAATTATAAGGGAGCACACCACTAAATCAATCCGGCATTTGTGTAAAACTAGGGAGTTCCGGTTAAAACGGGCCGCATCAATGGGAATTTTAGGATTGCTTCGCGGGCCGCAGATTAGAGGTCGGCGGGCCGCATGTGGCCCGCGGGCCGCAGGTTGCACATGCTTGATTTAATCTATATAAAAGTATACATTTTTATGTAGGAAAGGGTTCAATGAATCCAACCATGATCATGAAATTGACCATTTTGGATTTTTTTTATAAAAAACATGTTTTTTGACCAATTCTAGGTTCTGCAAAGATAACTCAAAATATATTTTGTCAAATTTTGTCATACTAGTTTTATTATATACCTCATCCTCACGTTTTTTAGCACTTTTTGGTCTATAATTCAAAAAATAATAAAGATTTTCCACAAAAAAAAAGAGGAGATTCCTAGGGAATTGTATGAGGAATATAATAAAAATAGTATGACAAAATTTGACACAATATATTTTGAGTTATCTTTGCAGAACCTAAAATGGGTCAAAAAACGTGTTTTTTATAATTTTTTCCAAAATGGTCAATTTCATGATCATAGTTGGATTCATTGAACCCTTTCCTGCAAAAAAAAGTATACTTTTATATAGATTATATGAATAATGAAGAAGTTACGGCAGTTTTACGGAGGCTATACCGAAGGTGCACAGCCCCCTTAAATTAAGTGTTTCTAACATATATGTGCGACTCTTAGAGTGATTACAACTTCTTATTGGCTGACCTTTGAGCTTCCGCTGGTATAAGAAAAGAAAAAATATAAAACAAATAAAATAAAAAATCCGCCCGCCTGCCCCTCTCTGAAAGCTTTGGAGGACAACATTACTTTTCTTTTTTTTTTGGCCTTAGGTTGATACAGCAGTTGAATTATTTTGTTTGTAAAGTATTTTCACACTAGAATAAATTATTAAAAGTTATATTTACCAATTTTGTCTTGACATGAACCATGACAGCCACGGTCTGTCAGTAATTACAAGAAATGATAGACCGCCGGCGAACCGACCTCAAAATTGTTGCCACTTGAGGGCGGCAACACAACTTGTTTGCCTTATGGTTATTTTTGGTCGCCCGATCAGTTATATTCAAGGCTCAAGATAACAGTTTCTTTACCGGGAGCTACTTTTATCAAAAGTAGCGCCCGGATCATGGGATTTATTGAGAACCAGGAGCTATTTCAGTCTACCGGGAGCTGACTTTTTATTAAATCAAATAAACTTTAATGGCATACATTTTTTTGGGGTAAAATTAGTATTTTTGTGCTTAAACTTGGCTGTTATGAGTTGTGGAGACTTCCAAATAACATATTGTGGAGACTTCCAAATAACATATTTGACTCAAATTTTAAACAAAATATCCAGCGTGGCAGCATTGGCAATTCAAAATTCAATGTCTTGGGCAAGCTTCCCGATCAGCGCTCGGTTGTTTATTTTTTCAGCATTACCGGGCGCTATGGCAGGAGGACCGAGGGGTAAAAATCGCCCAGCGCCCGCTTATCTTGAGCCTTGGTTATATTTGTAAGGTTATCTTCTAAAAAGAATAACATTGATAGCCACAAATTACATTGCTATTGCAATACTGTCTTCTTTGGTGGCACATTGTTAATTGTTATTCTCGAAGTATTGGATTAAAATAGGATAAAATGAGATCCTCGGTTATATTTGTAAGGTCATCTTCAAAAAAAACAAACATTGATAGCCACAAGTTACATTGCTAAAATCTTTGGCACATTGTTAATTGTTATTCTGAAAGTATTGGATAGGATAAAATGACCATGGAAATAGTCACCAATATCATCCTACATGTAATGCACTGTTCTCTACATTTACTTTACTCATAATTGTAAACACTCACTAAACACTCACAAGCACCTAATTTCCTATTTTAAACTCATAATTGTAAACACTCACAAAAGTACCTAATTTCCTATTTTAAACAAAACTTGTAAGTGAGGTGGGCCTTCAGGCAATATGCACACACATATTGCTGAGGGCCTGCTAATATCTAATGAGCATCACTTTAACTTTAACACTCACTAACATACCTTTTACTTATTAATCTAAACAGGTGTGTAGTAAACAGAGCCTTCTGGCAAAGTGCACATTTCTGAGGGGCTCTGACTTGTTTTACACAATAGGTCTCTACGGCTTCCTTTGAAATTGCAATTTGACTTATTTTGAGCCCTGTTTATAACATATTCCACTGACGCATCTGTTTCTATTACTAACCCTATTCTAATATAACCCCTTCTTGTTTGACCATTTATGAATACTAACCAAAATCCAAACTTATATTTTATTTAGTACGCTGTATTCCTGTGTATATATACTCCCTTTTATAATCCCTTGGACATAATTCCATCAAATCATGCGTACGTGCGAGTTGCGTATGTATGTGCGTATGTTCGCGTAGTAATGCGTAGGTGCATATGTGCGTAAACCCGGAAGTGCGTACCAGTCCCTTTACAAAAATAATCGCGCATCCTAATTGGTCAATCGTGAAATCGTCACACGCCGTGATCGCCGGCGCGTGACCTTGTTCATGTTTATCGCGCCTGTCAAGCATTTTGACGCCGCGCCTCGAAAACAACAACAAAATACGCTCGCGTGAAATAACGCGAATTATGTCCAAGGAATTATGAAAGGGAGTATACATACTCATATTCTTTTTATTGTATATTGTAAAGTGCTTTGTGATTCTTCTATATAAGGCGCTATATAAAGCTATTATTATTTTATATATAATCTCACTCATTCCAAACGTAAACGGTGCAAATCTTACCCGTTTCATATATACTCTATAATTGCGGATACATAGCCAACATATATTGCAATAAGGCGACGATAAAAAAACCCTTGTTCTTCGGGCCCGACCGGCCCATTTTTAGGTCGTCCGTAGGAAGAGACCTTATGGCAGCATCCTTCGTCTGTTAGTTCGTCTGTGTGTGGGGGTGTGTCCGTCAATAATTTGGGATACACTTTTTGTTTTGTCCATTTCTTCTCCATACAATCAATTGCAATCAAACTTCGGTCATAGATGCAACATGGAAACCTTCATATGTTAATGAGGTCATAGGTCACATACCAAGGTCAAAGGTCATCTGAGGTCAAGATGTAAAATTCAGTACACATTTTTTGTATTGTCCATTTCTTTTCCATACAATGACCAATTGCAACCAAACTTTGGTCATAGATGCAACATGGTAACATTCATATGTTAATGAGGTCAAAGGGCACATACCAAGGTCAAAGGTCATCTGAGGTCAAGATGTAAAATTTAGTACACACTTTTTGTATTGTCCATTTCTTTTCCATACAATGACCAATTGCAACCAAACCTCTGGCATAGATGCAACATGGAAACCTTCATATGTAAATGAGGTCAAAGGTCACATACCAAGGTCAAAGGTCATCTGAGGTCAACATTTAGTACACACTTTTTGTATTGTCCATTTATTTCTCCATACAATGACCAATTGCAACCAAACCTCGGTCATAGATGCAACATGGAAACCTTCATATGTTAATGAGGTCAAAGGTCACATACCAAGGTCAAAGGTCATCTGAGGTTAAGATGTAAAATTGGCTGCATATGTAAAATTGATTACATTTAAACAGATGACGTACAATTGCAACCAAACTACCCATATAAACGGACGACCTATTTGGGACCGCTGTCCCTATTTTTTTAGAAATCTGTGAATTTTGTTCACATGAAATGAATAACAATCCAAATTAAAAAAATTGCTTGTCAAAATATGGCAAGATTTTTACACATTTGTTTGATTTTTAAGATCATCTTCAAGGGGAAAAAAGTGTTAAAAAAATTATTTAAAAAACCCACCCGATCGTTTTGCCCGTAGAACGGGGTTTCTTTTTTCATCGCCTAAGTAACATTTAAAGGGGGCCTGGCATATAGGCACACATATTTTAGTACCTTTTCAGTTAACAGGTGACATTACTACATCTAGAAGGATTTATTAAGTCTACTGTACCATGGAAGTATGTCGTACTTCCATGACTGTACATAAAACTGTATTACTTATTATCTCAGTACTTCTCAGCATTGACCACGGTGATTGACTGGGCAAAGAAATGTTGATTAACCAATAATTATAATAGTACTATCAAATGGTAACACTTAGAGGAAAACAATATACATGGCATTGGCATGAACGGATGGAATAAGGCCCCCCAAAAATGTGACATTTTAAGAAGACGAGTTTCCTATAATTTGCTTGATACTTTGCCAATGTTATAAAACCTATTATTTCATAACAGTTTGCCGACAACATGTCCATGTTTGATGTAACTGATTCCTTGTACCTTACAAGTAAATGACTACTACAGTACTATTTCTATTTAGAAATACATTGTATTTTTGTTCTTGTATTATGCTAAATAAAGAATTGATTGGCTGTTCTGTCACAGATTCCTCAGCTGCTGTCACCTAAAGCAGTGGCCCACTGCTCCCCACGGATTCTGCCGTCGCCACGACTACAGGTGGCCGGTACTCCACGGCAAGCGGGCACTCCGACATTGCCTAATAAGGATACCAGGTGAGTACGCGCCTGAATGGAGACGTGTTCCTGACCCCATTCCAGGAACCAGCACAAGATCGCGACCCCTCACAGAACAAAGTCACATGTGTAACTATGATACAACATTATATAACATTGTATTTTTTGTTAAATTAGGCTAGTCCGGGACCCCACCAAAAAGTGCGGGCCGCGACTCAGAGGTTGGGAACCACTGCTTTATAGGATGCTTTTGATTGATGTATTTATGGAACCTTTTAACCCCAACTGCCCCAAGCCAGGCATGTTTTTTGGGAATGCATCACATATGACATAAGGCCAAACAAAGAAGATAGACCGTCTCAGAAACATTTTGCAAATAAGCTAAGTGCTGTGCGTTTTTTTAAATTTTTTAGAGGCTATGATGTATGCAATTTTTTTGTTTTTTTGTTGTTGCTAATCCAAGCTTCAGAGAACCTTTTTTAAACTTTTTTTTCTAAAAAAAAAGAAGAAAAAATGCACAAAAGAAAATGCAAAAAATGTCAACAAAAATTTTAAAAAAAAGAAAAGGAAAAAAAAGAAAGAAGGTTTTTTAGGCCTCAGCGCATAGACCTACGTGTCGTAGCTCATTTCACATACCAATGCGGGCGGGCTTCTGAGACAGACTATCTTCTTTGTTTGGCCTAAGTGACATTTGAATGTACTATTAAAATATTGGTGGGGTCATGTTAATAGGCCTGTCATATACGCTTATATATTTTACACCTTTTCAGTTGACAGGTGACATTGCTACATTTTGAAGGTTTTAGTAAGTTTTATAAAGGTGGCTAACTCGGCCATGGTGACCGGCATTGATTTGCTTCAAAATAGCAAAGGATGTGTATATTGATAAGAAAAGATGATATATCTCAAGTTTGAAATATTTCACAACAGTTGAGTACGCCTGGCTTATTTTGGTGAAAATAATTAAAACATTGCATAGCACATACCTTTCAGGAAAGAAAACAGGTCAACTTTTTTTGGGGGGGGGGGGGGTGGGGTGGTGAAATCAGTCTGCACATGCACCGAGAATGGAACCTGTAGTGTGCATAATAGGATGGTTATAGTTAACACCCTGGGGTCTACCTGTCTATCTTACAGTGGTTCTGATTGGTTTATTACAAGATGTGCTCATATGAATAGCCAATTCAAATGCAGCCCTATAAAATGTTTCACTCCCATCTTTATCAGGGATACAATTATTCTAACAATGTCTCTCATCGGTGCAATAAATGATGTATCCATCTTTCTAACCAATTGACTGGTAGTTCTCAGGGGTTAAGGAAAAACTGTAGAGTGTGCTGAGGCTTAAAGATTTCAAATCAGTTAGTGTAGTGCACTTTTAAATCACCCACTCAGGTATAATTGTTCTTATCATGACAAGTGGTGGCATCCATGTTCAACGGTGTTGTGTGCTAAGTGACTATTAGTTTTATGTGCCCCACCTGAAAATCAATTGATTTTGATATTTTATTATTTTAAAATAAAAGTTCCTCAAGGAGAATTTGAGAATTAATTTGCAAATATTCTGTAATAAAATTGATTGCTCTTCATTTGATATATGTGACGTATCACATCAAAAGGTACAGCTTGAGTACTTTTGGAAAAAATTAAGATTTTGACCAAATGACAGAATATCGAGGGTTGAGCGCCAGAGGACCGTAACTCAACTTTTGGGCAAAATGAGATTTTGTTACCAAAATAATCCATATAACCTAGATTTTCTGAACCATAAAGAAATAACTCATAAACACTCTTAATTTGATTAAAACTAGAGTTATAAGTTGGGTGCTAAGTTGAGTGTATTGTAATAAGAATATTTAAGTTGATTATCTCAGAATAGCATTTTTTGTGTTACGGCCTTCTGGCGCTCAACCCTTGATATAAAGTTAGCTTCCAATGATACCAAGCTTTTGAAGAATAAAGTTATATTTGTGAAATTGTGAAGCAAAGAAGCTACATTATCCTTTTTATTTTCTTAATATTTTACAAGCTATTTTGCTCTGTGTCTCAAAATAAGCCTGGGTGACAAGATGTGATGCGTCACATAATGTGTGTTATTATTGATGATATCCACCAATAACCACTAAATGCATATTTCTATTCAGCACCAAAAGGGGGTGATGCCGGAAGTTCACCAAAATATGCGCAAGGCAAGCGTATCCAAGTAAACCGTCACGCTACGTGCCCATCTTAGTAACCCACGCGCACAGCGAAAAATGTTTTCATGCATGGTGCGCCAGCATAACGCGGCGTGTGGAATGTCATCACCACTCAAATAATCGCCATCTGTTTCTATTCGAGATCACTCAAATCACCACCAATAACCCAGAAATACTGGGTTATTTGGGTGATAATGGAGTTAGGCCAATCAACCCGACCGACCCTAAATACATCGCCGACCCTGAATATTTTTTATTATTTTGAGGGAGGAAAAATAAAAAAAATAAAAAAAATAATTATTTAAAAAAAAAAATACAAATTGAACAAAGTATTAAAGTTTCTGACTGTTTGCTTTCATTTGCAGCTATTTTAAGTCCCCAAAGCAGGTGATTTTAAAAAAAAAAATCCTGACCGACCTACCCTATTTGTTTTTTGTCATGTTTAGGCCAATCAAACCATTTTTTTTAGGCCTTAGTGAAAATGTTTCTATTCAGGCCATTACCACTAATCACCACCAATCACCACCTTTTGCATTCAAATAGAAACATATAAACATGGCTAATGCCATTCTTTAATTTGCAGATATGAAGAGCTTTGTTGCAAAAGGGCCACCAGACCACCCTACATGTTACTCATTTTGCATTAGTGAATTTGCATTGACAAATCCATGGAATGAATCAAATTATTGTATGGCTGTGTTCATTACTGTTTCTATGACTTGGATAAGTGCATCCATGCACGCCAATTGAGGCACCAACAATACAAGCCACATTCCACATAATGAATAGCCATCCATTTAATAATGCAAAATGAGTAACAGGTAGAAGTGGATGTAGGCCCTTTTGCAACACAGCTCTTCATATACATTGTTGTATTTCCTTGTCTGTGACATTGTTCGTATGATCCCATTACAGAACCGTATCGTTAGCCACTCAGGCTATCGTCAACTCGGTCAGAAAGACTCTGGCTGCCGTTCAAGTGAATTCCCCAAAGAGGACGCCGGACAAACATGGAGAGATCAAGGAGGAACCTATGGATGTATCCGCCGCTAAGACACCGCTTATTAGAGAGAACAAAACACCTATGACGGAGAACAGGAGAACCACGGTCAGAAGGACACGAAGGGTAGGTGTTGCATGTTTTTAACATACACTTTGTACCCCACTCACTAAGGCTACGAAAAAAATCCTGTTCTACAGGCAAACGGACCTCAGGTAGGGTCTGTAGGTCGGGCGTTTTCAAAACCGGGGCACGTAAAAGTGTTTTGAGTTTATTGTTTTAATTTGGGAGTTTTTAAGGCAATTTTCAAATATTGTACACATTTTACACAATTTAAAAAAAGGGGGGGGCGGAGGATTTAAAAAAATTGGATCGGTCGGTCGGGCCCGTAGAACAGTTTTTTTTGTGTGTGGCCTAATGCTATTGTTGTGATACATGATGTGATGCGTTGCCAGTTCAATGGTGACCTCTAGGGTTGACATCACTGTTCTAGCCACCAGTGGATTGCAGGGATGCAAGACTTCCAAGAAATATCCGGAATTCTGGATATTTGGCCCTCAATTTTTTTTTTTAAAACCTTTTTGTAATTTTTTTTTTTTTTCATTTCCGAAACCGGATGATAATTTTTCAGCATAAAAAGAGTCAAACATGGGTTTTTTCGGGGGTGATACCCTATAGCCTATTCTCCAGACAAGCCCCTATAAAAGTTTGACACCGCGTGCAAATGCTCAGGTCAATGCTCAGAAAATTGATCAATCACCCACTTGCATCCCTGGGATTGTCACACAAACAGCTCAGTGTAGGATTCTGTATGATCATTAGAATGACAATTAATCTACTGCAGTATTTTTGTAGATTGCTGTTTTAGTGTGTATTCATGGTGTTTAACCAATATATTCATATTCAAACACATAATGACATGTGTTCCTGAGTTGTATTTGTATTATGCAGATTTTTGATGTCGACTTTCCCCACAACATCTCCCAAGTAACCACCACCGCAATTTGTGTAAATGATAAATGAAGCTACAGTTTTTCAAGAATTCGTTCACCGAAACGTTGCAATACAATTTTACAAATGCACGAATTGTAAATAAAATTCGCTTAAATATGATGATAATTGTTGACGATTGTTGACACCGTGAAGCCGTTTGTTTCATCTTGTATTTGCAGACATCTCCCAGCAGTCGCGCCATCAGTACACCAGACAGAACTATAGCTAACATCACATTTATGAATGCTGCAGACATGAGTGCTATAGATATATCATCACCTATACCAAGCTCACTGCCTATACGAGTCTACAGTGATTCAGACCCTAAACAAGGTATGTTACCATTATAGCTAACATCACGTTTATGAATGCTGCAGACATGAGTGCTATAGATATATCGTCACCTATACCAAGCTCACTGCCTATACGAGTTTACAGTGATTCAGATCCTAAGCAAGGTATGTTACCATAGCTAACATCACGTTTATGAATGCTGCAGACATGAGTGCTATAGATATATCGTCACCTATACCAAGCTCTCTGCCCATACGAGTCTACAGTGATTCAGACCCTAAGCAAGGTATGTTACCATAGCTAACATCACATTTATGAATGCTGCAGACATGAGTGCTATAGATATATCGTCACCTATACCAAGCTCTCTGCCGATTCGAGTCTACAGTGATTCAGACCCTAAACAAGGTATGTATCTTATAAGTAATAGATATATCGTCACCTATACCAAGCTCTCTGCCCATTCGAGTCTACAGTGATTCAGACCCTAAACAAGGTATGTTAGGGATACTATTAAATTTGGGATAGGAAAGTCCTATACTGCACATACGTAGAATCGTAGATACAGGTCCCGTTTGCATACATTAAAAAATGCAACAGCGCCACTTTATGATGATGGACAAAAATAAGTTCGCGACATCGGAATGCAAGGAATTGATAGACTTGCAGTCTGTCAGACACAAACAATGAAACGTGGAGTATCATATATTTCAGGCTTGTAAAATTGTTTCCAACAATTCTGTGTAAACTTCAATTAAGTCTATACCTATAGCAGACGACAAACAGCGCCACCAATAATATGAGCACGGTCAAAGTTAAACTTAAAAGTAGCTTCAGATCGGCAAGTTGAGCATACCCCTGGATATACGTCATAAAAGTAATCTACAGAGATGCCACTTTTCAGGAAATTTCCTGATTTCAGGACATTTTGTTCAGATTTTCTTAGTTTCAGGACATTTTTTGTGTACAAAAGTATAGTGATGCCTGTACAAAGTATAGGGAAATTGAAATTTTCAGGATTTTCAGGAAATTTTGAAACCAGCCAATGGCATCTCTGAATCTACGATATTTTCTGACACTTTTTCTTATTGCCAAGTTTTTTCTTCTTCAGTTTTCAACGTTAGGCATGTTTGTGTTTACTAAATCCATTTAAGTTTTTCTCAACTCTTTTCAGTGCTCGAATCTAAAAAAAAGCTTAAAAGCAGCTAATATGACAAATTGAATAGATTCAATATTTGTGAAGGATAACATTTGATTGTCCTTCATAAGAGTGAAGTGATTGCACTAAAGAGAGTGGGAAGAGTGTGCAATGGATATTTGAATCAAGGACATAAAAACCTCCTTGCTGGTTACAAGGATATTAAGTCTGTATAGTTTGCACTACCTTTTAATCAAGTGTTGTTTGATCTATCAGTTTCAGGTACTCCCAGTTGGACGCCTCAGTTAGAAGAAGATGAAGGAAAGAAGGATGTCCTTGTCATGTTTTCACCAGAACATCCGTAAGAATTGTGTATATTATTTCTTAACTTCCCAACTTTTATGGCTGGTCCTCTCACAAAGTCTATGACAGAATGCAAAACCTATAATTTGGTGCTGAGGCGATGACAAAAAACACCCTGGTAGTCACTGTCTTAATACTATGGACATAATTCAAGCTATTTTACGTAAGCGTGTTTTATTGCTGTTGGCAAATCTGCATCCAGATTATAAATGCACAAATAACTATGCATGCATGTGCATCACGATTGACCAATCAGGATGCACGATTATTTTTTAAAGCGCCCGGTACACACTTCCGAGTTTACGCACGTATGCACACACCCATGAACGCACACATTGTTGGAATTATGTCCATAGTACTTTGACGCTTACTATATAGTGTCGGGTGGTCAGACATTTCAGGTTTTTGTTCAAAATTCTCGGGAAATGTTGGCAAATTTTCATCAGTTTTCGAAATGTTCAAGCAATATGCCAATAATACGAGCCTTTAACTTTTCACTCCTAAAAACCCCAAGGCTAGTTTGTTACAACATTAATTGTGAATATTTACAATTATTTCAGGACTCCGAAACCCAGACAATGGAACATCAGCTCTCCCAGTCGGCCCCAGAGAGATAGCAACCCCGGTAGAAGAAGCCGTGCCAGATCCAGAGTAATGCCGCCTCCGCAAAGCGACGCAGCAGGCGACGCAGTAGGCGCCACCGAGCATCCTGCTCAAAAAAATACCAGAAGTTCTTCCAGATCGCGAACACGTTCTGGTACGCGAATGGACACGAGTAAACCTGTGGATTCGACGCCTACCCAGAGAAGACAAAGTGGACGAATCAAGAAGAAGTAGACATAGTGAATGGGAGTATTATTATGCATGTAGTATGCATTGATGATTTGGAATTAGGCCAAAAAAGAAAAGAAGTTGACTTGCCCTTTCAGGGCCAGAGTCTGGGTCGGACGGTCGGATTTTAATTTGTTAATTTTTAATTTAATTTATTTATTTTTAAACAAACAGATACTACTCAAAAACACGTTTTCATCTTCCTTTATTGTTATGGGCTTCTTTCATTTTTTTAAAATTTTTTTTGAAAAAATAAATAATAATAGCGACCCTAGATTTCCGAAAATTCAGGTCGGTCGGAAAGGGCAAGTCAACTTTTTTGTTGTTGGCCTTAATGTGGTATTTATATACATTTTGGGGGAGGGGGATGTGCATAATTGATTTGCTTGCCCTAAAGTAGCGAAAAAAGCAAAACAATTGAAATCTAAAAGGTTTCTCTCACAATAATTTCTTTTTAAAGTATATATAGTAAGATTCATGCTAAGGTTATGGTAATGCCCAATCCATTTTGAATTCACGAGACATTGACGTCAGCATTCATACTTTTTGTGGAGGGGTGAATGAGGTGTGTATTAGAGTGCTTTTAATAAAGACACACATTTAGCGCTGTAATCAAGTCAACGATGAACTGACATTGTCTTGAAGATAATATGAGAAAAGACTGTAGAAATAGCATGTGGATTATATTATAATGCACCATTTGTGTGAGACGTTTTGATATTAAAAATGAATTTGATCAAGATCGATAAATCTTTGTATGATGTACAACATTGGATTAATTTAGATACCTTTACAAATGATTTGTTTTTGAGCTCCGTAGCTTTCGGGATCATTGCAACCCATTCATTTCGCGATGTCCCAAAAGCTACGGAGCTCAAAATCAATGGTTTGAAAAAGGTATCTAAATTAATCCTAAAATCATGATCGAACCCAATATCAGTCTACCTGCTGCTAATACCACATTGGTGTTCTTGGAATTAGTCGTAATCATTGTATTGTAATTTATATTTCTTTTTATTACAATTCAAAAATAATACCTGGTTTGATATTATATTTGTTTCTTTGTGTGTTTTTAATTATCCTTTTTATTTACAGATAAACTATCAATCCTCTTAATAAGCAAACCTGAATTACAATGAATGGCTTTCAATTTCCAGGGTCAGAGTTGATGGCATTCATATGAATGACTCAATAAGAACTTGTTTTGCCTCTACATTTAAACTTTTGGCCCCTCAGCATGTATAAAGTGATACTTCCTATGTATAATCTTTAGGCAGTCAACTCTAAACATGTTCAAGGGCCAAAAGCAAGTGTTCTTGCCCTGAACCTGTATAAAGCATCCCTTCCTATGCATAACCGTTGGGAAGTTTTACTTTATACATGTTCAAGGGCCGGACAGAACAGCGACGTTATGTTGTTTGCTATGCTATAAAGTATTATGTTAGGTTTGATTGACCTAATTTAGAGTTTTAACATTTCTATTTACAGTGATATATCTATTTTATTTACCTTATAGCTATTTAATAATAGCACAATTGATTTTAAACACTTAACACTAGGGGTAGATTCATTAAACTACAATGTGGGCGACAGCTGAAAAATTCACCTCGGACAATAGATAACAATGAAGTGGTTTATGTTTTTCCAAAAGTTTCATTGTTTTTAGCGTTGAGTAATAATTGTTTTTGAGGCTAACTAGTTGACTGTATCTGGAGTTAATTGATCAGCCACGTGTCTAAACCATTGACACTATATAAGTGTTGAATCATTCGCGTCAGGGTACAGATACAAGTAATAAAGATTTGCTTAGGCCAAACAAGTGCTGTGCGATTTTCTTTTTTTTTAGAAAATAGGCTATGAGGTATGCATTTTGTTGTTGTTGCTTATCCAAGCTTACGGAGAGCTTTTTAAAACTTAAAAAAAAAAAAATCCCTCCCCCCCCCCCCCCCCCCAATTTTTTTTTTCTTCTTCCAAAATCCAAAAAAAAAAAAAATGACAATTTTTGTTTAGCTCCCAGTTAGACCTACGCGCCGTAGCTCATTTCACATACCAATGCGGGCGGGCTTCTGAGACAGACCTTCTTTGTTTGGCCTTAAAAAGCAATGATGATTTTGAATATTTATTAGCATCGCCATGGAATACAAAGCATACAGGTTTTGAGAAGGTAATGAGCTCTGATGTCCTCGCATTTTGTCTTCTGGTCTAGGACCATTTTGAATTTATAGATTTTAACTGGCTTTGAAAATGTTGAGGCCTGAATACAGCCAAGAAATGCCAGATACACACACCACAGGGTTATTACCCAACAGTAACCACCAGCGGCACCAGCATTAACATTTTTTTGTGGGCAAGAAAAAAATTGGTTGGTAAAATTACACAAAAATGTAGGCTTTTAATGTCAAAATTGCCTGAAATGAGCTAATACTTTGGTCAGAAATTGAAATGAGATATTTCTGACCAATTTTAATTTAAGCTAATTTGAGGTTAACATTGATTTGACATGAAAAGTTAACATTTATGGGGAAAATTGTTTTGGGGAAAATGGGGTGGGACTTGGGAGGAGGGCTAGGATTGTAACCACTATTGACATCTATAATTGTTCTGTCCCTGCACTAATAAATGAATCTTCCCCTAGTTATTACCTTATATATGTTCACCATTCATTTTGTTTGTAAAAATTTGATTGTTTTAATATTTTGCGATATGGATAGAAATAAAGTCACTCAATGCCACATAGACACTGTTGTTTTTCTTGTTTATTATTCTGGTATTCATATCTTATTCCAAGTTGCTATTAGTATTATATTATAATATATATCGAGGGCTCAGAAACACAAGGCCTTATCTCCATTTTGACCATTTTGAGAAAAAGACTATTGAAGATCTTTAAACACATTGGGGATATGGAGATGAGGCCTTATGATACTGGCTATAACTTTGAAAGGGTTGTGTTATGGAGATAAGGCTGTGTGTTACTGGAAAGAGAATTTCTTTCTGAAAATTTTGATACCAAAATCTCATTTTTGAAAAAAATGGAGATGAGGCCTTGTGGTTATGAGCCCTCGATATGTCAAACAACTTGATGATGTACAAAGCGTACTGTCATGACATAAAATCAGAAAAAAGCTCCATTTGTTGGTATTAAGATCTCAACCTTTTCTTTGAGAGACAACTGCACTGCACCCTTTTGCCGCGGCTGTACACAAGTGTGATGTTAGTGCATGTTTGAAAGGCACAGATTCTGATTTTTTTGCCAAGGACATAACATACGACAGCGTATATGGATAAATATCTTTAATTAAAACAAGCTAATTTATGAGTTGATTAAAACAATGCAATTAATCTCTAGTGTAGATAAAATAATTCAAGCATAATCATGTTGTCTTGTGTATTGCACCGAGAGATGCACTATAACTAAAACGGTGACGTTGTTACAAAAAGGTTAGCTCGGTGGTACAAATTTACTTTTGTTGGCTGTTAACACTTACCACGCAGCTATTGGTTTTGCCATCATATACAAAACATTTGTTCAGAAACCTTTCTGAACTTTCAAGGTCTGTCTCAAGGATTACTGAATCAATACTAGATATGTTTGTGCAGTTTGTACACTTATTTTAATGCATTTCTCATGGTGATTTCAAATATGGTAATGAAATGATTTTGACATTTTTGAAACATTTCGTGACATTTTGGGAATGTCGTCATCAGCCGCCTGCCGAGTGGAAAGTGTTGAAGCTGGGAGGTGGCATCAGCATGTGACAAGCGCTGTACGACTGACATTGTACATTGAAACGCCCTTGCATTGTAATTACGTGCACAAGCACGATATCATGTGTGAAGTAGACCTCCCAACTCGAGGTGATGGAGGTGGCATATATTTGCTTAGGTGGTTTGCCAGGAGGTTGTGGTCAGTCAGCAAATTATTTGGTAATAATTATCATTGTTTTTGTACATGGAAGCACAATTTAGTGTAAAATAGAAAAATGTTTAAATCCATTGAGGCACTTATGGTATACCAATGTGTACTAGCATTTGTTTGCAAATAGTAAGGCAAAAAAATGGTTGTGTTGACCTTTTCTGTGACAAATCCAATTTTTGCAAAACCTTGGGGCAGGATTTGTTCTCCTTTTTTTCTTGATAACAGAATGTTTACCAAAAATATCATGAAAAATCATTTAATGCTAAGTAACAAGTAATATTTTAATAATTTTGTGCTTAAACCAACCTGAAAACTTTATTATTTCACCCTAAACATAACCTGCCCTACACCCTTTGACCTTGTGATTGTGCGGCGCTGTGCAGATTTCTTGAAGCTGCGCTATTACTGCAAAACGGTGTCAACACTACCACAGCAAATAGGCAACTCTACAGATGTTTTATTCTCTTCAATGTCTTTCATTTTATTATGTTGTGGATATCACCCTTGGGTTGAAAATATAGCCATCACTGTGTTTCCACCTTTTTTACAGTTTATATTGACCTCTCATTGTGGGTTTAAAATAGTTGAGTTTGAAGGGAAAAATTGAAGGGAAAAAATAAATCCAATTTTGTTTTATAAATTGACCAATTTCTCTCAGAAATGTTCATGAAAGGGCATCATAACAATTTTGTTTGGCCTATCATGAATGGGCAACAAAACATAATCGGTCATCCAAGGTCCAAATTACACCTTGGTCCTAAATATAGAGTTCAATATCCTACAAACATGATACGTCCCTACAATGACTTTGTATTTATAAATATTACCATGAAACCTTATTGTAAATATGGGGTTTTCAATCTTAAAAGAGGTGTCCATCAGCAAGCACAACTTTGAGAATTATAATTATTGAGCCCAAATTGCATAATTTTATAAAACAAAACGCCATACTTTAATATGATAAAAACGAATAAAAACAACATGCAATTTTAAAATATATGTGGCGAACGAAAGTCATGTTGTCGATGAAGCTCGTTAGGGGGTGTGGATCCTCAGGTACAGCCTCCGTAAAACTGCCATAACTTTTTCATTATTCATTTAATCTATATAAAAGTATACATTTTCTTGAAGAAAAGGGTTCAATGAATCCAACCATGAACATTAAATTGACCATTTTGGAGAAAATTATAAAAAACACAGTTTTAAGTTTTGCAAAAATAACTCAAAATATATTTTGTCAAATTTTGTCGTTCTAGTTTTATTATAATCCTAATAAATTCTCTAGGAATGGTTTTATCTTATTTTAAATATCTGATTTATTTCTCAAATTATCGATCCAAAAGTGCCAAAAAATGTTTTTTCCTCCAAAATCATGAAAATCACATTTCGAGAATTAAAAAAATTGCATGTTGAGAGATGGCAGTTATTATTTGTTTTAGTGATAAGTATGATGTTTTGTTCTATATAAATATGTGATTTGTGCTCGATGATTATTTTTCTAACATAATGCATAACGTTGTGCTTGCGGGACACCTCCTTTAATAGAAACTTGGTTACCTTTAACATATAAATGAATACAAAATAACAATAAATATTCCTCATGTTACAGTATAGATGAGGTAGTCTCTTAAAGGGGCATTGAGAGATACGTATGGGAGTAAGTGCGCCCTCAATTATCCTGGAAATCAGTTTTTTTTGCATCAAAGTAATACTTAAGCATATACTAACTACCATCTGAAACAGTTTACCAACATTCGCCATTTATCATATACATTTTTATGATTTTCTTAGTTTCGATAATATGATCATATCGAAACTAGATGCTGAATTCGGAAGTTATGCTATCGTTTACTCACAGACTTTCGCGGCAAATCTCAACCCGGAAGTGCCGTTATTTGCTTATTTGGCACTGAAGGCGATGTCGGAATTGTATGACATTTTGGATTTGGGCTATGTTGATGATTATCTTTACGTTATTTGCTCATTTAGTATATCGATACATCTCTCAATGCCCCTTTAAATAGGGAAAATAATTGGCAAGTGTGTGAAATTGGGCTCAATAGTGGTTCTACCTCCATGTAAGGGAATCACGAAACTAGTCTAGTGTGAAAACTTCATTCTGGGATTATAAGCTTTATTCAGTACAATCCCTCAATGAAGTCTTTACCCTAGACTAACTCTGCCTCCCTTACATGAAGGTAACACCTAAATAAATAGTTCGAAATTGGAAAGGAAGTGTGGAAATTTGGATACTAAAAACACCTGAATTCAGGATTACACTTGAACAGTCTCATGCCTGTAAATATATAATAGACCATGTCACCTCTTGTGTCTGGTTCCATTCCATGCATTGACTGTTGTTGTTATAGATGACTGGTTTAGTTTAGTGTATGGTTTATAATGGACATCCCCTTCAAAAAAATGAAAGTTCAAAAATGAACATGCCAATAAAAAAAATTCCACATTTTGCATAGCTCTTTTTTAAAAAAAAGATGAAACATAGCGAAGATATTTTCCAAAACGAATGAAAGACAGATCATTGTTTTACCGTAAAACATGCAGGAAAATGCATTGAGTAACGATTATCCGAGGCTAAAATAAATCCAGCACATACACAGTATAGTAGTTGCAATATCTGTCCTAATGGCATGCTTGACATGAAAGCTATCGTTTTATTAATGAGACCAAAATAAGAAAAAAAAATGGAAAAAGAAAATAGTGAAAAAAAATCACTCCATAACCCTAACACCGCCCCCCCCCCCCTAGGCACCTTTTCCAAAGAAATTTTGTTCGCGGCCAAATAGCGAAGGCAAAAAAGCCCCACGCCCCGGGGCTACCTCTGGGTTCAGAGGCAGACGATCTACTGCTAGGCCACGAGGGGAAACCATACTTGGCGGAGTATATTCTGCCCTGTATATACCCTGGGGCCATTATTTCATCGAAAAACTGCCGAGCCGGGTGACACAAGCACACCGCATCGTAGTAATTCGTAGTACTCAAGAGTGTTAGGGTTAGTGGACAATGATATCAGGGTAATAAGGCGTAAAACAGGTTTGTTTCATGTTATATGTAGGATGTGTGCATTTTATATTTGAGCTATTTTAGCCACATTTTATTTATTTGAAAATCCTCGAGTGTGGATTCCAGCGGATCCATGCCTCCAATCCCCTCCCCATTTGTTACACCTGCTAATTAAGGGCATATTATGCGATCACTTTGATGGAACGCCCTCTAGCTTTGAATTTTCCTCTAAATGCAATTTGTTGGTCAAATTAGATTCATAAATATGAAACTAAAATTAGGTACAGAGCAATACACTGCTTCCTCATTAATACTTCAAAATCATTGTTTGAATGTGTTAAAATTAACAGTCGAGGTTAACCCAGACAACTTATTTTCTGAGTGTTAACGACGTTTAAAGTGTTTTCAGATACGATGGCAACTGTACACAAGTGTTTGGGGCTTGAAACTGAATAGTTTTATATGTGTAATGGGTAGGTATTTCAATCCTAGACCAACTAATGGTAAACTCAATTTTGACAAAACTGTCTTTTATGCCGTTTTGTCATGGGATGGTAGAAATTCCTTAAATAATTGAAAGGCAGATTTTCATTGTGATTTAGTAAAGTTATGAGATTTTCTTACAAAAAATACAGTCAAGATCGATTTATGAGTCCAGGAATGTCTTTCATGATAGTCAAACTTCATTATAAGAGAGAGAAAAATATGTGTAAAAGTTTGAAAAAAGTCACATAATATTGCTATAAGGGGTTAGTTAACACTAAAAATATGAAATTTATCAAGCGTATTGACTTTTGAACTATTAATGTGATGTATAGAAAAGTATACAATTTTGGAAAGGAAATGAGCTAGAGAATCCATTTTAAGTATCAAATTTCCCTAAAATTAAATGCTGATTTTGACTAAACAAATCACTCTTTTGGCTCAACTTTTTTCGGACAATGTAACAAAATCAGTTTTTGGCAAAGACTAGCACCGTTAATAACAAAGGTATGAAACCTTTTTTTACCAAAAACTGATTATGTTACATTGTCCGAAAACTTTTGAACCAATAAAGTGATTTTTCGGGTCAAAATTTAAGAAATCAGATTTTTTAGTGACATTTGATACCAAAAATAGTTCAAAAGTTAGAGCGCTTGATAAATTTCATATATTTAGGGTTAACACCCCCTTAACCTGAAAGGTTACAGGTGTGTAACACATTATAGTCACTGTCATATTGCTATGGACATAATTCAAGCTATTTCACACAAGCGTGTTTTGTTGTTGTTCGCGAACTTCGCGGAGCTGAGTCCAGATGCATGAAATGTACGAACAACTATACGCATGCACGCACGTAACAATTTTGCGATTGACCAATCAGGACGCGCGGTCATTTTTTAAAGCGCCCGGTACACACTTCCTGGTTAACGCATGCACATACGCACGCATTGTTGGAATTATGTCCATGCAGTATTATGACGCTGACTATAGGAGTTAGAGAAAGGAGCAAGGCTCAAGATAAGCGGGCGCTCGGTAATGCTGAAAAATAAACAACCGAGCGCTGATATTTTGTCCACACCAGCGTCCGTTGACGATCGGGAAGTTCGCCCAAGACATCAAATTTTGAGTTGACAATGCTGCCACGCTGTATTTAATTAAAAGTTAGCTCCCAGTAGACTGAAAGTAGCTGTTCTCAATAAATCCCATGATCTGGGCGCTATTTTTGAAGAAAAAAAATCTTCCGGTAAAAAACCCCTGTTATCTTGAGCCTTGGAAAGGAGTCAACTATAGGCTCATAAGTACTAGAGTACATATAACCATAATCATTTTCGAAAGTTGATAAATATGGTTCCAGTATTCGACTCCTCTACGTCCCGTCCAATACTTGAAGTTTAACTCGACAAAGACTAGCACCGTTAATAACAAAGGTATAAGACCTTTCGCAGCTCTCCTCATATAGTCACGATTGTCCGAGGCTAAGATCAACCCGGCACATACAAAATATACACTGTATAGGGGTTGCAATATCTGTCCTAATGGCATGCTTGACAGGAAAGCTATCGTTTCACTCTCGTCGCGGTACAGTTGCACTGCATAGCCAACGATGAATAGCCCTACGAGAGAGCATCCCATCGGGTAGAGGTATTCTAGTCTGTAGCGTTTAACGGTCTTTTCGTGAACACGACTGGCAAGTATGAGGAATGCACCTACGACAGCGGCGTCTCTTGCAATCATACGAATCTGAAATATAAAAATAGCAACATTGTGAATCGATTAATGTTTGATAGTAAACCTGATATGGTTGATCAATCCATGATTTGCACAGATATTCACGAAAAAATACTGTAATTTGGCGTAGCTTGAGACAAATTACTCATGTTTTTATAAATACTGAGATGACAAAATTCTTGTTCGGTAGAGAGTAGTTCATGACATATTTCCGCATTGTATCTAATGTCACCTCAAATTACAGCACTGAAAAAAGGCACAGCAAACAACAATGCCCCCATCCCCCCATGTCAAAGCAGATTTCTTGTGCAGTCAAGCATGCTTTGCACTACTGCAGTGCCAACTGGGCCTTTCCTCAAAACAAACGGGGTATAAAACATGTGTTCTAAAGTATTTAACAGCAGCAGGTCGTTTAAATTCCATCCTATCAATACATGGTACACGTAGGTATAACTCACAACTTGTGAATCCGCCTGGCTTAACCATTCATCTGAATGGGGTCAAAGGTCATATAAGGTGAATCTGGATACACCCCATGAGTCATCTCAAAATCCCCTTACCCAAAGATTATTGTCACTAAATTATTTCTAAAATCACATGATCGAACCCAATATCAGTCTACACTCTACATGCTGCTAACACTGCCTTTCATTGCAATGTATTGTACATGGGAACCAGTAGAGACTGTCGGCTGGTGACAGAAACTAGTGGTCATGTGATGAAAGTGAAGCATGCTGGACTGTTTAAAGTCTTCTTTGCCCTGATGTCAAACAGCTACTACTGCAATCCCGGGGAGGGGTATGAGATATGAGGTGACGGGGTTGTGCCACTAAATAGGGTCCCATTTTTTCACCCTCTGGTAAATGGATCACCCCTTTTCAAAGCGATTTTTGGTAAATTTATGGGTCTAAAATCCTTAATTTAGCTGGTTTTTCGCCAAAAACTGTCAAATATATAGGACAATTATGGGTTTCTGGTGAACGTATGGGTCCATTTTTGTCCCGAAAATTGGTAAATGTTTCAGGTCAATTTTCCTTTTGCTGGCCGCACATCCCTACCAAAAATATATCAGAGTACCCCCTCCAGGACTGCAATACCCCGAGCATAAATATCAACTTACCGCTAGCCATTGTGGTAATTTTATCGGCGACATAGTGTGAAGTAGAGCAGAAAATACAGTGGTTTGTATGGCAGCTACTATTGCAAATAGGGACCGCTGACCACCAAATGACATCATGGTGGCGGCAAGAAACTGGACAGCCATCGAGAAGTAGACAAGCTCCCACGGCAGAGTGTCAACCCTAGCAAGTGTTAAAAAATATACAAGTAAATGGATTAAAGGTATATTATGTGATCTTTCCAGGGAACGCCCTCAACATCGAAAAGAAATTTGAAAGCAGATTTTCTTGCAGATTTACATTTCTGATCATAAATCGTACATACATTCCAAGTTACAGGCGATACGATTCTTAACTTACTTCAAAATCATGGTTTTAGAGTGAAAATAAACTGTCGGGATACCGACAGTTTATATTTTTCACTCTAAAACCATGATTTTGAGGAAATTAGGAATCGTATCGCTCTGTAACTTGGAATGTATGTATGATTTATGATCGGATATGTAAATCTGCAAGAAAATCTACTTTCTAAAAAAAATCATGAATAGAGGGCACTCTCTGGAAAAGATCACAAAATATGCCTTTAAGTGAAAATATTCATGTACAGTATGTATCGGTATCTGAAAGAATTTACCAACAACATGCTCAAACTGTCAAAATGAGCAGTGGCAGCCAGTGATTGATTTATGTGAAAAAATGTGTGTAGTAAAATTCCAACCGTTTGTTAAAAAATGATGTTAGCTTATAAGTTATATTGAAATGCATAGTATGAAACTGCTATACACTTTTAGATTGTATAGTAAATTCTGCAAAGTGTGGAGCATTTAGCGATGCGACACTGAGTAATACAACCGAAAATCACTGCTCAGTAGAAACATGCAGAACGTGAATTTCGTGAAGACGGTCGTGAGTGTATGGAGGGTGGTGGTACCGTGTATCGAAGATACACTTGCACTATTAAACGGTACCGATTGGGACTAGTGTCACTGTGACCAAGGAGTCATTAGATTAACTATGATAACTCCTTGCTGTGACCCCAGGATTCCCAACACCACACGTCGCAAATCAGTTAGTGAATATGAGAACGACTTTGAAGTTACCACAGATTGTTTAAATCAATTAAATAATCAGCTAACCCTGAAAGAACACAGGCAGTGCCTGACCAGTTTGGTTTAAGAAGTTGACGAGGATGAGATGCTGATCTACCTTTATGGATGCGCGAAACAAGTACAGTGGCTGCGATGGGACTCTGCCATGCAAGTGGACACATCATGGAAGAAACTCCTGTATGTTTGGACACCAGAACTCCTGTTGTTCCAGATAAATGCCATCCATGACCAACTCCCGACACCAACTAACCTGAGACTCTGGGGCAAGAAAAATATGGGATTGTGCCAGTTATGTCACCACCGAAATTGTACCCTGCTCCACATCCTGAACTGTTGCAGCTTTTCCTTAGAAAATGGAAGGTACAATTGGCGCCATGACCAAACATTGAGAGCAATTGTATCAGGACTGATACCATATGTCGATGAAGCAAACAACAACAGACCATCAACATCCCAGTCTCTAAGTTTCAGTCCTACCATAGCATTCCAAAAAGCAGATGGCACAAAATACCGTAATCCAGTCTTGCCGTACAGAAAACCAAAAGAGACAGACTTCCTGAAAAAAATCCTGGTGGATGAAGAGCACTCGCAGATAGTATTTCCTCCAGAAATTGTTGAGACGGCCAAACGACCTGACATTACTATTTTCTCAACTCAGACTAAAAATGTCATCATCATTGAATTGACAGTCACAGCAGAGGAAAACCTTGCAAATGCTTTCGCCAGGAAGAAATGTAAATATACCAAGACCTTGTGTAGCAGAATGTGAAAATAATGGATGGTCTGTAAACTACTTTCCCGTTGAAGTCGGAAGCAGGGGAATTTATGGTACCACGATCAGCAAATGTCTGGCCTCACTAGGAATCCCCAGCGGGAAAAGAAAACCTATCTTAGACTTCAATGACAGTACAGTTAGTACAGTCAGTTCGGCGGTACTCCAAATTATGAGAGCTTCAAATCAGTGCGTAAAAGTGTCCACAAAGCCACAAGATCTGCCCATAAAAGCTATGTCTCATCTGTCTGTACAGAATCTACCAAAAGATTCTGGTCGTTTATCAAGTCACTTAAGGTAGACTCAACTGGAATTCCAACCCTGAAAGATGGAGCTAATTTAGAAGCAGATAACAGGCGTAAAGCTGAAATTTTGAACAAACAGTTCAAAAGTGTCTTCACTGCGGAAGACCCCAACCTCCCTCCCGAGTCAGGGATTAACATCCCTACTATGCCTGACATAGTTATCTTCCCTGAGGGGGTTGAGAAGTTGCTTAGGAATTTAGATCCTAATAAAGCAACTGGCCCAGATGATATAGGCCCACGTGTTCTCAAAATTGCTGCTAAAGAATTGGCTCCAGCTCTTAGCTTGATTTTCCAGAGGTCACTGGACACAGGTATTCTGCCTAAGTCTTGGTCACAGGCTAACATCTCACCTATATGGGTGTTTCCACAGTAATGTTACCTTTTCTTGTTTGTGGCTCTAAATCTTGTTTCAAATTGATTTTCTAGCTCATATTTGGCCAACACTACTGTAAAGTAGCAGGGAGATAGCGAGCAAAATTTCAGAATCCTAGCTTAATTTTGAATTTTTTTTGTACACAAACCCTATGGTAACGGTTGTAACATTTTTTTGACATACACATGTTACAACCGTTAACTTTTCAATCTTGACATACAAAATATAAAAGGCTAAATCTTGAAAAGTTGACCATGTATGTGGGTTGTGCTTATTTCTTCAGTTGACGGACATCAATTACTTGACACAAAACCAACTGGGGGTAATTTTGATAAATATCAGGGTCTGGAGAACTCTCCGAATGCGTAACGGGTGTAACGTATGTCAATGTTACAACCGTTATAAAATTAGTCATGAAATGTCATAAAATGTCATGAAACTTGAAAAAATGACAATATTTCAAAGTCCTTTCCCATTATTCAGGTAGCCTTAATGTGTTCAATTACAAAAATCAAGGAAAGCCCTCCTAACAATTAAAATGCGCTTCAGTAGGCCATTTAGTAATGTTTGACATACAGAAATGTCACATTTCTGTATGTCAAACATTAAAAATGACATACTGAATGGCCTCCTGAAGCAGATATTAATTGTTAGGAGGGCTTTCCTTGTTTTTTGTAATTCAACACATTGAGGCTAACTGAATAATGTGAAAGGACTTTGAAATATTGTCATTTTTTCGAATTTCATGACATTTTATGACATTTTATGACTGGTTTTATAACGGTTGTAACATTGACATACGTTACAACCGTTACGCATTCGGAGAGTTCTCCAGACCCTGATATTGATCAAAATTACCCCCAGTTGGTTTTGTTTCAAGTAATTGATGTCCGTCAACTGAAGAAATAAGCACAACCCACATACATGGTCAACTTTTCAAGATTTAGCCTTTTATATTTTGTATGTCAAAATTGAAAAGTTAACGGTTGTAACATGTGTATGTCAAAAAAATGTTACAACCGTTACCATAGGGTTTGTGTAAAAAAAAAATCAATATTAAGCTAGGATTCTGCAATTTTGCTCGCTATCTCCCTGCTACTTTACAGTAGTGTTGGCCAAATATGAGCTAGAAAATCAATTTGAAACAACATTTAGAGCCACAAACAAAAAAAGGTATCATTACTGTGGAAACACCCATATACAAGAAGGGTGACAGAACTTTGGCAGAAAACTACCGTCCAGTGTCCCTGACTAGTGTATGTTGCAAAGTGCTTGAGCACATCATTCATTCAAATGTTATGAATCATTTTGATACACATTCAGTCCTTACAGATAAACAACATGGTTTTAGGTCAAATCACTCAACTGAATCCCAACTCATTCTCACTGTCCAGGACCTTGCTAATTCCTTAAACCATAAAAATCAGGTTGACTTAATCATCATGGATTTTAGTAAAGCGTTTGATGTTGTCGCCCATAATAGACTTCTTCAGAAACTCAAACGCTATGGCATCCAAAACAAAACCCATGCTTGGATCAGCAGCTTCCTCAAGCACCGTGTCCAGCGTGTCGTTGTCGGTGGTGAGCACTCGACCTGGGCCGAGGTTGATTCGGGCGTACCGCAAGGCACTGTGCTTGGGCCGCTGTTGTTCCTAGCATATATTAATGATCTGCCTAACAATATCAACTCGAGTGTCAGATTATTTGCTGATGATTGTGTGCTTTATAGAGAAATCAACAATGAATTTGATCACAGGTCCCTTCAGGACGACCTTGACACACTGGTAGTTTGGCAAAATACATGGCAAATCAGCCATTCCAGCGTGACTCGCGTGACATTTCTACAAAATTCCATCTTTGAATGCATTACCAGTGAAAAACTAGCTTTCCTCTATTTTAATTTATCACTTGTTTGAGTTGAGACATTATGTATGCATAGTTAAGTATACAAATGTTTGCCATACAACCAATATTTTTTTAGATATCACAATTTATTTGACGTGACTCGCGTGACAGGCTACAAAACAGGTTTTTTGACATCACTTGATTCAAATGGCTCTCCAAGGAATTCTACAAGTGTGACCAATTTTTTTTTTCTGAACTAGGAACCTAACACCCTATCCCATTCTGTGCATGAGTTACACTGTGCCCAGGCTTCGGTGTTGTGTGCAGTGGCCTGAAGAAAATGTGACTCGCGTGACACAATTGTGTGACTCGCGTGACACAACTGTGTGACTCGCGTGACATAGTAGCTCATAGTAGGGCATAGCATGGAGGGCAAATAAAATGTTTATTTTTTTTATTTGATAAAGCACCACTAACTCAATTGCAAATATCAACTATTAGTTGAATCTCTTTATTTTTTTTAGTAATATTAAAAGATTGTTTTATTTTGTGACTCGCGTGACATATTTTTAGGGTGTTTTCGTGAAGAAATTATTGGAAAAATGCTAATGGCATTGAACAAAATACCCAATGTTTTGTCAAATTACATGCAACAGCTACCTTATAAATGCAGACTGAGCAGCAGCTTGTGAATTAACTCCAATTTTTTCTTTGCTTTGTGATTTGTACCTCTGAGCCCTCTTTTTGACCACAAGTTCAGGAGGCCGTAAATATACAGTAAAAGGGTCTAGTTTGAAAAATCTTTGAAATTTGAATGGTTTCAGTATTACTCTAATGAAATATAACTGACTGAAACGAATTCCTTTGAATCCCTTTGATTTCAATTTTTGAGTTTTTTGCAACCCTTACATGGAATGGCTGAAATGAGTTTTAACCCGAAAAAATGTCATACTATGAGACTCACACATTCAAAAAACCCAAAGCTGTATGAATACAAGTTGGGTGACTCAATCTTGCAAGAGACCAAAAGTCATGCTTATCTGGGTGTCACCTTAACCGATGACCTGACATGGAATAATCACATCATACAAGTCGCATCAACAGCAAATAGAACACTTGCATTTGTTATGAGGAATCTCCACCAATGCCCTCAGGATATCAAAGTATCGGCATATAAGACCTTAGTCCGACCACTTATTGAATATTCCTCGAGTGTGTGGGAACCTCATACAAAAGTCCTCACCAACAAGCTGGAAGCTATCCAACGTAGAGCGGCAAGATTTTGTATGAATGATTTTAAATCAAGATCTCCTGGATCCATCACCAACATGTTAAGGAAACTGCAGTGGGAATCACTCACAGATAGATGCCAAACCAGGAGACTGGTCATCCTTCATAAAGCGATCCACGGTCACCTATCCATCCCAATTGGTAACCTCACCCAGCCAGCATCACGTACCTCACGGCACACGAACTCTCAAGCCTTCAAAACAATCGCCGCATCGAAAGACTGTTATAAGTTCTCTTTTCTTCCAAAGACCATCAGAGACTGGAACAGTCTCCCGGACTCAATTGTCACACTAACCGACAGTGAACAATTCAAAAAAGCAACCAAAGTTTACCTCGCAACTAAACAAGACTAAGCAACCAACCCAAGTAGAATTTGCATACACAACAACCCTGACCGCTTGGTTCCAGTGGAACGTTGGCCAGTACTACAAAAGAAGAAGAAGAATTCGGATACGTATCAGAATTCGGATATCCATATCCGGATTTACGATACGGAGGGTATCCGAATTCGGATACTAAAATGTTGTTTTTGCATTGGCAAAGTGTTTCAACACTAGATTATGTCAGGCCTGGATTATGTATTTGCTTACTTTCCTGCTTCCCCTCTTTCAGCAAATAGCATGGCAAAATTAAGTGCTGATAGAAATGGAAATCTGGTGACATACAGTTCAGCGGATCGTTGACAAAACCGAGAAAACGAAGTGCCTCTGGGCGGAGTGGGCGCGGCCATTTTATTTGTTTGCTTTTTGCTGTATAAAGCGCCGTGCACTTGATGATTTCACGGGGGGGGGGGGGGGGGGGGGGGGGACTTTATCCTCCAGTCGTACAATACGCTCCACTGCGTTTGCTGTTGTGAAATTAAAAAAGTATATTGTCAACTTAACCAAGGAGTATATATAATAGGAGGGGACACTTAGCTCATTTGCATATTTGCTCATTAATATGATTAACCCCGCGAACCCAGTCAAAGGTCGCAGATAACGCCCTCTGGAGAGTCAAGGGGACTTTCTTTTGTTCTCTAACGACAGCGTTGGGACAGCGCATGAAGTTTCTTGTACAGAGTTGGCGATGAGCGATTGAGAAGTATAACAAAAGCATACATAAACAGATCGTAACATGAATAATGCAATGCAACAGGTCACACAACGTTCAGTCGAGCGACCGTATAAACAGTATACAAGATGCCATTTATTGTGTTCGAAATGTCAACGCCTTTACCATTCTTTCCAAAATAAGGAGTATAATCACATTACAAACACCTTTTGTGCGAGAGTAACATATAAATATGGTTTAAAATGTCAAAAATGGCACGATAAAAATCCGTTCGTTATAAATAAAAGAATCAATGGTTAAATAATAAAACTGACACAATTACACTCGTCGATCTCTGTGGCGTGCACACGTTGGCCGTATCGTTTGCAGTCGGCAATCACGGGTTCGAATCTCCGTGTATTCGTTGTTGTTTTCTATTTTTTTTTAAATAAAAAAACTTGATTGTGGATGTATGTAACATCATTTTTATGTCAATTTTTATAATTTATAAAGGCCGCCAATGCTTTTATAGTTTTTTTCTATTCTTTTTTAATCTATTTTTCTATCTATCATTTATCTCTGGATTTATTTAACTTTATAATCTAAACAAATTAAAATGCGTAAAACAATATACTATTGCTCGATAAATAAGTGATTGAAGTTGAGTTCACTTTGAAAATGATAGCATACCAGTGTGCCCAACCATTTCTCCTTTGCACACTTTGTTTAAAATACATTCAGAGATATGTCATTTTTATAGCTTGTTATAGCTAGGCTAATATACAACTGTAAGCTATTTGGATACACAAAGCAAACACATTTCCAAAACAGGCCATAGCCAATCGTACAATGAGAAAGGAGACCGTTTATACCAATGTTAAATCTACCATGATTACCATTTTTTTAAAACCTGTACAACCGATGAATTTCTAGAAAATCTTTGGTACAACTTTATTTCAAGAAAGTTAGTCCTTGTACCAAATGTAGCTAGCTTTAATAAACGAATTGGGAGACGCAATATTCATGTCGAAATATATGTGGAAAGGCAATCAGACAACTATTGATAGACGCGATCAAGTCTTGTACCTTTGGAGGGTGATTACGGGCACGTATGAGTAAAGTGGATTCCCTCTATAATGAACCAACATTTTAATTTCAGTGCCAAAGATCTTGAAAAAGGTTACAGGGGACATTCTCGCTTCGACGATGCTCCTATGCGTAGGTCAACTGAAAGCCCGGTCCGATGGTAGACTCCGAATCTCCAGAATCTCAGGAGATATGTACACATTTTCTCATAATACTTGATACTGCTACGCTTCCAATCATTAGATGGTTATAGCATATGCACCGCGCAAAGTGCACGGTGTCTCATTTAGGCCCACAGGCCGGGCGGGCTTGTGAGTGCTCAGAACCGGGACTATAACAATACACTCAATTTAAAAAAAAATCAAAACACCGGATTCTACTGTCGCTTATGGTCGTATAGTCGGCCCCCGGATTCCACCGTCACTCTGTTGCAAGTAAGTGTAGGCCTTATATTCGCCACAACATGTGGGCACTACCGTATAGTTTTATTGACTGTACATCATGCCTTTCGTCGGTATACAACTCGGACTTTTTACTGTCTGATAAGTCCACCCCTCCCCCCTCCCTATGGCCCTGTTTAAAGCTGGCTACGCCAGGATTCGCGCATGTTGGATGTGCCGGCCCGCCGCGCGCCAGTCGGGTCCGCATTGCGGCGGCGTTATTAGTCACTCTCGATCATAGTTCGGCGTGGCCCCTCGCTACACGGCTCGATCCTCATGGCGGCGTGAGTTATTATCACATCAAACCACTTCTGGATGTTATCATCAATCAATGCATTGTCGGCTGTGCTTTAGTCAAAATTAAATATTATATACCAAGGGATATATAACTGTCACTGGATATACCCACTTTGCCTATCTGTGATATACCATTGAACTGAACCGTCAAAGAAAGACACGCGCATGAACCTTTTCCGTGAACTTTTCCTGATTGAGTTTTTCCACCCCAAACTGGCCGGAGCCCGGGGGTTAGATCTACGGTTGATTAGCGCATTACAAGAAGTTGTGTCACTTGCCATGCAGCACATACTCATTAGGAATTTGTCCACAAATTTGATGGACAAATCCAAAGCGATCGGACGCATGCGTAGAAAAAAATGTTGTCCCCTTGACTCTCCAGAGGGCCTTTTCGATATTCAGACGATGGCGGATATAGGTTCGTGTGACGAATATTCTAGGTGAAATTCGATGTGGGAACCGCTCGGACTGTAGGGAACGATGATATTTCTGACTTCAACAGCGCCAGGGCATCGTTCGGGGACCGTTTGATTATCCCTCAGGTCGTGTCAGTATGAAATTAGGTAAAACACTCCGACATAACATTGAAATCAACGGAGATTCAAAGATTACGGTCGTTCGTGTCCACTATGGTCTGGTACTTTTCATTTTCGACTTCACAAATGACGTATATTCATTGATATGATTATTCATTGTATATTCATGTACGTACTGAGGTTCATTGTTCTATAACAATAGGTGTCTGGGCCCTGACTTAACCACAAATCCATCAGTATCGGTGTGTCCTCCTTCTACAGGTGTTGGAAACAACTGACGAAGTGAGATGTGGTACACTTAGATTTTTACTAAGTTTTGTTTACGTACGATCTTTTCATGGGTATAGGGCTAAAGTGCAACTTATGGAAACTGCATCATTTCGTATTCAAATGGACACAGCTTCATTAATATTTGTGCTATTGTAACAAATGGGAGGTATCAAAATGTGCGAGAGAAAATTTCTGTTTTTTCTCATATTTTGAATTTATTTAGGGCCCAAGGAATTAAACACAGGGTGTCTCGAAAAAAATGGTTACTTTCTTTTTGTGTTGTGTTTACATAGTCTTGGTCGAAGAGATGGTCTCGCTTTTACAGGGCACAGTTTTGGTTCCTCTTTGCTTTACCACCTTCTTAACACTTTCCACGCGGCTATTATGTTACTATAATACAAAACAGATATTTCAGAAACCTTTCCCAACTTTAAAAGTCTATCTCAAGATTTACTGACCTAATACTAGGCATATTTGTACTTATTTCAATGCATTTCAAACGGTGATTCCAAATATGGTAATGACATTCAACAATTTAGACATTTTTGAAACATAATATTTTGTGAAATTTTTGAATGTCGTCTGCAGACGCCAGTGCCGCGCGGGAAAGTGTTAATGACTCCATATACAGAGTATGGAGTCATGTAAAGATTCACAAGCATTATCATATTGTGCCATTAGTGACAGTACTTTTAATTGTATGGCCATCGTTTAAAAAGTCCCCATTGAAGACATGCAGTGGTTAGGTATACTGAAGGAACTCCTAATTTCAGGTATAGGACTTCCAGGTAAACTAACATATTAATGTGGACCGACCCTGCAAAAGGGCCTGCATAACTCGGCACTGATGCCATTACGCTAGGATTGTCACTAAATATTGGGCTTTCTTCAACAGCCCATTTATTATCGTTTTTTTGTTGTTTCAGGTATGAGTAAAAGAACACACTTGGTTTTATCAAATATCCATTCAAACTTATCACTGTACTTGTTTTATTCTGCAAATCGTTCGTTCGCAGCTCAGCTCAGCGCAAACTATAGGCTACTTCTACTTGGCGTCGATTTCTACTGCGGCCTAACAGTCGTATTTTCATCATAACATTTGCTAAAATAATGAATTAATCTCATTGGCGTTTAGAAAATGCATTGGTATCGACAATGTATTAAAGTTGTATACCGATTTGCTTTGGCGTAGACATGTACTTTTAGATACCGAACTCGCACTAATTAAAAAAATTAAATTAAAATCACATGTTTAAGAATTTGGATAGCGTATTATTACCCGTTTCCTTTCCCATCTTCATTCACATGTAGCCGTCATCCACAATCTTATTGGCACGAAAACATGTATTGATCAATTAGATATTGTATTATAATTATACCGACTGAGCTGCTTTTGTGCAGCCATATACTGGTAAACCTCGAAATCGCACTTAGGCTAATCTCAAATTAAAATTACAGTGACATGTTTAGAAATTTGAATACGGTAGCTTATCAAACTTTCCTTTCGGAATCTAATTTGGGCATCTGATATATTTTTGATTTAAGTATAGATGATTTGAAAGCTCGAACAGGGGGGAGTCTGAGGGGGGAAGTGCCCCCCTCAGAAGTAGAATTTTTTTCAATTTTCGAACTCATTTGGTGCGATCTGGTGTATACTTTTGACCAACATTTTATCAAAAAGCCACCTCTTCATTTCCAATAAATATTTTGTTTTTTTATCAATGCAAGAAAGAAGTAGAGCATACGACGTATATACTGATTTTTCCTTAATTTAAGTATAGATTGTTTAAAAGCTCGAACAGGGGGAGTCTGAGGGGTGATGTGCCCCCCCCCCCTCTTCTTCCTCTCTTTCTTTTTTCCTTTTTTTTTCTTCCTTTTTTTCTTTTTTCTTTTCCTTTTCCCCCCCCCCTTTTTTTTTTTTTGGTAGGGGGGGGGGGGGGGCGGGCCCGTCGGCCCCCCCTGTATCCGCGCCTGGGCGGCTGCAGACGACATTCCAAAATTTCACAAAATGTTTCAAAAATGTCAAAATTATTTAATATCATTATCAGATTTGGAATCACCATGAGAAATGCATTGAAATAAGTACAAAAATGCCTAGTATTGGGTCAGTAATCCTCAGTGGCGTAGCCAAGGGGGGGCAAGGGGGGGGCAGCTGCCCCCCCCTGTGGGGTTCTCTGCCCCCCCTGTTGCCCCCCCTGTGGGAAATGTCAGTTGAAATAATTTGGGACTAACCTATTCACAACACAAGGAAATTCAATCCTCAATTTGGTTGTTGCCCCCCCACCAAAACTCCCGGCCCCCCCTTTGCCCCCCCACTGAGAAAAACCTGGCTACGCCACTGGTAATCCTTGAGATAGACTTTGAAAATTGTGAAAGGGTTCTGAAAAATATGTGTTGTGTATGGTAAAACCAATGGCCGCGTGGAAAGTGTTCTTAAAGAGCCCTCTAGCAGGGGTTACCAAAATCAAACTTGTCACGTACGTATAATTGCAGATAATGGTTGACAAATATTGTGTGCGGTCATCTGTACAATGGTCATGATGATTACATTTCTATGGTTGCAGTCAAATGCTACCATTATCATCAATCCTGGTTTCGCATTCAATTGTTCTGATTTAAATGGTTCCAACAGGTTTATTAATACATTTTAGCGTTAAACATAGTTAAGAGCAGATAAAAAATTTACACAAAATCTTGAAAAGAAGGCTTAAAGCAGGGTAGGGTTCCCGCAAGCACAACATTGTGCATTATATGTTAGAAAAATAACTTTCGAGCCCAACTTTTGTAATTACATAGAACAAAACACCACACTTATGATTAAAACAACTAAAAAACCACCATCCCTCAACATGCAATTTTTAAAATTCGCAGCGAACGATCGTCCCGGTGTCGATGAAGTCATAGTTATACAATGCACATGCACTTCGCGGCGATCGAAAGTCGACACCGGGACTTTCGATCGCCGCGAATTTTAAAAATTGCATGTTGAGAGATGGCAGTTTTGAAGTTAGTTTTTGTGACTAGTAAGATGTTTTGTTCTATATATATATAATTACTCAATTTCGGCTCGATAATTATTTTTCTAACAAATAATGCTCAATGTTGTGTTTGCGGGACCCCTCCTTTAATATGAAGAGGGGCTTCATATTTGGCAATATGTTAATTAACCTGTTGGTGCCATTACGTTTTGAAATTAAAACATGCTCTAAAATGTCCTGATTGGTATAAGTTGATTAATATAGGAAGTTCTATTGAATTGATGTTTTGGCAGTATAATGTTGTGGTAGTATAAACGAGTTATTGTGGGAGAATGAAACTATTTACAATATACAATGTAGGTTGGTTTAAATGGAATACAACGAGAATTACTACCCTTATATTTGTGTTTGTTATTTTGAGTATGCGTAGAATTAGTAGTAACAATAAATAGATACACGGTGCATTTGAAATATACAAATGTGAACAATGTAATCTATCTACAATGTGCAGTAAATAGATATACGATACTTTTTAAATACATGCAAACAATGTTGCAAGTCTATTTATAATGTAGCACTGTGCAATGCTATTTTGAGTTATAAGTAACTGGGCTAATACAAATTCCATTGAAATGGAATGGGGGCGATCCAAAAGAAAGAAGCATGTTTTGTAACCATTTGTAACCATTTTCTGAAGCATCTGTTGCAAACCAAAATACCAGGAAATGGTGTACCGTATGTATTTTCCATAATTCAAACCAAAATACAAATCAAAACACCCCAGTCCGAAATAGTACAGGGGGGGGGGGGGGGGGGTACCGTCTGAAGAACGATCAAGGTATATGACATTGTACTTGGTCTGAAACGTTTGGTCCAGGAATTGCTATAATACTAATTAAAATGGCATTCCGCGATCATGGTTATCTATATTGACATTTCATTAAATCAACCCAGGAATTATTATTATATATTATATAACCCGAAACTCAAACATCCACAACTACAACCACTTATTAGACAACCCCCCCAACAATTGGGAGATTTCTCCTTAATAGTCAAACCAGGGAGGTGTAGTTGACACCTCTGGTCAACCATCTGTGATCAAATAAGATAAGCTATTATGTCTGTGTGGAGTCTAATAAACATCTCTCTAAATGAATCATCAACTTCTACAATCTACGCATCAACTAAACAAATATAGCTTTGACTCCAGCACAGACTGCGGGTACTGTTAAAATAAACTGCATAGGCCTATAATAGGTGCATGTAATTTACAAAGACTACAAACATGGCGGCCCCCACTTATGTCTAGAAAGACCTAAATGTGTAAGTTTTTGCAATCCCATGCAATAGGGTGGCTTCGCCCCCAAAAAGGCCCAAAATAGTGGACGCATTAAAGATGAAGAGACTGCAGAAATGCCCCTGGGTGGTTTCAATATTTCCTGAAAAACCTGGAATACTTAGTACAGTCATTACTATTGTTTGTTGTTTGTACATACACAATTGACTGACACCAAGAAAATCTAAACAAAATGTCAGATGTCAGGAAATGTCCTGAAAAGTGGCATGTCTGGTCTAACTTTGTCACTATACATGCCCGAATCAATACACGCAAACTCAAGTCATTTCAAGTATTGATTTTTTCTGTGATAAAATAAGCAAATTTCGACGCCCCTTGGGTTTTATTGAGATGAATCCTTATAGTAAACAATTTACAATTATGACAATGGTAGTGGGAGGAGTAGTTTTTGATTGATTGGGAGCAATTGGATCCAATTGCTCCCTTTGAGATGACATGAGTTTCCGTGTCCCGGTTCCGACATGATTTATGGATATACAATACGATGTGTTTCAAGACAAAGGTAAGCATATAGAAAAATATGTGTCAATGATCAGACTAATATATTACCAATACTTAAGGGGGGACTTAAGGAAGTTTTGATTTGATTTTTTGAATTTTGTGAGCGCTGTAATTATTGAACTATTAATCAAATGCATATAAAAGTATACATTTTTGGAAAGGAAATGGATCAGAGAATCCAAATTTGGCGTCAATTTTGACCAAAAAAGTAGATTTTTTGAGAAAATCACAAAATTCACTTTTTTGACCCAAATTTTTTTCAACAAAGCTAATAAAAATAATTTTGAGTAAAAAATTTCAAAATTACTTTATAATGATGTTAAGATACTAATGAAGGGACGATTTTTTTTTTTAAAAACCTAATCTAATATTTTTGAAAATATTGTCCAAAAAGTGCCAAAAAACGTGAAAAAAATGGATTTTTTTTTTTTTACACTTTTTTGTCAAAATTTCAAAAATAATGGATTAGGTTTTAAAAAAAAAAAATCGTCCCTTCATTAGTGTCTTAACATCATCATCAAGTGATTTGGGCATTTCTAACTCAAAATTATGTTTGTTAGCTTTGTTCAAAAAAATTGGGTCAAAAAAGTGGTTTTTTGTGATTTTCTCAAAAAAATCAACATTTTTGGTCAAAATTGATGCCAAATTTAGATTCTCTGATCTATTTCCTTTCCAAAAAGGTATACTTTTATAGACATTTGAGTTATGGTTCAATAATTACAGCACTAACAAAATTCAACAAAAAACTTCCTTAAGTCCCCCTTAAATGGTACACCAGCCAAATGTGAATCTACTATAGAAACTAGCGTAACATTGACAAAATATGTTTCAAAACCTTAAAGGCATATTATGTGATCTTTTCCAGAGAGCGCCCTCTATTTTTCTTTTTTAGAAAGTATATTTTCTTGCAGATTTACATTTCTGATCATAAATCGTACATACATTCCAAGTTACAGAGCGATACGATTCCTATTTACCTCAAAATCATGGTTTTAGAGTGAATTTAGAGTGAAAATATAAACTGTCGTGTTATCCCGACAGTTTATTTTCACTCTAAAACCATGATTTTGAAGTAATTACGAATCGTATCGCCCTGTAACTTGGAATGTATGTACGATTTATTATCAGAAATGTAAATCTGCAAGAAAATCTACTTTGATTTTTTTTTTCGATGTTAAAGGCGTTCCCTGGAAAGATCACATAATATACCTTTAAGTGCGTAATCGTCAAATAAAGTTTATTTAAGCACGGAGAACTACATCAACGTCTTTTGTCAATTGACTGACGTATTTGACAAGTCTTGTACATTACAATCATAGCAGTACGGAAACTAAAGTTCAGATGTTTGTGAGGGATCTGTTCAAGAGCTGTTCCATCCCCGTAAGACACTTTTGCCCAAGGGGGGGGGGGGGGGGGGGGGGGGAGGGGGGCGTTTTCACCTAAAATTTTCGTAAAAGGTTGCCCCAATTTTTTTCCAAGTCAGTCACGTCGTGAATTTCACGTAAGGGGGGGGGGGGGGGGGGGGGGGGGGGGGGGGGGGGGGGGGGGGTAGAAGTCCAAAAATTTCGCACATCAAAATTTTTCGCAAGGACACTAAATTTGGCAGTCCAAAAAGCACTGTAGTCAATGTTTTATGAGTAGTTTTACTATCATTGATATTTGAAACTGAGAAAAACGCAATTTTTACCTTAAAAAAAGAAAGAAAAAAAAGAAGAGATTTTCAAAGGGGGGCGATCGCAACCGTCGCCCCCCCCCCATCTGACGGGCCTGCTGAAAACTTTACTTGGCACGAACCAGTTACCCCATCATTGGGGCAACTGGTCCTAAAAGGTTTTAACATTATAATGGCCCCCAAACCATAGCAAATATTCTAAATATTATGTGGGGGACGTTAAAAACATCATACTGGACCATTTTAGTGTTAGAAATGCCAATTTTTGCGCGCTTTGCGAGTATTAATTTCAATATACCAATTTCTAGGTTTTAACATTACTATGCAATGACCCTAACCACACCAAAAATTCTAAATATTATGTGGGGACGTTATTATCATACGGGACCATTAGTGTTAGAAATGCAATTTTTTGCGCTTTGCGCGCGTATTAGTTCAATATTTGTTCAATATTTCATTATTTAAGCTTAACAAGATGGCTTCAGGACAGTTTTTTATTACCATTTTAGTTCATTAACTCAAAATTTTGCGCGCTCCGCGCACATGTTTTCTAGAGGTTTTAATATTATAATGGCCCTCAAACCACACCAAATATTTTATGTCATGTGTGGGAACGTTAAAAACGTCACACTGGACCATTTAGTGTTAGAAATGCCAATTTTTGCGCGCTTTGCGAGTATTAATTTCAATATACCAATTTCTAGGTTTTAACATTACTATGCAATGACCCTCAAACCACACCAAAAATTCTAAATATTATGTGGGGACGTTATTATCATACTGGACCATTAGTGTTAGAAATGCAATTTGCGCGTATATAAGGTTCAACGTTTCAATATTTAAGATCAACAAAATGGCTTCAGATTTATTTTGCCCCCCCCCCCCATCAAAACACAGTACTGGCTACGCCATTGCATATTATTTAACGTGTAAAAACGAAACGATACATGTCTCATGAAATCCATGTTTTATACAGTTTTCGATGTTAACGTGTAAATAGTGCAGTAATACTAACGGTGTAAAAGCAAGCGAAGTTTTCGACTGCACATTTTTTAGATAAAACGGTATATGACCCTGGTTACAGGGTTGTGATGTTCAGATAACCCATACATTTGTCTATAAGATATACCCCTATCTTTAATGATTTTAATTACTTCATATAATCATCATTTATATTTAGTAGGCCTACTTATAAACTATCTTGATAATTAGCAAGCTTTTCATGTCACAGGGGAAGTATAGTCAATCTGACAAATTATTATAATGACCCAATGGTTAATAATAATATACCCAAAAAGCATTGAATAAAATGCATCAATCATGGTATTTCGTCATTGCAAATAACTTTGAGTTTTGGTTGGTGATATGGGCACATTTCATTGCTAAATTTTTATATTTATGTACAGTGCAATACTTTTATTATGGAAAGCAGGCTTTCCTGACCCTTTTGGTCCTTTTATCCCACAGTTTTAAATTGGTATTCATTTCCAGCTTTGTATGTTTTCATTTGTATGTGTCTGATTATAATGTATTGTGTGCAATGCCTGCGGATGATGGTGAAAGGCCCATTGCCAAATCCATCCTCTAGTCTGGCTTTATATGTTTGCTTTTCAATGTTTTAAAATAAAATTGGAATGATTTAAAAAAAACAAAAAAAACACAAAAAAAACCTATTATTTATATTATAGTAGCCAATTATCTATGAGTTTCTTTCTATTTACAATTTAGGCCAAATTATTACAGTAGTCGTTGCAAAGTATTGTCCTTGATTTATTGATTGACGCATGGATATCGTATCGTTAAATAGATCGATATTGATATCCATTATTAATTGCATTGACGAGCATGAAATACAATAGGCATATTTAAATGCGTACTTTGAAGAATTCTTAAAAATGCGCAGCGCACTTTGATGAATTTATTAAATTGCGCAGATCCAATATCTGCGCACTTTAAAGAAATATCAAAAGTGCGCTGCGCACTTTAGTAAAATCTAATACTTTGCGCTGCGCACTTTTCTGCGTCCTTTTGCAAATTCAACACCCTCACATAGCTCTGTTAGCCGTAAAACAATTAGAAGTGCACGAGATTGTCTAGGTGTGCCGTTTTTCACCAACAAAAACCACGATAACGAGGTACATAGTCATGTATCCTGCAGTAGCGTAGCCAGGGGGGAGGGAGGAGGGTAAGGGGGGGGGGGGGGGGGGGGCAGGGGAAGGAAAGGAAAGGAAAAAAGGCGGGAAAAGGGAAAGGAAAGGGAAAGGGAAAGAAACGGTAAAGGGAAAGGAAAGGGATAGAAAGGCGTAAGTACGACAGGCAAATTAATTGGAAATTGCAGTTTTTCACGCTGGTATAAGGACGCAACGCCTCATACCCCTCCCCCTGCTTGTAATTTTCTTACTCGACAGCAATAAAAAAGTTACATGAAAAACCTGGCTACCCCACCGGGTCGAACTGGTGCTCACGGGAAAAAATACCCTTTGCCCCCCCCCCCCCCCCCCCCTGACGAGTGACCCTGGCTACGCTACTGATCCTGCAGAACAGTGATGATCATGATGATCTCAACCCATCTTTAGCTGCGATCGGATGTCGTTAAAAAGAATAAAACCACTATATTAAAGATATCGTTTTGACACTGTGCAGCCTCATCACTCACTACTAAACCACATGAAGTCTTACCTCACTTTGCTCATCCGAACTTGGTTATTTAAGTGATAGAAGCAACAGCATTGTTGTAAATTTCACTAATCAGGAAATACATAGAAATGCTGGTTGAAATCATAATAAATTGTTTGCGCTACAGTTCATTCGGTGCTCTTAGACCTGAAATCTTTTTTTGAATAGATATTCGTTAAAACATATAATTAATTTGAAGTTTTCATATGGCGTATGAACAAATGGTATTATCTTCCCAACCATTAAGGACCAAACAGCTGAGATATTGTGGTCCATCAAGTGGTTCACCGGGTTTGAATTTGTTTCCGACATAAACTCTCGACTCGTTGAACACTTCTAAATAGAAATTTAATTGTTGCGATCTTGGTTTTTTATTTCATATGCAGAATGTACGGATTTGTAGGTTTCCATGACCAGAAAGGACAGAAAATGATTACAATCCAGAGGGTTGAGCGCCAGAAGGACGTAACTCAACTTTTGGGCAAAATGAGGTTTCGGTACCAAAATAATCCATATAACCCACAGAATTTTAAGACCATAAAGACTTAACTCATAAACACTCTCAATTTTGCCTATAATTAGAAGGATGAGTTGGGTGCTACAGTGTGTTGTACGGGTCCCAAATACAAAGTTAATTATCTCAAATAATTCTGGCGCTCAACCCTCGATATGTTGTGTTAAAGTGTAAAAGGAGTTCCTCCAAGTTACACTTTTTCTGAGACACACTGACAATATGTAAATCCATTTACTTGCATTTTTATTGTCACACCAGATACAAGAACGAATCCAGAAACCTACTTGTAAAGGGGAGGGTTTACTAATTAAATTACTCAGTGCATGGACAGGGACTTGGAATAATAATTATGCAGGGAGTGTCGGACCAAAATTGGCCCGATTTTACTTTAAACCACGGGAAGGCAGGGGGCTTCAACTCATTTTGCATGTTTAGGTACACCGTTGCATGCACTGATCACGAAAATCATTGTTTCAATTTTCCCGTTTGCGCAGTGCCAATTTCGCGCACATCCATAAAACACTAAACGAGGCGTTTTAATGTTAACTAGAGCTGTAGAAAAAACAGAAGGTATATTAAAGTAAGACAAAATTATTATGAAAATCATTTCTGAAATTGTATCGAGATCAGATTGACGTGTAACTAGCTCGGGATTTGAAGATGAATATTTCAATTCTACTACTCGGTGCGCTTGGAATGGCTACATTGGCTGGTGCTGTGCCCACGGTAAGTGTTTTTAAACATATTAAACCCGGACTGTGGAAAAAATCTATTTAATTTCGGGTTGTTTTAGTTCAAGTTACCACAAGTTCATGTACCCTTTTCTTTTAACCACACAGTATACAACATTCACATGTTGGTTTGCCACTTCTGAAATACTGACACCACATGCTTACTTGCTTAATTCGAGTTGTGTTCTCGATCTACAATGGCTCTCCACACTTTCATGTCCTGCATTGCTGTCTTTAAGTGCCCGACATCCAAACCAGTGTCCTGTTTTAGCACATCGATGTATATAAGTTAGGGCAGGTCTTCAAGGTTTTCTTCTCCCATGTTTTGGTATCCAGTGAACCAGTTTTGACACACATTCTTGACTCCTAGAGCAGTGGCCTGAGAATCTTGTCCTTCTATCGCTGCTGATCTTTTGGGTGATTTTACAGCTCTGTGTTAGTTAGTTGTATGTTGCTTCCAGTGAATGTTGAGGACAGCCCTCAGCATACGAGTATAACAGTAGTCAAGTTGCTTTGCTAGCTTAGGGTGGTGGTCCATGCCTCACAGCCATAGTAACACAGATTCAACAGTTGCGGCGAACAGGCGAAGTTTGAATATTCTTGGTAGGGTGGATTTCCAGATCTTGTTCAGCTTCCCACAGGCTCTCCAAGCTGCTGCCTTACGTTGCTTGATATCTGTTTCAGTGCTTGACATCCAGGCACCTAGGTACTTGAAATGGGTTTTTTTCTTCATCTAGTTTGGTTCCATCATTTGTTCTGATTTTCACCGCACTTGTTTGGTTGTATGCCATGAACTTTGTCTTTTTTGCATTCATAGTCAAGCCAACTTTAGCCACCGATGTCTCAACCCTCTGAAGCAGATCTTGTGTCTGGTGTAATTCTTCAGACAGCAGGGCAATATCGTCTGCAAAGTCAAAATCTGTCACTGCTACAGGTCCAATCCTTCTGCTTCTTCGCTTTTCTAGATGGATGCTATAGCTATTCTCAGGGCGAAATCTAGTACAATAACACACAGATTTGGGGCAAGGGTGTCACCCTGAAGTACACCAGCTAATATTTCGAACAGATCTGTTTCTCCATCTGGAGAAATCACTTTAGCCATATGGTTCCCTTGTACATGTCTCCAACAGCATCAACGATATGTCCTGGTATGCCATAAGCGTGCAGAATTCTTAGCATTTTGCCACGATGGATGGTATCAAAGGCCTTCCTGAAGTCTATATATGTTATTATTGCTCGTAGGTTATTAGCTTTCACCCCTTCAATCAGTCTTCTCAGTGTCAGTATGTTCATAGTAGTTCTTCCTTTCCTGAAGCCATTTTGGTTAGTTCTTAGGTGTTTATCCAGCTCAGGACGAATTCTATTTAGGATCATCCGTTTTCGTACGATAGAGCTAAGACTTATGCCACGATAGTTGCCGCTAGTTGCCGCCACATAGTTGTCACTGAATTGTTGTTGTTGTTGCTTTGTATTAACAATTACTACTTCTAAAACGTACACGAGAAGGGCCTATTCTACACATCGAAAGTAAGGCTAACGAAAATCTAAAAACGCTACAAATAAACACCAAATTATATTTTCTGTGAATTACTAACGAAAATCTAAAAACGCTACAAATAAACACCAAATTATATTTTCTGTGAATTACGTGCCCATACATAGATACCAATTTAGGCAATATGAGTTCACTTGCTCAAAGGTGACCAAATGATACTTACTTGACGGCACCTACTCCTTTTCTGTTATTTAAACATCTTGTGGCCTTGCCAAACGTTCAAATGAAAGTAAAAAATGTACTTATTGATCCAAATTGATTAAGGTTGGAATCGTGACTTATGGGGGACTCAAGGAAGTTTTTTATTTTTATTTTTAAATTTTTTGTGAGTGCTGTAATTATTGAACTATTAATCAAATGCATACAAAAGTATACATTTTTGGAAAGGAAATGTATCAGAGAATCTAAATTTGGCGTCAATCTTGACCAAAAATGTTGAATTTTTGAGAAAAATCACAAATTCACTCTTTTGACCCAATTTTTTTTTTGACAAGTAAAAAATGCCCAAAATTGCTTGATTCTATGTTATGTCACTAATCTAGGGACGATTCTCTAATTTTACCTCGACACTAATCTAGGGAATCTTTTTTATTTTTTCTTCTAAAGCCGTATTTTTGAAATTTTGACCAAAAAGTTCCAAAAGAGTGATTTTTTTCATTATTTTCCCCATTTTTGGTCAAAATGTCAAAAGTACGGCTTTAGAAGAAAAAAGGAAATGATGAAATTGACGTCAAATTTGGATTTTCTGATCCATTTCCTTTTGGAATGTGAACATTTTAAGGATGACCTTTCATGTAAAATAGAAAACGAAAAGCGGGCCATCAATTGGAACATCTACCTTTAACTGAATCTAAAAATTGACTTAAAAAAGTTATACTTTATAACAATATGAAATGCGCTTACTATAAGTCTACGCTTTACAAAACGACCATATGGCAATTGAGATATATCGTGAAAAGTTCTGGTATAGCGTTATTCTCCCGGGATTGCTTTCAGTTTATTAGTCCTAGAATTGTGCTGGTATAATTATATTGTTTTATAGATGAGTGCGTGGTGAACATATTTGCATGTAGCTAGTTATATTAATTTATAACTCAAAACAGTATTCTAATCAATCATTATGTCGCACTTGCACCCAGAGCGAGTGAGCGAGATCGTATGCTGTATACCGATTATTCTTTATTTTTTTTCAAAGCGTAACAGAAGACAATGCAGTATGCAGGTATAATTATATTATAATTATGTTTTATAGACGAGGGCTTGGCAGTGGCGGATGCAGGGGGCGGAGGGGGCGGGCGCCCCGTAACATTTTACAATATACCTTTTTTGTGTACTACTGTACCTTTTTCAGTGGGGTTCCCATGGGGGTTGGGTTGGGGGCAATGCCCGTTCGGTATATTTACATTTTTTTGCAGGTTTTGTGGACAACCACATCGCTACCCCCCTCCCCCCCACCCCAACACACTTATCAGGATTCCACGAACTGGCGGGCAGCAAATTGGGCACCATTAACGATTTTTTTTTGGGTAGCAATGTACCTTTCCTTGGAAAAACGGTCTTGGTCAGCCCCCCGTACATTTTAATCCTGGATCCGCCACTGCTTGGTGAAAATATTTGCATGTAGTTTAAAACTAGGTATAAACTCAAATATGTATTTTAACCAAATTTTGCACTCGCGCCGAGAGCAATTGAGCGAGATAGTATGGTGTATAACTACCGTATTCTTAATGTTTTCAAAGAGCAACAGAAGATAATACGCAGGTGTAATATAATGTTTTATAGACGAGGGCGTGGTGAACATTTTCGCATGTTATTTTAAACTCGCGAATGAGCGAGATTGTTTGATGTATACCGTAAAACTTAAACGAATACTGAAACGTTGGAGATTTTTCAGTACTATAGGCTACATTTATTCGGTACCACGAAATGTATTGAAAATCACGATTTCACCCTATTTTCCTTTGTGATGACAGGGAGGGCTATTCTGCAATTAAATCTCACACATGATAGAGAATCATCAATCATTCTGTGAACAGAGTACCGAGTACGGTTTTCTGATGAAATATCTCTCATTATGTTCCCACTCCCTTAACACTTTTGGACCTGTGATTTTTTACATTTCGCCGGTAATAAATCATCTAAGAGTTTGTCAACCGCTTATACTATGGGTCCACGTCTACTTTTAGGGTTATGAAGATTAGTTTATACCCTTGGGGCATAATTATGTCCTTTGCAATCTTTTAACACATAGTGGGAAATCATGACATATATTGCCCGCTTAGGAGTGCTATTAATTCGGTCTGGTAAACCTATTGTTATCAATTACTACGAGAGGATTGCCTGGTTGTATAGTTAAATTTAGGGCGTGTACGAGCGATACTTCTTGCTAACTGCATGGGTGAGTTTCCATTATTTTGCAAATTACATCCACGCTCATGCGTTTAAACTATACTCAATGGGCGTTGCAATACAGCCGGTTGGTTGCACACGAGAATTATGTCATATAGTAACCAGCTTTGATGGAAGGCGAATATTTAAATTTGGTGCCGGTTTTTAGGGCAGCAATTTATAGCGCTGCTAAGCGGGCCTTGTTGCGTAATGAGACACAACCTTACATGATTTATTACCGGCGAAATGTCAAATCACCGGTCCAAATGTGTTAAGGGAGTAGGAACACTGCCCATAATCTTGGCTACGCTACAGAACAGCCTCGTGGTGGGCCTGTAGAGAGGCCACTTTATGATGGACAATTAAAAGGACAACTAATGGACGTTCTTGAACTTGAATAAATAGTGAACGTTAAACGCTTATTCAGGGCACCATTTGACCGTGACCCCTGACTTTTAACCCGACCCCCCTGAACCAGCTCGAAACCGTACTCAGTTGGGTACCATATATCCTCCTCACATTATATGTGAAATTGGGTTTCACGGCATCCTAAGAAAAGTACTATATACCAGGACTCAGACCAACTTACTCTGAATTTTCAGCTGCGATTCAGAATAAAAAAATATGACAAACTTCAAGGCGCACAACACCTAATCAATCCTCGTTTTGTGTAATGGTATAGTAACTTCCGGCAAAGCAAAAAACGATTTTGGTATAAAATTAGATCGATTTAGTCCATATTATTTAACAGGGCGTATCCAGGACTGTTTTGATGGGTGTGTGTGTGTGTGTGTGGGGGGTGGGGGGGGGGGGGGGGGGGGGGGGTGTTGTATCCTTGTGAGCGGGCATATATTTTTAGTTTTAAAACTAAAATGGTTATAGAAAACATTCCTGAAGCCATCTTGTTCTGCTTGTAAATGTAACATTGAAACTAATACGCACGTAGCGCGCCAATATTGGCATTTTTAACACTCCATTATGAAGTTTTTAACGTCCCCCATATAATACTTACAGTGGTTTGACTACGAGACCCATTATAAATATGAAACCTGTAGGAAAACTGGGCGTGAATCGAGCAAGAAAGTTCTGTTTTTGAACTAAAAATGATCCAGGAAAACGTTCCTGAAGCCATCTTGTTAAGCTTGAATAATCATGATAATGAACCATTGAAACTGGCAAATTGGCATTTTTACCACTAAAATTTTAAAAGGGTCCAGTAACGTTTTAATGTCCCCCACATTAACATTATGGACACGTAACCCCGTAACCCCCCACCCCCATTTGCCCCTACCCTTCCTTGTCCTTCCCTACCTCTTCCTCCTCTTCCCCCTGGATACGCCACTGATTATGTATTGGTAGAGCTATCAGTGTTTAAATATTTTAAAACTCATAGCGAGACCAATAGGCTACATATTGGCCGTAAAGCATCTAATGTTATCATTATGAATTGGGGTCCTTTCGGAATCAGTTTGGCGTGAGGGTAGAATGTTAAAATAAAATGAAAGATAATCTCTTGTACTTTGCTCAGGATATTTCAAAATGTTGATCACGAAAATCTATCACGTTGATGAATACACTTGCTCGAAGGCAGTCACGGGTCTCAAGGCGAGAGCCCGTGTTGAGAATAGGGTGGCGCTGTTTGAATGATCATACCGTAAAAGTTAATTGACATTCAAAGCATGACCTTTGACAGCAAGTATTCCCGACATGAACAAATTGGTACTAAGGGCAGATAAATGAGGCTGATTCGTGCTTATTTCACGTGTAATCCAATGAGACACTTATTTAGTGCTGTGCTGTGACAACAGGGATACCATTACTTTTGGGATAGGAAACTCCTACCGTGCTACGTTACTAACAGGTTGCGTTTTCTTAAATTATGATGAGCAGACAGAGGAGGAGGAGAGAGAGAGGGGGAGAGAGAGAGAGAGAGCTCGGGTAGGATCAGGATGTCTTTTGACGTCATTATTTAGCGTCACCAAGACACGAGTCCAACGTGAGTGCTGATTCGTCAACAGCGTACCGGAAATATGAACGGAATGTCTGTAGACTGAGACAAAAATAGGGGTGCAACGTGACACCTAAAGATAATGACAAAAATGACACTCTTGGGGAGTGATTTTTCCCCATTTCGATAGCTCTTGAGAATTCAGTATACTACTTGTGACACCTTTATGGCGTAACTACAGTTTTGAGAATGTAAAGGTTTCACAAATACTAATTCGGGTGTCACAATACACCCAAAGGGGGACCTTTGAAGTTTCTCCGTGCTATTTCTCTGAAACCCCAACACCCCAAAGGTGCCATCCTAGCTCATCGTTGGTCAAATGTGACACTCCTGGTTGGAACTTATTGCACCTTCGAATGTATATTCATCATTAACGCCATTGAATGTATATTTGTTAGATTTTATAGGCATATTTTTCTCATCAAATGTTTATGACGGCACTACCTTAGGGAAATGATTGCTCACAAATTAAATACATATAATTTAATATGCTGTATAAAACACCTTAAAATAGATACTTGGGCAAATATCCAAACAATTGACACCCTAAGGCGTCACCTTAACACCACTGAAGGTGTTATTTGACACCCATAGAAATGGGTCCTCAGGCGAACATCCAAAGGTGTCAAGACCCAATTGATACCCTAAAGGCGTCACCTTTACACCACTGAAGGTGTCATTTGCGAACATCCAAAGGTTTCAAGAGTAAATCAAAACCCTCTAGGTGTCATGACACACTTTAAAGGTGTCTTCCTGTCACCTTAGGATGTTCACTTGAGGACCCAAAATCTTAACACCCTTTTGGTGTCAAATTACACCCACATTTTTTTCTTCAGTGTAGACTTGCATCAAGTCCGTCAGAAAAAAAACCACAACGACGGTAATGACGTATTTAAAGAAAAGTGGCAAAAGAATTCCAAATGTAACAAATATACATGAATTAGGCCTAAAAAAAGAGTTTGATTGGCCTAACCCGACCGACCCGAAATACATCGCCGACCCTGAATATTTTTTATTATTTTGAGGGAGGAAAAAAAACAAAAACTCAAGCAAGTAAGTGTTATCATAACTTTCGAAACTTTTCGGAAATGTATGTATCTACATTAAAGGTAGATGACCCGATTTTCAACTTGATGTTTTCTATTTTACATGAAAGGTCATCCTTAAAATTGTTGCATTCCAAAGTTTGAGTTGCATAACTCCAATGGTTCTATTTTTAGAAGCGCAAGGTCAAAAGACATGTGCCCATTGAGTAGTACACAGACTGGTTGGTGGTTATCCACCTTTGGCAGTAATTCACCACATTTTAGCCTATAATTTCCAAATGAACCATTTCTGGCCCCTAATATTTTACAGACATAATGAGAAAAATATGGGGATTCTTGTGATACCAAAATATCTTGATGTGAAAAAAAAATCATAGCCCCAAAAATTGTGATCGGGTCATATACCTTTAACTTCTGTTAATTCTAATACATCAGCGATGGGCAACAACGGCCACCGCGCGGCACCATCTAGCTATCAGCCCAAATAAAGTTAAAGTTCCCAGATGACGTGGTTTCCGATCGGCAAGTCAAGTTTCACCCCTTAATGACCCTTGATCGTACGTTAATTTCAGTAAATGTTAATTTCGCACCTATTTGTACCCCATGTCATACTCTTGTTCACATACAGTGGTTTGCTGAAAGTGATGACTTTGCTGAGGAAGAAGGTCTTCTTGATGACATAGTTTGGAACCCAGCCCACAGAGCAGCGGTAGATCTTTTTTACCAACAATACGAGGCGTTGAGCGGCGTTAACGATACTACTAAACGGAAGGCAATTGCCACCTCAAAATATCTAAACCCCGATATCCGTTGGACAGATGGAAAGATTCCATATATCATAGATGCCAAATGTAAGAATGTTATTATCATTGATTATTATCATTAGGCCATGCAATTGATTCATAGTTTCCTGTTGGAGATTTTAAAAGTGGAACCAGGTGAGAATTCATTATTCATTATTTTGTGTCAATTCATTATCGACTTCCAAATGAATATGACTTGCAATATTTGAGCGGTTTGAATACCAGGATGTACATGAAAAAAGGGTTATTGCTCCCTATATACATCGTATATAAAGGCTCCGAAAAAACCGCGATTTCCCGTTTTTGCAACCCAAACCGAGATAATCCCGTGAAAATAAATCAAATCTGAGACCGTAACCATGGTAACCGCCAACAAAAACTGTCACTCGTGTCGTGCGCTATACAAAATTAAAAAAGATCATGACCATCCACAGAAATATCACTATTTGATTTCTAACTTTAAACGGTAAATAAGCTGACTGTCAGTCCAATTTTCTTCTCTGCGTGACAACATATTAATTAGTAAAAGTTATCCCTGGTAGAGAAGTTTCATAATTTTCATTTGTTTCCATTTTTTTTGCCGGTCTGATTCCGTTTTAAGTGTTAACGACTAAAAGTTTGTTTTCACTCATCAACAACAGCGCAGTTTTTGCGATTACGTCATTCCACGTACGATCAGTAAATTGGTGGTTCAAAAAACCGTAATTACCGCGACAGCGTAACATGGTAAAAAATAACACACTGGGAACCGTGTGGAACAGAAAAGATATTGTTAACCTCAGCTCGGGCATGCCAAAGTTCTCTCGCGCACGTGTTGAGAAGCAACGCGCATTTTATGTTTTTCAAGCAGATTGTCGAAAAGGGTAACGCTTGTTTACATCGATAAGGTATTTCCCTAAGTTAGCAAATTATGATCATGGATTACTTCCGTACGATCGAAGGAAAAACATTCATTTTAAAAGAGAAAATGCAATGTATTTACATTTAATGAATTATAACAAAATAATGAATTATTGACCCATAAGCCAATTCCGACCCGCCCGCCAACAGCCTGAGGAAACTGTCAGCGTGTTTTTACTGAAGAAAAAAAGCAGGCATATGACTGCTAACGGATTAAAATCCCCCAGTAAAAACACACCACCACCGGCATTTGCCCGCTCATACCGGTTTTTTTCTCCTGGATTTTAGATGCCTTTTATCCTTCGAAACCAAGGATAATAGCGGTTGAAACCGGTTAGGAAAAGCAGTCTTTCGTCAGTATAAACACGCACGGTTCCAGCTCAGCGCGTTTGCCGATGGTAAGCGGAAATGGGTATAGTCATGTGACATCAGACTAGCGCACTGTAAATGTCGTACGGCAGACGCCATTTTGCTACTGTCAATACCACAATGCATCGCGAGTGACCTGCTTACGACCTTTCACTGGCATTTATTATAATGAGGTCAGCGGCAGCCGGCAAGTTTGTTTATCGTACTGCAATAAAAACACGTCTCTCACACGAGCAACCGGCTTTTATCCTGCTTTTTATAAGACGGGTAAAAGCCGGTTTGCTTAATAAAAACACGCTGTATGAATCAATTGCAGAAGGCCTTATATAATTCCCTGCGCCGCTGCATGCGTGTGAATCAGCATGTTGCAAGACCCGGGGATTTCTCCCCCCAAAAATGAAGTGAAATATCTTTACCTTGTTTAGATAGATGATATATGTAATAAACCTCTCATGTAATGATTTGTCAAAGATTCAGTACAAATGTAAAAGTAAAAGACATTTCATCAACATTTCCGAAGGCCTCTTAATAATGCTTATCTTGGTTAAAAATCACCACCAATAGAATCGGGGAGATCATCATTTTGCTTCAGATAACAAATCACAATTGGTAGTCAAGCTTGTTAAAGTAGACATGAAATAAATTGTCAACCGATTTTTTTGGCACTAGTAACAGAGTAGGCCTACAATAGGCGCTTTAACCTGTTTTGAGCAAATTAGTGCTGTACAATTTTATCATGTACATAAGTAGGCTATTTCTTTTCGCCTGATGATTGGACAAAAGGACCGTATGGGATTGTCCACGAAACTCAGAGTAGCGATATATTCCGGAAGGTCTATACCTCTGAATTTGTATAAGCTCTGCCGTTTACGGTATTGAGCACTTTGTTCAATGGCTAGTCTAACCAGAAACGGTTGTCAATTACTAAGTATATAGGCTATTACGTATGAGAAAAATCCAACTTCTGAACAAATGAGGGCTCCCTCCATGGAGGATCTCTTATTGCCCCTTGAATATGTTGAAGTAGGTTATTGTTAGTAAATATTCTCAAATGTTACTCTGCTTGGCATTTTAACCTGTGCCCTCTGTGCCCTAACAGAGACCGAACATTATCAATTTATATGGTTTCACATGCATGAGATAAACGAATTGTTGTTATTTGTTGGATTTGTTTTCTGCTTTATTTTAGTTGGCGAAGAAAAGTCTAAGGATATCTATGATGTCATTAAACATTATATTGACAACACAAACCTCAAGTTCTTTCCGAGAACCAGTGAAACGGACTACGTGATTTTCACTCTCTTAGACCCTGCCAAATCGTAAGTAAATAATATCGACTTATAGGCCTACATCATTGAATTTGCACAACAAAAGGAATAAAATCAACAAATTTACCTCTAGTGACCTTTGACTCCAATGTCACGATTGACTTTGTTTCTTGCCTCATAAAAGTGCACGAGGTTAAACAGTTTTGGTTAAAATCTCTTAAATTTCTTAAATTCTGAATTTACTTATACAAAGTTTAGCAATAGCTCCCACATAGTTAATGAAATTGTAATCAAAATTCTTGGATTTATGTACGGGTTAAAAATAGCATTTTTAACTTTAAATTTAAAAACAAAGCAATACTTGACAATTTCTGCATGCAGTTCTATTAGTCGGGTTATTTTGTGATTTGACCCAGAACAAATTGCTACAAAAGGTTTTTCAACTGATTCTGCTTCCAGGTGATATCTAGAATGGCCAAAAGAAAGTCCCTAAAAATCTCACTTCCGGAAAGTGTTTATTTTCAAGATGTCGGCCAAGATGGCCGCCAACATCATAAAATGGCTATAACTCTGGTATTATTCACCCTAGAGATGTAAATCTGATATTTTTTCCTAGGTTTTAGGGTGTGATAAACTCAATCAGGCTGGTTTAAGGTTTCCTAGACACTCAGGTGCACTCTACAACAAAGATGGCGTTTAAGATGGCCGCCAATATCTTAAAATGGCTACACTCTGGTATTAATCACCCTAGAGATGTAAATTTGGTATTTATTCCAAGGTTTTAGGGTGTGATAAACTCAATCAGACTGGTTTAAGGTTTCCTAGACACTCAGGTGCACTCTACAACAAAGATGGCGTCCAAGATGGCCGCCAATATCATAAAATGGCTATAACTCTGGTATTAATCACCCTAGTGATGTAAATGTGGTATATATGCCTAGGTTTTAGGGTGTAGTAAACTCAATCAGACTGGTTTAAAGTTTCCTTGACACTCAGGTGCACTCTACAACAAAGATGGCGTCCAAGATGGCGTCCGTCCAAGATGGCCGCCAATATCATAATGTGGCTATAACTCCGTTATTATTCATCCTGGGTATCATGTACAAATTTGGTGTTCATCCTTAAGTTTTTGGGGGTAATAAACTCAATCCGACTAGTTTAAATAATGTTTAAAATCCAATAAATAAACACTTAAAATAAATAGACTAGCAGTATAGTATGTGAATTCATTTGATATCCCTCATCCCATTCCCAACATCACACACTTGAAGTTCACTGTCCACTCCCACCCTTACCCTATGGGATTAAGTAAACAATTACTCATAACTAATAGGGGTTCATTCTTAGACACATATATATTTTTAGGCCAAACAAAGTGGCAGCAGAAGAAAAGCGTTCAAAAATGTCTTGTATACCGCCATCATTAGTTGCAACCAGGGCAGAATCATCTGAGTACAGCTCCCTGATAATATATTTCTCTCACTTTGGTTAAGGTTTTGAGTCTTGACAGATTGAACAGCTTTTAATCTGAATGAGTCCTGATGCGCACTACCTTGTCTAGGTTTGTAGCCATTGTTTCCAAAACTGCAGCAAGATACAGAGCAAACAAAGTTGGAGTAAGGCTTCACTAACATTTCCTCCAATGGACACCTTTCCAAACATGCCCTCAGGGAACAACTCGATCATTGTCTATATCTGGGCATTAGTATACTTTGAGCACCTCCCACAGAGTTTTTCGGTCCACCGTATCAAACGCCTTGGAGAAATCAACAAAGGCTACTACTATACAATAGTTGTTGCTGTTCTACAGCCTTCTTCTGAAGTTGCCTCAAAGTGAAAATCATGTCATCGGTTGCTCTATCAGCCCTAACGCCACACTGCCTCTCATCAGGAAGTACCTCTTCTGCGATAATCTTAAGCCGGTTGAGGATTATTATGGACAGTCACTTTTGTCACCCTTGTTCTTGTAATCATTGCGACTTTAAAGTCCTGAGGGAAACATTCGCTTTGCCAGCAAGCATTGAATTGAATAGGTCTAATGATTTAGTCTTTAGTACATCTGATGGTATGCCATCTTGCCCTGGTGTTTTACCACTTCTGGTGTCATTCCAGCCTTATCCTTATCAAGTTCTTCCATAGTGATATGTTCACATAGCTCCTCTTTTGTTGCTATAGTAGTGATCCCTTGACAAGCTTTGTGGTCAACTGTACCTTGTTGGTTTATAGTAGAGTACAGAAATGTTCCCTCCAACGCTCAGTGATATCATTTAAATTGGTGCACAGCCTGCTCCCATTTGCAGTTTTCACTGGGGCCACTGTATTACTTCTTGCATGGTCCATATATGGTTTTTAGACCTGAGAAGAGCCCATGAGTGTCATTCTGCTTGACATTGCTTCAAGATCAGCTGTTTTTTATTCCACCATTTGACCTTCAAAGCTCCGACCTCCTTTTGAACTTTAGATTTGATGTTCCAACAATGCTTGAATTCGGTCATCTTGTTCTGGGAACCAGTCAAGATTTTTTTCGTTTAGGATGAGTGGTGACCAAGTATTTCGATAGCGGTTGAGAGGATGGATTCTCTAAGGAGATTCCACTGTTCTTCAACATTATTTGGATCTGAGATGATTTTGTTGCCTTGAAAAGATTTTGTCATTGCTGTTTCAAGTTTCCCTTTGTGTTCTTCATCTTTCAACTTGTTGACATCTAATTTCTTGGGTGCATTGCTAGGAGACGGAGTCTGATTTGGGAACGTACCATGTAGTGGTCAGTTGAGCATTCTGCTCCCCTCATTGCTTTTGTTAAAAAGACATCAGCAAGATCTGTCCTACATGTCACAATGTAGTCAAGTAAATGAAAATGCTTTGACCGAGGGTAAATCCAAGTGAAGAAACTCTTCTCTGGTTGAAAGAAAAGTATTGGCAACTCACAAGTTTCTTTCCACGCAGAAATTCATCAGAAGGTCACCATTAGTGGGTTTTTTCCTTTGCCAAATTGACCAATTACACTTTCATAGGTACTATGAGCCATGCCAATCCTCGCATTAAAGCCCCCCCCCCCCCCCAGAATAAGCGGTTTGTCTGCCTTGGGTACTTCATCAACTACTTTGGCCAGGTCTTGGTAAAAGAACTCCTTTTCTTCATCTGCATATAACATGGTTGGTATATATACATTGATAATACTTAATTAAGAAACGGTCCTTTCCAACGGGAATACGTAATTGTATGAGACGTTCGGATATTCCTGTGAGAAGTGTTGGTAATTAGCACTTTTATTAAAGATGGCAAATACTGCATCCCTTCTTCCATTGGGTTTCCCAATCCAGTAGAAAGCATGAGTGCTTTCTTCAATCTGAGCTTGTCCTTCGATCCTTTATGTCTCTTGTAAACCGACAAAATCAATGTTGTAACTTTTCAACTCCTTGGTTATCAAAGCAGTTCTTCTTTCTGGTATTGAGTCATTATCTAGCATTCTTTACCCAACCTTTTCTAGGGGCGTCCCCTTCTGAGGCAGGCAGTGCTATCCCTGAAGAGGGCTGCCTGGACACTCACATATCTACCTCTTCTCTGTTGTTGCTCAGAAGATTAAACAATGTTGCGACCATCGTGAGTGTGCATTGGATTTTTATCAAGGAAAACAATAAATTTTGCCAAAATGGCAGCCATTTTGGACGCCGCCATCTTTGTTTTAGAGAGGACCTGAGTGTCTAGGAAACTTTAAACCAATTTAGTTGAGTTAAACCAATTTAGTTGAGTTTATTATCCCCTAAAACCAGGAATAGATACCAAATTTACATCTCTATGGTGATTAATACTTTTCAGAGTTAGAGCCATTTTATGATATTGGCGGCCATTTTGGCGGCCATCTTTATTGTAGAGTGCACCTTAGTGTCTTGAAAACTTTAAACCAGTCTGATTGAGTTTATCACACCCTAAAACTTAGGAATATATTCCAAATTTACACCTCTAGGGTGTTTAATACCAGAGTTATAGTCATTTTATGATATTGGCGGCCATCTTGGACGCCATCTTTGTTGTAGAGTGCACCTGCATGTCTAGAACACTTTAAACTAGTCTGATTGAATTTATCACACCCCAAAACCTAGTAATAAATACCAAATATACATCTCTAGGGTGATTAATACCAGAGTTATTGTCATTTTATGATGTTGGCGGCCATCTTGGACGCCATCTTGAAAATAACCCCTTTCCGGAACTTAGATTTTTAGGGACTTTCTTGTGGCCATTCCTGATATCACCTGGAAGCAGAATCAGTTGAAAAACCTTTTGTAGCAATTTGTTCTGGGTTGAGGTGTTTTTTTATCACAAAATGACCCGCCTATATTGACCAAGCTAGGTTTTCTTGGTTTCTTGGTTTGGTTTGGTAAATGTGTACAGTTTTGCAATCACATGCTAATAGGATGGCTTCGCACCCAAAAAAGTATCTGTGCTGTACTCATACCCATCATTTGTTTTGTTATTTTTTATTGGAAGTGGTTGCGGCATCTCTTGGATCGGAAGAATTGGAGGGGGGCAAGAGATCAATGTAAAGATATCATCTTCATGTGATTATTGGGTAAGTAGGCCTATCACTAGTACTTCCGTCAATATCAGTAAAAAGGTTATTGCACCGTAGGTTGAGTATATATTTAGGTCTATCAATTATTGTGTGTCTAGTGGGGGGTGGGGGGGGGGGGGGGCGGTGGGGTGGTTTATATTATACAATTATATTACATGTATAAAAAGAAAATTGTCTTGTAATATTGCAGAACATAATAATGCAAAAGTTGGAAAGTGGTGTTGTAGTCAGTGGCGTGCGCAAGGGGGGGGGGGGGGGGGGGGGGTGGGGGGGGGGGGGGTGGGGGGAGGGCAGGGGGCCTAGCCTCCACTATTGAAATAGTGGGAAGGGGGAAGGTCAAAAAAATTCGCACGGTCACATTATTACGCAGTCCAAAAAGCACCACAGTTAACAAATAATGGCCAATCGTCAGTGTCTTAATCAGTTTTTACAAATAAAAAAGGAATTTATTTTTAAATAAAAGGCGCAAATGGCCAATTTTTCAAGGGTTAAAACGCATATAATCCCTATTTTCGAAGAGTGGGGCGGGGGCACAAAGGAGGGCGGGGGCACAACAAATTCTGTCGGGGGGGGGGGGGCAACTGCCCCCCCCCTGAGCTACGCCAATGCATTAGTTGTTGACTGTGGTGTCTTTTTTATTGTGCGAATTTTAGTCTGTGCGATTTGATTTTGCTGTGCGAAATTTTGTTACCGTGCGATGCGAATTTTTTTGAAACCTACTTTATTAACCTATTTATTGAGTAGCCTAATTGAATACATCATAGACTTTTTAAATCAATGAAAGCATAATTATCTTAGACCAATCTATTTGTTTACAATGAATAAATAAATAAATAAATAAATAAATAGAGAATAAATAGAGAATAAATAGGTGAATAAATAATTAAATCACAGAAAAGCATTTATTCACGTTTTTAATTCAAAATCCAATGTTTGATTAATTACACAACGTAATTTCTGACAAATCCCAAGAGCAACAAAGAAAGTGATCGATTTGGGGCTCGAAATCACGCGAACTCGTTTTTCAGATCTAGATTACAAGTCTGACGCCTAACCGACTGATCTAACGGGGTAGATAGTAAACGTTGCAATGACACACTTGACACACTTTCAGATTATGTTTATATCAATGGGGGCGTTCCCCAAGGCACTTAACTTGGGCCTCTTGGTTTTCAAATTTTAATTAATGATGCAGCTTCTGATGCAAGTACAGAGTATTGAAAATATGTTGACGACTTAACATTTGCAGAAAATCACAATGTGAAAGTCACAATAACATGCTATGCTGCCTCAATTCAGCAACATCTTCGCCTCGACTTTACGCTCATTTTGTGGGAGCAGGTCACATATTATATACCGTATATTGATTTACTCCTTCAGTTTTTTGGAAATACAGCGCACGAGATTGGACACGCTATCGGGTTTTTTCACGAGCAGAACAGAAGTGATCGAGATGATTACGTAATTGTACATAAAGATGCTGTGAGTGATGCAAATTGGAGTAACTTTATAAAAGAGGCCAGCAATAATTACGGGATACCCTACGACTATGGATCCCTGATGCAGTACCATGGAAAAGTAAGTTATTGAAATTCAACTGAAGTCAATTGCGAATAAAATGCTATGTCGGGGTTGGGAAGGTGTGTACCGACCGGGGAGGGATGTGTACAGGATGTCTCAAAAAAACACCCGTGCACGTGTTTACCCAACTTATTGACCATGAACGTCTAGAATTTGGTGAAACAATTGTATACATACTGATAGACTAAACGCTTAGCTTTCATACGCCGTTTATTTCATCTTATTTGGTTTTGTCAATCCTGAGATATGATCAATTAACTAAAGCTACCTAAAATCGACGTTGTGCCACTTTTACAGAAAGAATGCTTAAGATAAGCATTAAAACCCTCGTCCTCCTAAGGGAGGGTGGTCGCCGATTGCGCTAGAACGCAAAGAACAGTGACCTAGGCCGTCTAGGTGATCGCTTTTACATCCCCTGCGCTCATTTTGACGAAAACAAATTGAGGCTGCCACCTTACCCGGGGGTAGGGTAAGCCGTCAAAGTCCGATAGTAGACGGGTGGTTGCCACCTTACAATTTTTTTAAATCGCCATTTTGAAAAATATTTTAAATGTATGGTCCTGAATTATTTTAGCATAGGCCTATGTTAGAAACACCATTTCCCTCACTTATAAGCAAAAAACCGGGTGAAATTCCGATATTTAGAGCTGTTTTGGCGAAGATTTCTGTGATATTTCACTGTCCAGCAAATACGGCGGGATTTTGAGGTCGGCCATGTTTGGTGACGTCATTGTGACATCATGCGTGGGATGTTTGTACTTGTTTTGGTATGTATGGATAGAGAGAACCTCTAGCTATAGTATGGTACCCAAATAAGCATACTCTGCATTTCGGATTGGATTTATTTAGGGGGTAGTAACAACACTCCCTCTCCGGAGTAACCCTTTCTATTCATTGCAAACTGTAAAGTGGTACAACGTCGATTTTATGTAGCTTTAGTTAATTGGTCATATCTCAAGATTGACAAAACCAAATCAGATGAAATAAACGGAATATGAATGCTAACCGTTATGTCTATCAAAATGTTTACAATTGTTACACCAAATTCTATAAGTTCATGGTCAATAAGTTGGGTAAACACATGTACGGGTTTTTTTGAGACACCCTGTAATGGGGTGGAGGATTGATACATAGCGTAGAGAGTGACTTGAGACAATGCTGTGTATGCATTGAATGGCCTGGATGCCGCCGGGGATATCGATCCCAACACATGCTACAATATGCTGGTTCCCTGCACCCTGGATCCCCGGGCCAACTCATCCATAGGTGCAGGTACAGGGTTCGCATTTGCCGCAAATCAGCAAATTTGTTATCATTCTAAGCGTGAAGCTGGCTTGATCATGAAGCTAAAGGGTTCAACAAGAGAAAGTATACACTTTGTTTATGTCATTTTGAGTAACATTTAATTTTTGTTATGACCAAACAGGCTAGATAGGCATTTAGATGAATCTTTTAGGCATCATTTGATACAAAATTTGCCCCCCAAACAACAAAAATAAACCATGATTAGCACCATTTAAAGAAAATTGGTCACTTTTCAAAAGTCACATTTTCAACGCACGCAAGCCGCGAGAAAATGCTGTACGTGGCACTTTGAATGGCCGGGAATGAAATGGATATTGATCACACAGTGGGGATGCGTTGGGCTGTGCCTGAGTGAGCGGGCTATTTGATTATGGACAGGTAACATGTGGTATTTTCTTCCCGCGTAGTGTATTGAAAATGTGACTTTTGAAAAGTGACTAATTTTCTTTAAATGGTGCTAATCATGGTTTATCTTTGTTGTTAGGGGGGAAATTTGGTATCAAATTATGCCTAAAAGATTCATCTAAATGCCTATAGCCTGTTTGGTCAAAACAAAAATTGAATGTTATTCAAAATGACATAAACAAAGTGTATACTTTCTTTTGTTGAACCCTGTATAATACACATGGCTTGATCGAATTTATTTGTGGATCTATTTTTCGTCAATCATGAATATGCATGACTTTTATGCCAGCAAATCAGCTTGGAAATGGGCGTGTACCTGTCCCGGGTACCTGCATCTACGGATAAGTTGTGCGGAGCCCATTGCAGGGAACAAGCATATACCCATGCATGACAGTTTGATGCTGCATGACAGTTTGAATTTAAAGGCACATTAAGTGGTGTTGAAAATTTTAAATGTTTAAAAATTTACTTCAGAATTCAAGATGAACATTAAAAATGGCCATTACTGTTGTTTCTACTAGCAAAAACACAGCAAAACTTGATTAAAACAATATCATCGCTATTTATTGAAAAACGCCCTCTATGCAAATATGGTTCACGTTATGTATCACGCGTACTGCAGGGGGATACTGTCGGACGTTGAATCGACGTTTTCTTGTACATAGAGGGCTGATTTTTCTTAATACTTATAGGTGTAAGTTCATACATGTAATACAATTATAAAAATATACTAATCCCAGTTTTTATCATAATTGAGGGCGCATCCTCCAACACATCTCTTAGTGCCCCTTTAAGGCGCGCAGGGGAAATGTGCAGTGATCAAGCACTGGATATGTGCTTGATAACCTTCGAACTTTTCTCCCGCGTAGTGTATATCATATTTTTAAAGTTTTTGATGTTATTTTGTTGTTATATAATTGTATGCCATTTTTTGATGTATGTTATGTGTACAGCGCATTGATCTTTTGGAAATGCGCTCTATAAGCACCGGTAAATAATAATAATCTATATACTAATTTTCGGTCCCTCGCCTGATTAGATAGTTCAATAATAATTTTACACTCGCGTCCCTCTTCAACTGAAAAAGCGTGGTAATTGCGCCTCTAATAGACGAGCTAATTAGATAGTTCAATGCCAGTATTTTCCCGTTTTCAGACATGCGCAGAAAGGATCACAGATGATAATCCGAAATGTTGAATTTATTTTACTCGGATAGCTACTGTTCGGGCAAAAATTGTGGTTTTCGGAGTGAGTGATGACATATGGTCTTCACCCAAAATATTTTCATCAGGGATATAGCTACATTTCTGTATATGCGGCCGTTTGTTATTCTTAAAGATCGCATGAGTACAAGCATTTATACGTGACTATCCGTCCGACAAATAAAATTATTTTACGACATTTTCTAAATGTAAATAAAAACTCTTACACAGATCTTAAAGTGACACTCTCGCATTAGTAACATAGATGAACGCGTAGTTTGCTAACGATAAAGAAACTGTGGCGGTACCATAACAACAGTTCCTATGTTGAAGCTGCGCGACCGCGTTTATCATGGTGCGCGCGATTCAGCGCACACGTAATGACGCATACAAAGTGTATACGCGTTTGTGGCGCAAACTGCACATTGTAACGTGGCAGGGTGAAAGCAGGCAGTCCGTACACTCTAAGAAAAAGGATTGGCTGTCCCGTATATGGTTTAAAGGTTCTTTGATTTTAAAGGCCCCCAAAAGGTTCTGTAGAGAACCTTTAGCGGTTCTAAAGACCAATGTTTGCCCATATTTTGCCCACTTTGAACCTTAAAATGGTTCTTTTTGGAACCTTTTAAGGTGATAAGGGTTCCATACGTGACAGCCAAGAACCCCTCTGAAGCACCCTTTTTTCTAATAGTGTACCCTAAAGCCACCTCCTCCTCTCCGCACTTGGATATAAGGGCACATGGGGCATCTGGATAAACGGAACGTGTTTTTTGTGTGGTACATTATCATGATTATTATAGAGTGTCTGGATTATTAAGGGCATCCGTGGTATCTGGATTACGGGGTTCACTATAAAACGAGTCTCAAATTACCTGGATACTAATACTATGCACAGGTGGGCCACCTGTGATAACTGCATTTTAAGGGTGTACACTCAGATAGTATCTCGGGAGGCTTTATAGAACACAGCAAACATGACAAAGGGACTACATACGTTAAGGCCCCACATGCCTATTGGAGGAATAATGTATTTAATGTAAATAGGCCAAACAAAACCCAGATGGCACACATTGTGTAAAGTACAAGCGTGGAATGGTACAAGTGATCTTGATGATAGAATCGGCCGACCATAAAACTAAACGACCGACTATAAAACTATAACGCTCAGAACGTAGGTCTACTGAATTACCGTGGATACAGTATGTGCATGCATATGGGAAGTGGCGACACCAGCACCAAAATGTTAAAGGAGGAAAACGGTGTGGTGGGGCAATAAAAGAATCGGGGGAGACATTTAAAATCTAAATTTTAAGTAACTTTCAATTTTGACATTAAAATTCAACTTTTTATTATTTGGGGTTCAAAATAGGTAGAGACATGCGCTGACAGGAGGTACTAACTGGGTATTAAGAACACGTTGATGGAGTAGGCCTACTTGGATTAGGAACATGGGTATCTGTATTATTTAAGAGCACATTGGGCCTAGGCTCATGGTGTATTAAGGGCACCATGTCACTTACATGATATCAAGGGCACTTTAGTACCTGAATTATTTAAGGACATACTCTTGATATTTATATAAACATTTATAACGCTATGATATACTCACCTCTGCCTATGTGATAGGCCTATGACTTTTACTGCCCGCTATCTTCGGCACCCGCGTTTAATTTACTTGACTATGATAAAGTAAGGGCACCTGGGTATCTCGAGATAACGGCACACTGCAGTACTGTAGGCCTACCTTGATTATGTGGTATTCGGTGCATTATTAAGGGCACCAGGGGTAACTGGAGTAGGGGGTAGGGCTTAGGCCTATGGGGTCCCTGGATATAATGGGACAACGGGTAGGCCTACCTGCATTTCAGGTCTCATGGGAGGCCTATACATAGGTATCTGGAAACACAAACGTAGGCCTACCTAGATTAACATGAGTAAGGCACATGTATACCTGGATTATCAAAAGCACCTGCGCTATTCGGATTATTTATAGGGCCCTGTCTGCATTATGTATACATATGTAGGACATGTTCTTGATATTATTGTATCAAATTTTCTTACGCTTTGTTTACTTATTCCCCGTGAAATCTTCTAGCGGGTCCAGCGCGTAGCGCTGGTGCCCGCTAGTAATAATAATAATGCGTCACAGATTTAATTAGCCAAAAAGAGTCATCTAAAAATGTCTATCTAGCCTGTTTGGTCAAAACATAATCGGAAGCCTATAGGACATAAACAAAGTGTATGACTTTCATCTGGTAAACCGCATTCATTTGGATTTATCCAGGTAGCGATATTTTTTACCGTAAACAACATTTGGATTTAAACTGATAAACATGTATGTATACAAGTGTTTTGCACTTGTACTTACATTACATTATATCCTATGGCGAAAAAATATCAGACAGGATTTAACGCAAAATTCTATGCTACCGGGATTCGAACCAGTAACCTTTCGTTCATATGACCTGTTCGATAGCCATTAGACCACGAGGAGTTGGCTGACAGCGATTGGAATTTCAATCGATATGATTTACGGAATAAAGCTAATCTGTTTTAACAATATATGTAATACAATTAAACGTGCGTAAGTCGAAATGAATAGCGCACAGCGAGCTTTCTTTGAACTACGCCCGCGCTACGATGTTATTATCACGCATTTTAACTAGCCTATCCAAATGTTGGTTACGGTAAAGAATTTTGCATCCAGGTAGTCGCAATAATCACTGCCTTTTAAAACCGGGCGATTTTCAGCGACCATGTGTAACCTGCTTAAACAAAACCTAGACAAATTCGATATATTTAGGTACAATACGCATTAAGAAATTATAACACTGATATACTAACACTACCTGTTCCTGTAACATATTTGTGTCGTCGACTCCAACATTGCTAAATAACAGTTTCATACTTTCTAGTTTCATTGAGGTCTCATGTAAAGGTCTTACATCGATTGTGCATAATCATGATATAAATGTTAAACTGAAAGAGCGGGGCTCACAGAGAAAGCTGATGGATTATGTTGATTTTGGCTGGGTTAGGGTTATTCAAAGTTGCATGGTATAATTAACCTGGTGTATAATCTCTTCACTAATAGGCATTCAGCAAGAATCTCGCCGTGACCATGGAGGCAAAGGACAAGACCGTCACAAAACTTGGACAGAAATATGGTCTTTCATCGAGGGACAGCGAGCTTGTGTACAAAATGTACAATGGTGGTAAGATATATTTATACCAATATTACGTGTATATCTCGGGTAAAAACATGGAGATTTCCCGGAAAATATATTTTTATTTAATAATGTTGATTTCCTCAAATTGCCAAATTTTCTGATGGATGGATAAATTGAATGGCTTAATTGATCGAGTCATTTTATATTATAAATGTTTGACTTTCTTTCCCTACAAAACAGATGATAGAATTTTCATGAAAACTGATGGGAAGGACTACCGAGGAAAAATCGCAACCACCGTTGAAGGCAACGCATGCCAAAATTGGAAAAGCCATAAGGGAAGCTTTACAGATCAGAATTATGTTTTAGGCAGTCTAGGTGATCACAATCATTGTCGAAACCCAACCCCTAACAGTTTTGCACCGCTGACCAGCCCTCCAACCAAACCGTGGTGTTATACGTCAAGTGAAGAAGCGTCCAAGAAATATTGTAACGTTGGTTCACCGAGGACGTGTCAAAGTGACAAACCTGGCGGTAAGTTAGGTATTTATAAATAATAAATAATAACAAATAATAAAGCAATCCATTAATGGATTAAAAAAAAATTCCTTTTCATGGGTTTTCATCCCTTTCCGACCTTCTGCAAGCCGTATAGTTGAATTTCTATTTTTTTCTCGACACATTTAGTATAAGAACTAATAGACCTATAACATAATACCTTTCAAAGTTAACCAACTTCCCGGAAAAACATCGATAACGAAAATGACAAGCTTAAAACGGTCGTTTTAAATAATAAACTTCAACATTTTTTATAAGCCAAATGATGTGCCAGAGACTTTCGAGGTGCTATAATTTGTCGGTTTGCTCTCATAAACGATTGCATATTTAGTACATTCAGTTTATAATGATATGTCAGGTGTGCGGATATCGGAAATTACGCACACGATTTCTGGGAAAGTTCATTTTAATTTAAAAGCGCACATTAATAAATGCCCTTTATATATTTGTTTGGTAAATTTGCTTCATTTATTCGTAACAAGACCTTAGAAAAACTTGAATTAAGAATCAAATTCAACAGTTTAAAATTGACATCAGGCCGGGGAAACCGTGTTTTTGTGGTTTGGAGAGCCTTTCAGTGTGAATAATAAATAATAATAATAATAATAATACATTACATTTATAAAGCGCATACAACAAAAAAGTACCAGAGCGCTGTACATACATATAAAAACAGCAATATACAAAGATACCAGGGCCCTTGGAAGTATATTTTTGATGGGGTGCTGTAAACATGTAAATGTGTAAGTCTTCACCACTTCGGCGTGGGGTCCGGGGCGAAGCCCTTGGCGGGGGTTCAGGGGGCAGAGCAATGGCGCATGGACTGTTCTGATTGGGGGTGGGGGCAAAAAATAACCTGAAGCCATCTTGTTGATCTTAAATATTGAAACGTTGAACCAAATACGCGCAAAGCGCGAAAAAATTGTGAGTTTAACACTTAAAAGGTGATGTTTTTAACATCCCCCGCATAATATTTAGGGTATTTGGTGTGGTTGGAGGGCCATTATAATATTAAAACTCTAGAAAACATGTGCGCGGAGCGCGTAAAATTTTGAGCTTGTTCAGCTTAAATAATGAAGTATTGAAATTAATACGCGCGAAGCGCGCAAAAATTGGCATTGCTAACACTTAAATGGTCCAGTATGACGTTTTTAACGCCCCCACATAATATCGACAATATTTTGGTATGGTTTGAGGGCCATTATAATGTTAAACCTGTAGAAAATTATGCGCGTGGAGCGCGCAAAATTGTAACTAAAATGGTCATGGAAAACTGTCCCGAAGACACCTTGTTAAGCTTAAATAATTAAATATTCAAATTAATACGCGCGCGAGCGAGCAAAAAATTGCATTTCTAACACTAATGGTCCAGTATGATAATAACGTCCCCCACATAATATTCAGAATTTTTGGTGTGGTTTTTGTATTAAAACTTTGGTCCAGTATGATGGGTTTTTTTAACGTCCCCCACAAATTCGAATATTTGGTGGGTCTGAGGGCCAATATAATGTTAAAATTTGCAAAAAATATGGTCATGGAAAACTGTCCTGAAGCCATCATGTCAAGCTTGAATAATGAAACATTGAAACTAATGTTCGCAAAAATTGACATTTCTAACACTTAAATTGGTCCAATATGACGTTTTGAACGTCACCAACATAATATTTAGAATATTTTGCATGGTTCTAGGGCCATTATAATGTTAAATCATGTATAAATTGTGTGCGTGTATGGAGCGCGCAAAATTTTTCATTTTTTGAACTAAAATGGACATGACACTGACACTGTATATTTTTTCAAAAATTTTGAAATCTAGGCCCCCATACACACTGTCAGAGGTGAGAAATACACGACTTTGGTCATATTGAATTGTTATGTAGTGTATGTAATTCCAAAATCTTAAAATCTTAGGGGGGTGGGGGGGGGGGGGGGGGGTGGTGCTGCGCACCCCTTAACTTATTATTGGACTGACAATGTATATTTTTTCAAAAATCTTAAAATCACCCCCTCTCAAAGACCAAGGGGGTGCTGCAGCACCTCAGCACCCCCCCTTCCCAGGGGCTTGAAAGATACAATCATAAAAATAAATAAGTGAACGTGATATACAGAATAAATCATTAAGAACTCCAGTATGATACAGATACATAATTATTAAAAAATATATGTGAGTTATAAGTTAAAAAGTCACAAATGTAAATATTGCACAAGGGAATGATAAAAATGGACCAAAAACATCCATTACACATGATTAAAAAGATGGGTCTTTAGTTTCTTTTTAAAAATGGACAATGAGGCAGCACTCCTTGTAAAATATGAATCCGATGTCATTCAAAGTATGGCAAACCATGGTGGTCCGAGTAGAACTCTGAACTCATCAAGTTATAGCATAATATTAAAAAACATTTGTGATATATATACTTGTAGTAAGATTTCCCGTATCAAAGAATGAAAAGAAAAAAAACCCACACGAAATGATCCCTTTGTTGTGGAATGTCCGATATGGGTCCATTTCCCCCCGAAAATCGGTAAATATTTAGGTCAATTTTCATTTTGCTAGCGGCACATCCCTACCAAAGAAATATCTGAAAACCCCCGCACCCGGGGTGTAGGGTTTTTCCCCTCAATGTTTCAGGTCTAGGCGGTAACCTATCAGTCGTCTATTACGCTACAAGGCCCGCTTAGCAGCGCTATCAATTGCTGCCCTAAAAACCGGCACCAAATTTAAATATTCGTCTTCCATCAAAGCTGGTTGCTATATGACATAATTCTCGTGTGCAACCAATCGGCTGTATTGCAACGCCCAATGAGTAGTTTAAACGCATGAGCGTGGATGTAATTTGCAACATAATGGAAAACTCACCCATGCAGTAAGCAAGAAGTACTGCTCGTACACGCCCCGAATTTAAATATACAACCAGGCAATCCTCTCGTAGTAATTGATAACAATAGGTTTACCAGACCGAATTAATAGCGCTCCTAAGCGGGCAATTTATGTCATGTTTCTCATTCAATTTCAGATGTAGAATGCTACAGTGACCCCATGGGAGGGGATTACAAAGGAAAGAGAAACAAAGCTAAAGTAGGTGATGAAGAGCAAACTTGCATAGCGTACAAACCCTTGGGGATGCAAGAAGGATTCGCAGAGTGTCGAAATCCAAAACCGAATGCGTATGAAGGTACTGGGACCTCTGATTCAAGCTCGAACAAACCGTGGTGCTACACTAAAAAAAGAATCCCCGGTTGGCGTTTAAACCCAGTATGGGGATACTGTGATGTTGGCGAACCATATCTTCCCGGCTGGTAAGTGTTTTAGTTTGACTTATCTGCCTCGTGGAATTAATAGCACTCATCGACACCCCTGCACAGTAGGACACTTAATACATAGTAAACACACCACTTTCACAGTAGGACACCTCTAACTCTTAAGTTTGTATTCAAGCAACACTGATAAAGATAGTCTACTAAACACACACACACACCAAGTTGGGATATAATTACAGTGCTGTAATTAAACAGGTTAATATTTACGATTTCAAATTAAAAGCACTCTGAAGCTGTACTATAAGTGAAATTTGTGGAACTCTGGACTGGCTGTGTATGTGCTATTAGGCTCCTTATGAGGTGGAAGCGCTTGTTTGCCAACCATAGGCCTATAATACCGAACATCATAAATATTAATTATATAGCGTAGCAATAGACGTTATTCATAATTGGCGCATTTACGTCAACAGAGGACGTGAATTCTAACTGATCATGCTCAGAGCAATTAGTGCACCGATAACCATTACAATCTCGTACTTTTACTGCAATGTTATGAGCTGTGAACTCTACATTTTACTAGATATTGTCGGTTACCAGCAAACATTTCATTTCAAACTAGTGAAATAGTTTATACGGACAAGTTTATTTCACGAATGTAATAAGGTCAAATATTGAACAGCTCAGAAGAATGAAGACTTTTTATGATTAGTGCAAAGTTCATCACATTAATAAATTACATCACTCTCGTCGGGCTACATCGCTGGCCTCGTTTTCGGAACACTAATTGCTCTGAGCATGCTCAGTTGGATAGCACGACCCTCTTTTGACGTAAATGCCAATTATAACGTCTATTGTTTTGATCGAAGTTTTGTTGTGCAAAGAAGGCTGATTTTTCGGAATCCTTTGAAGTGTAAGTTCATACATAGGCCTAATACCTTTGTAAAACTGTTCAAATCCCAGTAGTATTGTATCAAAGGTGAGGGTGCAATTTCCAAGAAATTCCTGATCCTGAATAAACCTTTAATTCTAGTACTTGCTCGAGTTCTCGTATGTCCAAATGCTCTAATTCTGGTGATGTCATTAATTGAATCTATATGGTTGGCAAACAAGCGTTATCTTTGGATGCATTAGAGGGTAACAGGGAAGACGTATAGAGAAAACAAGGAGTCTTTTTAGATACGACGCAACGCACAGGGGAAAGCACGATCGGACAGTGACTCTTAAAGGGGCACTAAGAGATCCTTCATGGAGGGAGCCCTCAATTTTTTCAAAAGTTGTTTTTTTCACATGTACTTAATGCTTATATACGTACCAACTACCACCCAAAATTATAGAGCTTAATTTGCAGTATTTCATGTGAAATTCATGAATTAGATAGCGTTTTGAGTTTCGATAACTACCCAAATTCATCTAAAAGGCCACAGATGGCTTCTTACTTATTTGTTTCATGTTTATTCAAAATAACCTTGAAGACCACCCATGGCTTGTTGAGTGATGCATAGTCATGACCTCCCTGATTCAATTGGTGGTGATTTTTAACCAAAATACAAAAAAAGTGAAAAGCACTAATACCTTCGGAAATACTGAGAAAATTTCTTTATTTTCATTTTTACTGATTTTTTTTGAAGAAATCTTACATGGGAGGGTTTTTATGTATATCATCTATCTAAACAATGTGAAAATATTGAATTTCATTTTTTTGAGAAATCTCTCTGTGACAATCAAATAAAAAGTTGACGTTTAGGGAGTAAAGTAGGGAAGAAAATGGTGAGAGGGCTTAAATTAGATCCAACGTTGAAAGTGACAGGGACGATCGGACAGTGACTCCTTTTTACGGGACACTGTAAGGAAAAGTTGATGTCATGGGGAGGAAATTATGTAGGGAAGAAATAAGAGGGAACAAGGGGCTTTAGATAAATGATAACGCACTTGAGAGGCACTCAATTTTGAAAGTGATGGGGGATGATCGGATAGTGACTCATATAACAAATAAAAAGGTTTACATACAAAAAAGGTGTTTATTCAGTGAGCATTGGTCAAAATGTGTAACTACTCGAACCGGTGTAACATTGAAACATACGTACATGTAAGACTCATCGGGTATTATAATGTGTTTGCTTTTAATTTTCAGATTATACAAGCCACTTCGATATAAATGACAATGGATATAACGACTACCGATTGGATCACGGATTTTTACTTTTCAACTTTAGTTTCATTTAAAAGTTAATTATTGGATATTAAATCAATTATTATTCAAATGATAGAAAAAGGTTACATACTGGTACGAGGATTGTGTATACGACAATAAAGGTGGGGAGCACACATGGTTTTTCGGTCCCATTCTGCTGGCACAATGAGCTGGCAATGATGTCCACCTAGGTTGCATTCTACCAACTTCAGTGAACATGTTGGTATATATAACCCCCTGTGCCAGCAGACCGGGACCGAAAACTCCCTAAAATTGGCCATGTGTTCTGAAGCGGTATCTTGGCCAATGATAAAGGGATTTCCAGGTTACACTCATTTGTTTAGTGTACAATTCTATATAAATTGTTATCGCATTTTGGTGATGGGTAAAGTCCTTTGTGAAAAAAGATCTGTGTTGAATGGAGATCAGACTCTTCAGGAAGTGAATTAAGACTAAAGTAAGTTTGAGATACAATTAAAATTCATATACACGACCTTTTCACATTTTTTGCTCAATATCTCAGTAACCACACATCGGTAGTGGGGCAAACTATACATTTTTAGAGTCCTTGTGCGCAGACAAACATTCGGTATGCTTGTCAGCTTAATTGAAGCAATTTGAATTTTTGATCCCCCAGTATGGCGGTTATATTGGAATTGGCCAATATGGATAAGATAAACCTGTGTGTGACTCTCTTTTGATATATCAGTACTTAGTGTTCCCCAGAACCCAACAGTATGACCAACATATGGGCCAAATTTGGTGCTTTTAACAGAATGTGAACCAAACCTCCCATGTGATGCCCTAACAACCCCAACTATGATTGCTTAATCGCGTGTCGCAACTGTTATATAGTGCGCTATGTTATGGGCCAAATCTAAACAATGCACAGATTGTGAGATTCAATCACCTGATCCTGGAGTGATTCACACAACAAGCCGTGTCCATCGTAATATGTATTGAACTGAAAAATCGCGGTTTAGTACCGGCAATGGATGGGCGTACTCGTCAGCATCCATTGCCGGTATAACAGTGGCGTAGCCAGGGGGAGGATGGGGGGGGGGGGGGGGGGGGGGGGTGTTACCCCCTTAAAATTACCCCGTCGGTACACAACGCATGCCGTCGGTACACTCGTGATTTTGACCATGCGATATTTTTTACAGGTTTTGAAGACAACCCAATCACCCACTCCCGATATTAATCAATTATTTGTATTATGCTAAAGTCATGTTTGCAGAGACGTTTCTGCTTGAAATGGTATTTTCTGAAGAAGATTTTTTTCATTCCTGAAAAAATAAGGTATATTTCCCGTAGCCCTGACCCCTGTCTCATTGACAGCTATAAATGAATAACCCTTTATGATCGTAGTACAAATAAACATATTTTGGATAAAGTTTAATACCGGAGGCACATTTCTTGTGCACGATGTTTTGACGTCTAAAAATCATTAAAATATCGATGTTACGATCGCATTGTTGAAACTGCATCTTTATCGACTCAAAAAAGTTTTAAAAAATCATGTTTGTTATTGAATAAGAAAATTATATCCTGAATAAGGAGGACTTTCCCTTTCAAATGAGCCTAAGATGATCAAAATTGATACAGGCAATCCGTCACAATCGCGAGTTGTAAATTACCCGATTTCTATTTGTTTTCTGGAAATCTCGGTTTACTGGCGGGTCGGGGCGAACAAAATAGACGGTATTTTCATGCCTTGACTTCTGACTGCTTGATCCTCCTGAATTAATGTGACCACAATACTCACGTAATATAAAACCTGGCACGTGTACTCGAAATCAGACAGTTGTACAATCTGGCAAATGAGTCGCTCTTTACATCACAGCGGGGGTCGGGTGATCACTGGTCAGCTTTGGTATTTCTTAAAGAAAATAACCCAACCTTCCTCGCGGTTTCATCTGTCTGGTTCACATAGAGCGTGTTTCTGCTGGGCAAGTTACCGGTAATAAACGCTAAGTTTGCCCAGTAGAAACAGGCAGAACCGGGCAATAATCGGTATTTTTGATAATCCCAAAAACCTTCACAAAGGAGGTTTGGAACCAGCAATAATCGGCAATAAACCCAGCAGAAACAGAAAGGTGATTCTTAGCGGTTTGCGCCATGAACCGTGTCACGCTGGGTTATACATATTATTGTGAAGCAATCTTTTTCAGGTGCGGTTGCATTGTTTGGTTTTACATAAGGTCAAATGTTGTGGCCCATCGACTAGGATCGATAAACTTACCGGTAACTTTTCGCGAGCAGAAACAGGGGGGATTAAAAACTGACCGATTGAAACTTAGCGTTTATTACCGGTAACTTTTTGCAGTGTCCCAGCAGAAACACGCTCTAAGAGCGTGTTTCTGCTGGGCAAGTTACCGCTAATAAACGCTAAGTTTGCCCAGTAGAAACAGGCAGAACCGGGCAATAATCGGTATTTTTGGTAATCCCAAAAACCTTAACAAAGCAGGTTTGGAACCAGCAATAATCGGCAATAAACGGCAATAAACCCAGCAGAAACAGAAAGGTGATTCTTAGCGGTTTGCGCCGTGAACCGTGTCACGCTGGGTTATACATATTATTGTGAAGCATTCTTTTTCAGGTGCGTTGGCATTGTTTGGTTTTACATAAGGTCAAATGTTGTGGCCCATCGACTAGGATCGATAAACTTACCGGTAACTTTTCGCGAGCAGAAACAGGGGGGATTAAAACTGAACTGATTAGAAACTGCAGTGTCCCAGCAGAAACACGCTCTAATTGAGCCGTCGACAGTACTACAATAGTTCCCTGAATAGTGCTATTGTTAACGCCAGATAAGTAAAGAGGCGGCTCCAGCGGGGTGTTAATCACCGATCCTCTTGCCATCCTTTTAACAAAGGATCGTGCTTTGATCGCGCTTTCCCCGCGCTTAGATGGTTGAGAGAAAGGACATGAGTCCTAACTGTAATCAAGCACCATGTATTATCTAGATTATAATCTATCAATTTTGAAATAGTTTGAACAGAGAGATGTTAATACTACTCTCTATATATGAAAAAGAGAGTTAAAGCAATTGAAAAACAATTACGAAAATATCTTCAAACGAGAGAAATTTAGATGTTAAATATAGGCGAACTTCTCTTTCAATCATTGTTTGTTTTTGTTTTTCTACAGAGATCTGGAAACATACTTTTGAAAATTAAAAAAAATCAATCAATGGTGCGTCACAAAACTGATTAAGGGCAGTCAGTAAGATCGAATACAAAAATACGATTTTCTAAATTCGTGCAACGCATTCATGGAGGCCGCCATTGTATAATTTCGTCATTATAGCTACTGTCAATCACGCCGATTTTTTACCTTTTACTTGAATGACGTGCCCAGTGACTAATCATAATTTGGCTTAATCTCTATTCTAGATTCAATTCGTCGCTGTTCTGACATACCGGCACATCACAACAGAAATAAGTAAAGAGATGTGCCGGTATGTCAGAACAGCGACGAATTGACCCGAACACACCCATTACGTCATTTGTAGTAACAAAACCACGCCCACATGAACAAATCTGGTCCATTTTTGCGACTTAATCTCGTTATTTTTTACTTTTTCCGTCGATATATATTTTATCCGTTGGTAGATCTGTCCGTCTAGGTGTATACATTGAACATGTTGAAATGCAGTCAACAAGATACTCTTGGAAGACTGTCATAACAGTTTAAGTAAGTGAACATGTTTAACTTGAAATCAAATCTTCAATATCAAGTCTAGCTGTTTAAACGGGAATTTGTACACTTTTCCATATAGTATCCTACTAATATATGCTTCGGAAATGTTTCAGGATAGAGAAAGAATTTACATTTATCGATATCTAAAGTAGTAAGTAATGTCATTTATTGTAGGTTAATACAAATGTCAAGATTTCCCCAAGAATTGTTTCTTTCTTCTGATTCGGTATACTTTGAGATGTATAAGAAACAACATGCCTTCTACTACCTCCAGTGTTTCTAGTTTGGTTTACGTGAGGGTTTATTGCAATGTTTTTTGAATATATTTTCATGACATCCGATACAAGTGCAATATTGAGTGCTTGTATTACGAATAAAATAAGATATTGTGAAAAGTTACCTTAAACTCCCAATCGTTTCCAAGGCCATTTGATATTTTGCAACACTTTCTTGCAATCATTTCGAAATCGTTTGTTGACAAATCCGTAAATGAGGGGATTAATGGCGTGATTTATAATTACTAGGTTTTGAATTAATTGCATTATATAAAAAATAGCAGGATTTCTCCAACTTGATGGAATAAAAGAGATAAGCAGAGAAGGCGTCCATGTTATTAGAAATACACTTGTTGTCAGTAAAAGCATTTTGCTTATCCGTCCTTGTACTTTGTACGCAGCGAGTGATTTTTCTCTTTTTGCCCGATGTATTTGTCCGGCAATAGTATTACTACTAGTATCCGTGTTACCATGATCCGCTGCTACGTCAGAATCGTTTTGATTATTCTGCAATAGTACTCGTGGAAGTTGGTTTACATCATGTCCAATGAAAGCGTTCCCAATCGCATTACCTGACGCTTTTGGAGACTGTGCTGTAGCCCTGTCTACAAATGCTTGACGCGGATTACTTATTGGTACGTCAGAAGTGGGCTGTATCTGTGAACGACAGTTCACAGTTATAATGGTCGTTCCTTCCATTTCAGCCATCACTTCAAGTGGAAGGGTTGCTTGGGTGAGCTGATGGGTATTTCGAAGCTTCAAATGTTGTGCTTGCAGCGCCTTAAAAACCTTACGATAAAGAACCACAACTGATATTGATGCAATTATGAACGATGCAACCAACATAAATAGCTGCATAACGGCAAGCCACTTGCCACTGATATGTGTACAGATAGTTCCAAGTCCAGATGGTAGCTCTAGAAGGCCAACTGAGAAAGTGTTTGGCAGGCTGACACATACAGAAAGAACCATGGACAAGACGACTAAGATCTTCGCGCGAAAAGGTGTCATCTTCCGCTCATGCGGGCGACACACACTGTAGTACCTGTCAACCGCTACAACAGTGGTTAGAAATACGGAACTGTATAGGGTTATCAGAACCAGAAAACGAGGGATGCGACAAAAATATTCACTGCTGTTTATCAAGTGAGAGTAGCGTGGTATCTGTATAATAAAGAACAAGGGTCTCAGAAGAATGGCAAAGAGATCTGCAATTGCAAGTCCGATGATGAAAATATGAGCGCTACAACGCGGTGATTTAACGTAATAAACCTTCATAATAATGAGATTCCCTGGTATTCCTAGTGTAACAAGTAGAAAATTGTATGCCATAATCGACCAGAGATATGAGTTTGGTGGCATTCCAGACATAGTAAATTTAGATACCCTAAATAAAGGAGAAATTCCAATGCGTAACTCGTACGAATAATGGTGCTACACAGGCGATGTATCAACACCTCGCCGCTCCCTTCGAATCGGTAACACAAACACACTTATACTAGCTTGATATCTTGAAATCTGTGTGTGTCGCGATGTCGCCAAGTTTTGCTTGCCCAATAGTACACAGCAAAAAGCTAACAACGTTCATTAGCAATTATAGTAACTCTACCCAATATGCCTTCCAGCCAATAATGCTATTAACAATGCGTGTGTATCAACTCCAATTATTTAAAAAAAAGTAATATTGCTTTCTTTTCGACTGTAACGCCGCATGATTAACTGTTGATAACGATTAAACGTATCCCCAACACGCCTTAATTAATTTCCACCCGACACATGTATATACCTTACTCAATATCAATATATATGTAGAGGAAAATCTGCATGGATACTATTTGGATAACTGTTTCATTGGGCCAACACCGAATCAAAGACATGCAATTACCCCTTAAGTAACTGAATGATATATGCGTACAGCCAATTAATGATCCACTCAAAATATATGAAAATGTAGTTCTTGCCTTCACATAACTTGTTTCACATATGCTCATAAACTTGTTTTTTTTAAAGGAAAAGTCAAGCAATAATTATATCAGATTTTGTCAGAGACAAACCGAGTAAAACGTATTGCATTGTTTTACATTGGCAATTTTTATTTGTGTGAAAATATGAGGCTATTAAATAATGAAGGTAGGCGAGATACTGTCATCATAGGTCCATCCGGTTTTGGGAAACCTACATTATGCTACTCTTAAGCTGATAGGTCTGTTTTATTAGATTACTTCCTGAACATCAGATCATCACGATTATTAACAATTCCTTGGAAACCGGGCATGTACAAACACACTTTTACAAACAAGACTGTTTAAAGTCTGCTCGTATAACTCACCCTATCATCAAGAGGGCTAGCATCGACCCTAAAATCTTATCAAATTACAAACCGATTTCTTATATCAGCTTCTTATCAAAAATGGAGGAACGCGCCGTCTGCAATTAGCTTCACCAGCATTTGGCGTTCAATGATTTATACGCATCCCACCAATCAGCTTACATACCAAACTGCAGCACAGAGACAGCCTATAGATCGCACTTTTACGTCTCCTAAAATGATCTTCTTTATTCCTTGGACTGCAGACGAGAAGTGGTTGTCGTTCTCCTTGACCCCTCTGCTCACCCCCGTAGCCAGGGGGCAAAGGGGGGGGGGGGGGGGCAGAGTGCCCCCCTGAAAAAATAATTTGACCGGGAAATCGGGAAGGCAGCGGAAAATCGGGAAGGCAAAGGAAGGGAAAGAAAGGGAGAAGAGGAAGGAAAGGAAAGAGAAAAAAGGGAAGGAAAGGAAAAAAGGAAAAGGGAAAGGAAAGGAAAAGGGAAAGGAAAGGAAAAGGGAAAGGAAAGGGAGAAAGGAGAAAGTAAGACAGGTATTTTAGTTGGAAATTGCAGTTTTTCACGCCAGTATAAGGACACAACGCCTCATATGACATTTAGTAAGTATAGCGCTTCACTCGAAGATGTGATCGCAGACCATAGAATTAATGTTTTATCTTTTGCGGACGAGACACAGCTGTATAACAATACAATTAGTCACTTAATTATTTAATGAAGCCTTTTGCTTTAAAACATGTCAAACCTCACTGTCAACATTTATGAGCCTTGGTAAAAACTGAGAAAATTATTTTCTGAGCATGAATCATCAAACAAACAAATTGATTCCCTATCTTAAAGGCATATTATGTGCTCTTTTCCAAGTAGTGCCCTCTATCATTGATTTTTACTATGAAAGCAGATTTTCTTGCAGATTTGCATTTTTAATCATAAATCATAAAGATTCTCTAAGTTACAGATCGATACGATTCCTAATTACATCAAAATCATGGTTTAAATTTTACTCTAAATTCACTCTTTAAACCATGATTTTGAGGTTACTAGGAATCGTATCGCTCTGTAACATGGAATATATTTATGATTTATGATCAGAAAAGTAAATCTGCAAGAAAATCTGCTTCTAATTTTTTTCGAGGACTGAGGGCGTCCCATGGAAAAGATCACATAATATACCTTTAAAATAAAGACACTAGAGGCAAAAAACTACTTTATTTTGCGATATATTTAATTTCGCGAATATATTGCAGGTTCAAAGTCGCAAAAATAAATACCCCAAATGTTGCAATTTATATTTTATGATAAAGTGGTAATAATTTTGAGTTGATAATATTAAGTCACCACTTTACTGAACACGCAGAAGTAATTTTTTTTCAATTCGCAAAAATAACAAATGGCAATAAAAAGCAATAATTTTCTGATTCGGCAATGTTTCCAGATTTGGAACCATTTCACAGGTTGCCGTTTTTGGCAGTTGATAAATGAGCTTCTCGCCTCCGTCTGCTTATCTTCGCTCAGGTAGCCGTAAATTTCTTGTTGTCCTTAAAAGTGCAACTGCAACATACGGGGACAGAGCTTTCTGCGATGTAGGACCAACACTCAATTCAATTTTTTCAATTTCAATTCAATTTATTCAGCAAAAGTAATACAAACAAATAATAATACAATATGAAGTAGAGGCTAGAAACCCCAGTGGAAACCCTGATATACTCTGTTCGGCCATCTCGAGACAGTGACGTAACTGAACAGGCGCAGTTTTTACGCACGCGTGTGTATCTTCCGCCTTTCAACGCTCGTGTTTGTACGGCAGCGCCGCGAGTATTCGCGCGCGTTATGTGATGCAATTAGTAGAATACGCGGTTACGTCACTGTCTCGAGATGGCCAGACAGAGTATAGACGGGCTTATACAGGGTGTATCAAAAAAATTAGGACACTTTTTCAAGACGGTGTAATACTTGTTAGAATCATTGGACCATGACCAATTTAGTCTCAATGTAAAGCCCAATTAATTATTATGATATCCTGAAGATATGAGATCAATCCGATGAAAAATAAGAACACTAGCATAATTTGCGTAAACCATGTCATTTACTGGTTTGTACAATGGGATTTACATGTATAGACCAGTAAATAACATGGTTTACGTTTCAATACGTTTCAATAATTATAAACATAGAAAATAATCTATCAGTCAATAGCAAAGATTAGTTTGGTAATCCATTTAATTCTGGCACAAATCAATACTGGCTAAATAGGCCTAATCCACAAATCAGATGCATGCATATTCTGTGCAAATTAAAAAAGTTCTTGAACCCACTGTAGATGGTTCATTAGCATGATAAGAAGTAGAATTGGCATAAATAGTGTGCACGTTCCTCTACTGTTACTGTGTGAATGACCATTGTACATACTACAAAATAGATTGCCTTGCCTAATAGGTCACAATTTCCTTAATTAATAATGGATTGTTCTCATCTTTTCAGGATTTTATCTTTATCGGTTGTTCTTTACATTAAAATAAAAATTGGTCATGCTTCAGTGATTTAACAAGGATTTAAACTATCATCAAAAAGTGTCCTAATTTTTTTGATACACCCTGTACATGTATAATGGGGACCCTTGACACAAAAATAGAATGATAGCAAATAGAGCATTTTTAATGACGGGAGAACAGAAAACATGAAACAAGATCAAACAGAACAGCACAAAAACAATACACTTGACAAAGACACACAGAAAAAAAGAGAACAATACAGAACACATGTACATGACAAGAGACAAAAGTTGCCAAGTTTAAAGTAAGTCATTAATTATGTTCTTCAAGAGGAAGGAGAGAGGATAGAATGAAAATAGAGGAAGATGAGAAGAAAAGAAGAGGAGCGAACAATGTTTATGTTTTACTAAGAGAAAGATGGGTGTGTGTGGTATGTATATCATTAGGTAGAAATGTAGCATTTTTTGAGCTGCCTTTTAAATGTATGTTTGTTTGTGATATTTGTGAGTGTGTTGGGAAGAGCGTTCCAGAGCTTAGCACCATAGTAGAGTATCTGATGTTTTTCAGCTGTGGTCGTTGGGAGAGGAAGATGAAATTTGTGTGCTTGCCTTGTGTGGTGTGCGTGTATCTGACGGTTTGTGGTGAAATAGTTTGCGAAATTAGGAGGAAGGTTGTTATAGAAGTGGTCGTGCATAAATAGTGCCGTTTGTAGCTGGTTGATATCGGTGATTTTCAATGTATTGAGTAGGTGAAAGAGAGGTAAAGTGTGTGTCATGCGTCGTGAATTGGTTATTGTGCGAATGGCCCATTTTTGAGTGATGTTTAAGCTGGCAAGTCTAGATTGATAGTTTGAGGCCCATATTATGTTGCAGTAGCTGAGGTGTGGAAGAACCAGCGTATTATAGAGTGATTTCAGAATGTGCCGTGGAAGATGATCCCTAACTCTGTAAATCGTACCGATGGCATGAGATGCCTTAGTGGTTATAGTATTTATGTGGTGGCTCCAGGTGAGCTTATCATCAATGGTCATGCCAAGGAATTTTGTGGTGTGAACCTGTGAGATGTTATGACTGTCAATTGTGATTTTGTGAGAGTAGTGGGGAGTTCTGGATGAGAAAAGCATGTAGTTAGTTTTAGAGACATTTAATGAAAGTTTGTTTGCCCTGAACCAGTCAGTGATGTGGGTTAGTTAAGTGTTCATGTTATGGTAAAGTGAATCAAGGTTTGAGTGAGAAAGAAAGATGTTTGTGTCGTCTGCATAGAGGATGAGTTTTAGCATATTAGTTGTATTAGTTATGTCGTTCATGTAAATAATGAAAAGGAGGGGTCCTAAGATGGATCCCTGTGGAACTCCAACAGCGATATCCCGAGTGGTTGATTGATGATTTAGTGCATGAACAGATTGGGTGCAGTGGGTGAGATAGTTTTCAAACCATTCCAGGGCGATGCCCCTAATACCATAATGGTGCAGTTTGGCAAGGAGAATGTTATGGTTTATTGTGTCGAATGCCTTGGACAGGTCTAGAAAAATAACCATGGTGTGATCTTTCTTTTTGAGTGCATGTGTGAGGTTAGCAGTGAGTTCAAGAAGTGCCATGTAGGTTGACCGTTTTGACCGGAATCCGTATTGTTCATTGACGAGAGTGTTGTCTTTGTCCAGGAAATTATATAATCTGGTGTGGACTATTTTCTCAAGAATCTTGGAGAAGGGTGGCAATACGGAAATAGGTTTGTAGTTAGTTATGCTGTGCTGGTCTTTGCTTTTGAAGACAGGGATGACTTTTGCAGATTTGAGTTTATGTGGTACAATACCTGTGAGTAGTGATTGGTTTAAAATGTGCAGAAGGGTGTTGTGATGTGATCAAATGATTTGTTAGCAATCCCGGGATCGATGTTGTCTGTGCCCGAGCTCTTGCCGGATTTAAGAAGGTGACGCAGGTCGTGCAGTTCTTGAAGAGTGATTGGGTTGAAGAAGAATGAGTTGAGTGGGCTATTTGAAAGGTGAGCGGTGAAGGGTTTGTCCGCTGGAGGGATTTTATTAGCCAAATTTTTACCAAGGTTGGTGAAATAGTAATTAAATTTGTTAGTAATGTCATTGGGATCAGTGAAGGTTGTGTCGCTGTGAGTGAAGTGATCCGGTAATGTGTTGTCTTTGCGTTTTCGGCCAATGATTGTGTTCAGGAACTTCCATGTTTTTGTAAGATCGTGCTTGAGTTTGTGAAGTTGGTCAGTATTATATGTTTTCTTTGCAAGTCGAATAATGTGAGTTAGTTTGTTTTTGTATTTTTTATACCTCTCCTCAGATTGCAGTGTTTTCTTTTGAGGTAACTCAAGTAGAGTGTTTGCTTGTGTTTGATTGATCTTACAAATCCACTCGTGATCCATGGCTGTTTACGTGTGTATGCTCTCTTTTTCATTGATGAACGTTTGAGTGGAAATGAAGAGTTGTAGTGCCTTGTGTAAATATTGATGAATTTGTTGTAAGCAGTGTCGGGATCAGGTGAGTTGATGGTAGTCTCCCATGTTTCCCCTTGCCGTTTTGTGTTGAAGAGTCAGGTGTTGTGTTGACTAATCTCTTTTACGTGAGAGTGGTGCCATGTGTTGTGTGTTTCGGTGATAAGTGATGTGAAATACGGGAAAGTGATCAGAGATGTCGGTGACCAGGATGCCCGTGGTTGAGTTCATGTCGGTGGAGTTAGTTATGATGTTATCTATGATAGTTGCACTGGTGCGTGTGATACGAGTCGGTTTGTCAATTTTAGGAATGAACGAATTAGAGAGTGAGGTATTTATAAAGTCGGATTGTGCGGATTTGTATTGTAGTTGAGTAAGTTGATGTTATAGTCTCCAAGGATGTAGACGTCCTTTTTAGTTGTTTTGAGATTGCTAAGGAGTGCTTCCCAGTTAGTGTTAAAGTTGTTAATTGTGTGCTCGTGCACTCTATAAATGACCCCGACAATAATATTTGTAGTAGTGTTATTGTGTTTGATGGTGATTTCAATGAATAGTGAGTCTGCTTCTGGTCCCAGAGTAAAATCTGTGGAGTTGTACTTCATATCTGATCTAAGGTACATGCATATGCAACGCCCTCTATCAGTGGACCTTCGATGTAGTTATAGTTGTCACATTAAGGAGGGATTTATTGTGAGTAAGCCATGTTTCAGAGCAGGCAATAAGTGAGAATTGGTGTTTCAATTGGTGCAGATAAGTAGAGATGTGCTCATGTGCATTAGAGATACTACGACAGTTAAAGTGAAGCATTGATAACGAATTTGGATCATTTGTGAGCTTGATGTTGTTGAGGCTATCATCTGTGTGGTAATTGCACTCGTAGTTAGAGAGGTTGCGGTGTGATAGTAGTGACGGGTGATCACATGTCTGATCTGAGATCGGATCGGTGAGTAGTGGGTTAAAGCATAATGAGTTCAGTTTGGCAATGTTTGTTTTGGTGTCGGAGAAGAAGTTGAATAGTGCCGCGAAGAAGTCATCATTGTGCAAAAAATGGTTAAAAGGGAGGGTTGGTGAGCTGGGACAACTAGAGCAGCTCCAGCTATTGAAGTTGTGGTGAGACCGGTTGATACACTGGACATGGGCATGTTTGGAGTTGCACGATTGACATTGAATGTAAGTTGAGCATAAGTGGATATATTTGTTGCATATATTACAGTTGTACATAAAGATTGTTCAAAAGGGAAATGTAGAAAGATAAAAGAAAGATGATCAGAGAAGAGTGAAAGGTAGGCGAGAAGATACAAACAAACAAATTATTTACTTGGTTTTGACACACTTGTTACTGGACAGAAAATTTAACAGGACACAATAGGATTAAGTTATGAACAAAGAACAACAAAAAATAACAAAGAAACAGTGAAAAATATAAAACACAGATAGTGAGCTTGATATCAAGATCACTCTTACGGGGGGATGCAAAAACCACCAAAACACGAGGTGGTGTATGAGAAATGCACATAAGAAGACTAGAAACAAGGACTATGAATAGATGAGGCCGTATGAAGATCCCGACAGTTGTGACATTTAATGGGGAGGAGGCAGAACAGCACACAAAGCTGAAAGAAACGCGCATCGTCGTAGCAATATGAAGCCGAGAAGAGCGCATAGTGACACAACTATTGGGATCATCAAGCCAGGCATGTGGTAGAAGCAAATTTATAGCAAAACCTGGTTATAATGAACTATGCAGAACTCTCACACTGTATTATCAGGGAGTGAGCACTATCACTGACAATGGGGCAGAGGCTGATGAATACAGAGCGAGTAGAGCAAACGGGAGAAGTACTCCATAGGTCAACGTTGTAAAAAAACCCTAAGCATACACGAATGTATAATTACAGAGCAAATAAATATATACGAGGGTCATTCAATAAGTTCTACCTCCTACCTCATAACTTTGTTATTATACAAGCCAGTCGTATGAAATATTCTACAATTGAAGCTTTGAATCTCAGCTACAAAATCATAGTAGATTGGTTTGAATAATCATTGTACTTTTCTGGATATGCAGTAAAAACTAAACTTCCATTTAGTGCGACGGAAACGGGTAAAAAACAGCCAAATGTCTTCTAAGTGCTATTCATGTGGCCAATTCTAAGAGACAAAATGTACCTATCGGTCAATTACAATCGTTCTAAGTTACAAATATCTCTTGAACAGACTTTACACAATACAAGTGACTGATTTCTTGGCTGAAAATTCCCTCTAATTAGCCAGAACCATACCAGTACAGTCATCAATTTTATCCCTACCCTAGAGAACCGCTGCAAAAGTCATATTTGTTTTTCATAGGAACTAAGAGATCTTCATTATACAGGACTAAATGGACATATTTCAAGTCTCTCGAAGATATATTTTTCTATCACTGACTACCAGAATAACTACTCTAAATGTTGCATATAAGGAAAACTGATAAAGTTACTATCATGTTAAGATTTAAGATTCGAGGCATCACTGTGGCTTGACTTCTAACAACGAACATTCGACTGAATATCAGTATTCCAGTATGCTAAAGGCGTGTCAATGCATTCGAGTTGATATTATACTATTTGCAAGCTACAAAGGTTAATATTGCCTACAATCAGATTTATACATGATAGTATAGCATTATATTCAGAAATCATCCATTGTTTTCTATTTTCAATATTAAAATCGGGCGGTTATACCTAATCATACTATACGGATAGAAAACGAAAAAAACCCGTGTATTTATCTTGGGAGTAATTTTCCGTGTCCGTTGTCCAAAATCTCTCTCTGGTTTTGATTGCATCATGACTAAAGTGAAATAGGTATCAATTACCATTTACTATAAATGTGTAGCTATGATTCAGAGCTATAATCATGACAAATGTCATGAGGCTGACATTCATATTAGCGATGTTATGAGTGAGGAGGTAGAACTTATTGAATGACCCTCGTATAAATGACAAAACCACATACCCCATCCAAACGCAACACATTGAGAATATGGAAAACAGGACACGTTGCATAAAAATCGACTGGTGTGGTGTTGACCGAGCAGATGAAGTGTGGAGCCAAACAATAGTATGAAGCAATGTCATCAACATGTACAGTGACCCGATCAGGACAGGTAGCGAGCAGGCACAATAGGAGAGGCAAGAGCGTAGAACCTTGGTAGAACGGAATCCCTAGATATTATGTCACTGTACACGATGATCATCCATGTAATCAATGTATATACTGTAATACCAATACATAGCGTGGAGCCACTGTGGGATCATGGATGAAGTTGTCAACATAACCGGCAAAAAAAATCGCATGGTCAAAATCGCAAATCTACCGACGGAGGGTCGTTTTTACCGACGGGGATGCCCCCTCGACCCCCACCCCCTGTGTACGCCACTGTATTTGGTCGGTTCTCGGATGGGAAGTATCAGAGGATGTTGTTCGATTGTGTGACCATGAAATTATACAAGGTATACAAAGTAGACTACCCACCACGTGATTATCATCTTTGCGGCCACTGGTTGAATTTGGCGAACACACAATAGATGCAGTAGTATGTTGCAAGCGTCCCACATTGACGTGACAGATCTCCGTAACATGTTTGTCAACTTATCATCCAAAAACCAGTTTTGCCTCGCCAAAGTGAATTTTCTTCCATTTTATTTTTCATATTGATTTTGTTCCAAAGATATTCGCAGAAAAGGTTTTAATGTAAATTATCTTTATGTAGGTATGGGATTGATTATTGATTTGATGCAGTTAACAACCCATCAATATATGTTGGACATCCGTGGTATATAGGTCAATGCACTTATTGCGCTATGTGGGGCACATACGCCCTATGATGATAGGGCAGGTTCGCCAATAGGGATTTATATAGTTATGATTTTGCATAATTTCAAAATGGTAATTTTCCTCTTACAGGATAATTGTTATTATAAAAATAGTTATCAGGAATGGAGTAACACTAATATTAGAGGAAAATATTTCAAAATGTGGTATTTCTGATTCTGAACAAGTATGTTCCGCCAAAGTGCCCCACCCCTATATTTTGGACCCCTACATATTATTTTGGAATAAAATAACTAAGAATGACGAATCTATATTGGATATTATGGCACTTTGTTTAGCCTAAACACCATGCCGCTACCCAATTGAAATATGAATATATGAAAATGCAATATATCTTTAGAGAGGAACTGGTACAATTATAAGGTAATATCAAGAAAATAGAGGTTTATAAAACGTAGAACATTAGAGCCAATTTATATAATGATTTTGCATAAAATAAAAGAAGAACAAGTATTAAGCATAAAAAAGTGTGTAATAATAGAAAATAGCATGAAATGGTGTGCATTTGTAAAGGATGGTGTTCATGTATATAATTTTGATGAACGATAATAAACCTAGAATATAAAAGAGGAATTGAAAGTCACCATCATACTTGATGTATTTGATATCATCTAATATAGTTAGTTAGATAGAGGGCTATGGGCAACACAGTCTCATGCGAAAAGTTGTCATTTATAGATATCTGCAATTGGCAATAAGATGTATATCAATTAAGTTACAAAGAAAGCAATTAATTCGATAGGACACGCTTGAAATCAATTAATAAACCGAAGTGCACATCAACGTTGCTAACTAGCTCGAACTGCACTGATGTGGTAAGTATTCGTTTACATTTTCATAATGGTGATATCAGGCAATAATAAAGGACTGACGTCATAACAAGACAAAATCAGAGTGACTCATGGGTGTCTGTGTAGTCTGTGTAGTCTTTGATTCACAGCGGTTGCCACATGATGGCTCAGTGTAACTAGTCAATAAAAAAATCATTTTGTACAGGCAAAGGTTTGTCCAATCAACTTGCAGTAAAATGACACACCTCTACTGACTGCTTTGTCTAAATGTTCATGACCTCAATTGACCCCAATTTTCAACCAATTATTGTGAGCTAACTGGTCGTACGATTTTAAAACTGAGTCAGTCAAAATTGAGTTTAATATCTCCTCTTTATGATTATGCTACTCATATAGGTCGACTTTTTTTTAGATTCAGTCGACTTTAAGCTCAAAATTGTGTGTTTTAAATGTTGAAAATGAACCCTCACTATACTCCCCACCATGGCAGTTAGTATTGATCCACTCAAGTGTCTATTCACAACCCAATTAGCACCTATTGATGGAGGGATTAAGAGCATGGTCGTAAAATTGATTTGACTTCACCGCTGCTGTGAGGTCAAGATTGGTTGACCTTCTGTTCACTATTTTTAAAATTATAACAACATTTATTTTAATATTTTAATAATTGTTATGACTCTATATTGTTTATTCTTGTGAATTAAATATGCCCATAAATAATCATTTTTTTACTTTATACTTGTACAAGTTATGAATATTTTTTTGCTGTATTTAAATTGTAAAGTAATGAATATTGGTGTATGAGCCTAGTAGATTTTGTTACTGATAGTATACTGACTAGATGGCTCTTAACATGTCAGTAAGATTATTAGTGTGTTTCGGTTGTGTCGGAAGCCCGGTCGGAAGCCAGAACCAATCTTCAAAGTAAAAAGATTTATGAGCAAAATCTTCAAAATCCTCTTTATGAGAATTTTAGATAGGATTAGGGTTAGGGTCAGGGTCAGCGTGTGGGCAGCCAAAACCATGTACGTGTGGCAATACTTTTGCTCGAGAAGAGATAAACCCGACTATTTCTATAATATATACGAAGGTTATTCACACTCTCCTAGGGAACACAGATAAAGTCATATTTGCTGTTCATTAAGAACTGATCTTCATTAAAAACAGGACAAAATGGAGGGATTGTAAGTCCTTTCCATAGATGATTTTTGACTATTGACTATCTGATTGACTATTCTCAGGGTTGCGCATTAAGAAAATTCATAGAGTGACTATTATGTTAAATATTTAAGATTGATTACTTTGAGTCTTGACTCAAGTTTAGTGTTATTTAACGAGTTGGAAAGCACCGCTCAGCTACACAACTCTCATATGGTGGTAACGATGGTCTACGACTTTTGCACCCTTGAGAACGCCATTTCACTATTATTGACATAAACCACGGACTGGCATCTGCTAGTATACCGACATTTCTAGTGTAAAACTAATTCACTCCAGGATTCAAGTAAACCCAGGAACATTTAGATGAGATCATTGGGATTTCCTGAACTGAAACTAATTAAATGTGTGGTTCTGACAACTGGCATTGCCTAATATGACATGTGTGCACAATCAAACATAAAAATCGACAGAAATACATTTCAACAGAAAAACCTTTATCTCGTAAGATACGATAGTATCAGTTATCGTAATATAGTTCTCCGGGTATCTTGTTTTCAATGACGGAAATATCCGTACGTAAACACTTTGAAGCAAAATCTTTATATTTATTGTAAAATGAGAGTCATTGCTTAATTTAAGACTAATAGTTTTCTGAATTGTGGATAATGAATATGATGTTGGCCAGGGAAGTAATCTAATAAAACAGACCTATCAGCTTCAGAGTAGCATAATGTAGGTTTCTCAAAACCGGGTGGACCTATGATGATCCGAGTTGAAACACACGCATTGCCAGTAGCATTAATGGCTAGATGGCATATGGAGCAGAGTTAAAACTTGTTGTGTACTATTCGGCATCAAGCAAAACTTGGCGACACACACAGAATAGTGTTAAAGAGCCAACATTGGCGATACACACCATATTCTGTTAAACAGCAACATTTGGCGACACACATAGAATACTGTTAAAGACCACCACCAGATTTTAATAGTTTCAATACTCGGCAAAGAATAATTTTCATTCTCATATTTTGCTAAGGATCTTACGGGTATCTTCAAGCTGGTCTTCAAGCATTTTGGATATCAAGCTAGTATAAGTGTGTTTGTGTTACCGATTCGATGGGAGCAAGTTGTTGATACATCGGTTCACCACCATTATTCGCACGAGTTACGCGTTGACGATTCTCCTTTATTCAGGGTATCAAAACTTACTATGGCTGGACTACCAAACGCATTTCTCTGGTTGAACATGTCATACAATACCCTACTTGTTATACTAGGGATACCAGTTAATCTCATTATTATGAAGGTTTATTACGTCAAATCACCACATTGCACCGCTCATATTTTCATCATCGGAATTGCCATTTCAGATCTCTTTGCCATTCTTCTGAGACCCTTTGTAGTTATTCTACAGATACCACGCTACAATCCCTTGATACACAGCAGCAGTGAATATTTTTGTTGCATTACTCGTTTTCTGGTTTTTATAACCCTATTAGTTCTGCAATTTTAGCCACTGTTGTAGCGTTCGTCATGTACTAAAAGTGTGTGTTGCCCGCATGAGCGGAAGATGACACCTTTCCGCGCGAAGATTTTAGTCGTTTTGTCAATGGTTATTTCTATACAGGGTGTATACAAAAAACCGCAACACTTTTTGCCAAGAGCAGTGCGATTACGGCAAATCACATATCGCCCTGAAACTTAAATAACTTAACTTTTTTAGGTTAAGTATGTATTAATTGGCATACTTCTTCTAATGGCCATAATTCTAGCAATATGAAGGCGTAATTATTTTAAAAATCTATCACAGTTTGTATATCGGTAACCATCCCATACTACAGTGTGTTCAGGTAAATCGTAATACACGTGTAGTAACATTGAATTTGAAATAGCGCGATAATTCAAATAATGAGGTTGTGCTACAAATTAAACTGAATAGTGATTATTGATGGGCCACCGACTATCCGTAGCATACCCGAATCGCTGCACACAGTGGGGTATGAATTTATAGTGCTTCTTATCCCTTTATACTTGTCTCAGATTTGGTCTGTGTATTTTATACACCGTTTATAGGCCTTGTTTGAGTCTAACCATCATTTCAATTTACATTTACACAAAATCTACGGAACGTTTACTTATTATTTGTACACAATTTACACACTAGAAAAAACAAATTGTTACAGTATTTTCACTTTTACACAGTGCATGACAATTGTTCTTTTATTATATTAAGTTTTCCTTTACACATACTAACATGAATACAGTATCAATTATTATTACAAGATTTGTTACAATATTTAACAATTTTAAAGACACACGTTACCAGGATACTTACATATTACAAATACAAATTCCATTGAAATGGAATGGGGGCGATCCAAGAGAAATAAGCATGTTTTGTAACCATTTTCTGTTGCATACCAAACAAAATACCATGGAAATGGTGTATGTATTTTCGATAATTCAAACCAAAAAACAAATCAAAACACCGTAGTCTAAAAATAGTACAGGAAACCAATAAAGTTGATTTGTGTGCATGGAAGGGGGGGGGGGGGGGGGGGGGGGGCGGGGGTACCGTCTGAAGAACAATCTAGGTATATATGACAGCCACAACTCACCATTCATTCAAAGATTTTCTGATTTATTAGACAACCCCACACAATTGGGAGATATTTCTCCTTAGTCAAACAAGATAAGCTATTATGTCTCTCTGTTGGGAGTCTAATAACATCTCTCTGATTGAATCATCAAGGCTAAACAAATATAGCTTTGACTCCATCACAGACTGCAGGACTGTTGAAATAAACTGCATAGGTACATGTACATGTAATTTACAAAGACTACAAACATGGCGGCCCCCACTTATGTCTAGAAAGACCAAAATGTGTAAGTTTTTGCAATAACATGCTATAAGGGTGGCTTCGCCCCCCAATAATCATCCAATTTCAATAATACTATGAGCAGTGTCAATTTGACTTCAACTCGACTTGTACAGTAATGCAATCGCCGACTCGATATTTGGCTGATATCGAGTAGCCGATTGCTTATGTTATGTAAGTTATATGGTTTAATCGACAAAACGTATGGAAAATATATGGTTTAATCGACAAAACGTATGGAAATCAAAGAAACATTTCTAACGTTGATTTGATCCTGAAATGTTTGTTTGTTCAGCTGGTTGCCAATGCGCTATTCCATTTCAAAGCCACACACCCCTAATGGAAGACATCAATACCTTAATATTTTCCACAGGGAGTGGAATTTCAAATGGGATTACCTTTATAGTGGTATGCCTTTTGGGAATGCCTTTTGGGTTGCATTTTCGCGAAATTTGGTATATCGATGGGTGGTAATCAGAAATGTTTTTGGTATATTAATGCCCCAGTAATTAGGTGATGTGTGGAAAACTGGATTGGGGAGCAGTACATCAACATTTCGGTGTAAATCAGGCAAATACTGGCGAAGGCATCCTTGTATAGTAAGTACCGTATACAGGGTGTATCAAAAAAATTAGGACTCTGTTTCATGACGGTGTAATTATTATTATAATCATTGGACCATGACCAATTTAGTCTCAATGTAAAGCCCAATTAATTATTATAATATCCTGAAAATATGAGATCAATCCGATGAAAAATAAGAAAAATAGCGTACTTTGTGTAAACCATGTCATTTACTGGTTTGTACAATGGGAATTCACACAGTAACAGTTTGTACAATGGGAATTCACACAGTAACAGTCGAGTAACATGAAAGTGCTCGATTTGTAGCTCAATGAACCATCCACAGTGGATTCGAGAACTGTTTAACAAAACTTTTTTAATTTGCACAGAATATGCATGAATCTGTTTTTCGAATATTTTTAGCCAGTATTGATTTGTGCCAGAATTAAATGGATTACCAAACTAAACTTTGCTATTGACTGATAGATTATTTACTATGTTGACAATTATTATAACGTATTGAAATGTAAACCATGTTATTTACTGGTCTGTACATGTACAAACCAGTAAATAACATGGTTTACGCAAAGTACGCTAGTTTTCTTATTTTGCATCGGATTGATCTTATATTTTCAGGATATCATAATAATTATTTGATACACCCTGTATATCCATAGAACGGTTTAGGACCAATCCATGATTATTTACATATTTTGTAAATTTGGTGAATAAACATAGTATATCGATCGGGTGTCAATTTTGCATTATGCAGGTATATTGAAAGTCGGAATTTCAAAGTTTGGGAGGCACGTCCACGTATGATTTTGGTAGAAGAACCCCCCCCCCCCCCCCCCCCCGGGTGTAAGGGTGAAATCTAGAAATCTACACTACCTGTGCACGGTCGGTCATGCCTTCCATATAGGAGTATGAATTTAAAGACCCCACTATTTCTTTTCACCTAAAGAAAATGAGCTTGTCAAAATATCAATCCACCATGAAAGAGATAATGAGTGTATAGTGATATGCAATCAAACATAATAGTGGATTAATCGATTGAAATAGGTGTTCCAATTTTAAATTTGCATTATATGCAATTTGTTATGATTAGATCCCAAACAAATGGGCAACTTTGATTACGGTTTCATTATTTAGGCAATGTCTCATCTTTAGAGACGTCCTGTTTTTCTCCACGTACATCTACCTCTACTGCTACTATGCACATAATTAAGAGATTTCCCCACATTTGGTGTGACTAGTAAATGAGTACATATCAGTAAAATATCTACAATACATTAATCATGAAACACTTTTTACATCATCAGTTAGGTCACTCACAGAGCGGGTTTGGTCTCGGATTTCGGTTTAAGCCACGAACAGAAAATAGCCACCATAAAACTTCGGTTTAAAGCCGCTATGCGTGTCCTGCCGGCTGACTGTCATCATGTGAACATTACATAACACCTTATACAATACAGGTGCGGATCCAGGGGCGCGCCCCGGTAAAAAAATCAACAACAAAAAAGGGAAAAGAGAGGGGGCGAGGAAAGGGGGAAGGGAAGAGAAATGGAGAATGAGCCTTTAATTGAGTGACTGATTGGTGAATACAATAACGATAAAATGTCCTTGCCGGCCTGAGTCGTATTTTAGCATTATTTTAGAATCCTTTGGCCTATACCAAAAAAAGGCAGCATTGCCCCCAAATTATTGAAATTCAAATGTAATCCTGACTACTACCATAGCCTACTACCAGCTACTACCTAATACCAAAAGTGCAAAAAAGAGGTATTTTAGTTTATTGTGTAGGTTTTGAGGGGATTTCCATTGTATATGTACTGCCAACCCTTCTCAAATCTCTTATGGCGAATGAGGACGTAATGCCAGTTTTCAAATATTGACGTCTTGTAACCCCCATTTTACACGTAAAAGTGTAGGGAACCAATTTACCGGTTTGCAACCTACATGTGCAGGATAACTCCCCTTTCGATGTTCTGGAACGTGAAGTGTGCATCATATTATATCTGCTCCCGTCTGCGACTTGTGTCCCAGGACCACATGCTCACTCATGCTTAGATGTATTCCGTCTTGGGGCCCTCAACGGAATAAAGCGCAATAACACAGACAAATTAAGAATGTAGGATATACCATTTTATTGTTTATACGTCGCTAGTAACCATCCTTGTTTTACCTCCGCGACCACCAACCCACTGAGTGCTTTGACATACACTTGTTCATGAATATCATTTCAGCGGTGTCACAATATGAGCGCTTGTGGTCCTGGGACACAAGTTGGGGAAGGGATCAGATATATGCGAAGTGTGCATCCACACGTGGGTTAACCCTCTGTTGAAAACTGTGTGTGCATGATAAAAAGTGATAGAGATGATAGTTCTACTAGTACGGACACTAATGTACATACTTATAAAGTTTAAAAATTGATATTATCCAAGAGTACCTATACGTACGTGTTATTGTGAAGCGCGGGTGGTATGTTACAGAGTCTTGTTGAGGCGAATCACTCAACCCGTATCGCGTCTCAAAGTTGACTTAGCATACGGTGCCTAGTGCCAGAGAGTAATTTAACGCTTTGTGAAACAGTTTTAAACGTGTCTTAACCAAAGTTATAGCTCATTGTGTTGTCAATATGCCTAATTCAACATGTTCAAAGATAATGGAAACATCAGCAATATGTAATTGTGTTTTAGGCCTATTCATATAGATCATGGAGTTTTATTTTTACGTCCTTTATCCCGATAATCTGAAATAAATACAACTAAAGTGTAAAGAAAAGGGTTAATGGCTGAATTGATTGGTAAAATCAACGCCACGGTCCAGGCATAGATCACTGGGTCTACTGTTACTAACCCAGCTTGAACGCATACACATACGACCTCAAGAGGCACCCAACAAAAGAAATCCGTTAAGACGAGTGCAAACATTTTCATCGCCCTGCGTATTTCATCTTTCTCGGTTTGATTGCGTCCAGCATTGTTCATTGTTTGTCTGATGGTATAAAATATGTGTGAATACAAGATTGCTATGAAAATAAAACAAATTAGATTCACACCAATAAATACTATGATTGAGAAATACGTCGCTAATTGGTAATTGGTTATACCTGATATTAGATAGTCTATATTTTTACGGATCGGTTGAGTAGCTTTTTTTAAATGTGGTTTTTGCAGGGGGTTATTGTTATTCATATCATTAGATACATCGTCCATTTGGACTGTATCAATAGTTATAGATCTATTTTCCGTAGAAGGGATGGGTCTTTTGACAATTGGTATGCCCACACATACTTCTGACATTTCATAAATGTCTGGAAACATACCAGAGAGTATTACCGGTGTTACGCTGAGTAGAATAGCAACACACCAAATTATTGCCACGCATATCTTTGCCAGTTTTGGACGTAAACGACGGGAACTTAATGGATATTTCACACCTTGAAACCTGTCAAAAGTGATTAAAGTTAGGAAGAATACCGAAGCTTCACTGGATAAAAGTGATAGTATACCGGCAATTTTGCAAGTGTTTCCTTGTCTCCATAGATCAGCATACGACGGAAAATAGTCTGCATAATATGCATCAGCAAAAGCCAACATGATCATATAAATTCCCATTATAAAATCTGAAATCGAGAGATTTAATATTAGTACAGATTGAACCGTGAATCGCTCTCTCCTAAAGCAGCGAATGCAAAAAACCACTCCGTTGAAAAGTATAATCATGACTCCAAGCATCCACATGCAAACTCGCAAGGAAATATCGTTAAGCATTCGTTCACATGTTAGATAAGCTTGCCGAGGATGCTTGGAGATGCAATTTACAAACTCCTCTGCATAGCAGCATATACCATATTCGTCCACTAATATAATAGATGAGTTTTGCAGACCTCTGAACGACTCTTTTGTTGTAATGTGTAGGCTATTTTGATTCAAATCTAGCAAGTTTACACTGACATTGTTAAATAACTGTTCTTCGATATCAACAATTTGGTTCCCTGACATGTTTATAACTTGGACGTGGACCAGGCCGTCAAGAACATGTTTTGGTAAAGTTGTTATCAAATTCAACTGAATATTCAGAACTTGGAGTCCGTACAGGCCAATAAAAGGTTTTCCCGTAATTTCCTTTATTTGATTATCGGTTAGGCTAAGGATATTAAGAGCGCCTAGAGATTTAAACAATTCTGGGTTTATTCTATTCAAAAGGTTACTCGTCAAATCAAGAATTTCTAACATTTCGAGATTGCGAAAACTATGAGTTGGTAGCTCAGATATATAGTTATGATCCATTAAAAGTATTTGTAATGAAGTAAGATGATCAAAGACTGTGCCGTGAATATAAGATATAGCATTGAAACTTATTGCAAGAATTTCTAACTTTGATAACTCACCGAATGGGTGCAAATCTACCAGATGGTTATATGATACTTCGATCATTTTTAAAAATTTGCTATGAAATGAATACTCTGGCATGGAACTAAGGTTATTTCTACTTGCGTCTAATACACTTAGGTATTCTATTGTACTGTAAGGCAACTCTGAAATCTCATTATTCTGTATGTACAGGAAATTTAAGCGTATCAATGATTCAAATGTGTGCCTTAACAGTAAAGATAAGTCGTTATTGTTCAGTTTTAAAATATGTAGGATTCGAAGTGATTGGAATATTTCTTGTGGGATTGTAGTCAATTTGTTATGTTCAAGACTTAATACTGATAGATGATATAATCCATCAAAGACCCCAGCTTGTATTTCGTGTATTTCGTTATGATCAAGGTATAGGTAGTACAAATTTGGCAAATAAGAGAATGTGCCATTTAGTAGTTCCTGCAACTGATTAGCATTCAAATAAAGGATGCCAAGTTTTTGAAGGTTATTAAATAATCCGATCGGCAGATATGATAAGGCGTTACTCGCTAGAGTTAAGGTAAGTAGCTCTGACATTGAATTAAAAGTATCCGATGATAGATTAGTTATGGAATTGCCACTAAGCGATATTCCAAGTAATCTAATATTGGAGTTCAACAACTTGTTCGCGAGCACTGATAAGTTGTTGCTATCTAAAGAAATTTGACTCAATATTATTAATGAATCAAATATTCCCAATGGTAACTGGGTTAATCTATTGTTTCGTAGTTCAAGAATTTGGAGACTAACCATGTATTCAAATATACCAAGTGGTAACTCTGTTATGTGATTATTTGTCAGATACAGTTTAGACACCATTCCTGTTGAACTGAATATTTCACGTGGTAATAATGTAAGTTGATTGTCTTGAAGTTTAATCGTCTTTGTTTGATTAAGTGACACAAAAGCACGTTTTTCCAACGTTTTAATCTTGTTATGATTGAGAGTAATGATGATAATATCATGCATTTTCACTAGCAAACCATCAGGCATTTCGGCCAATTTGTTATCACCAAGATATAATTCTTGTAACTGCCCTAAATCGTCAAACACACTCTTTTCCACACTTGACAATGTATTGGAATTAAGACGTAGTTCTTCTAGCCGTTGAAGTCCTCTAAATACCCCTCTGATCAAAATAGCGATACTATTTTTTCCTAAATCTAAATAATTCAACTGTTTCAATTCTTCAAAACCGTTAACGGGCAACGTTAATAAGATATTTTCTTGCAAATACAACGAATGTAACGACGGCAATCCAGTAAAAGTATCAACTTGTAAATGTGTGATATTATTGGTATTTAAATATAATTTTTCTAATTTGTTCAAGCCATAAAAAGCGACAGGTAGAATGTGATTGAGACGTAAAACATTTAATCTCAAAACGGTAATTTTGGAATCATAGATGATAAGAGCATTTGATGTCGTCGTGTTACCACATACAACTGTCCATTGTGTAAAGCCTAATGTACAGACGCATTCCGTTGGACACTTTATGTCATATTCCACGTCTGGACGATACCTGCTCAACTGTATACCTTCTTTAACCATGTCATATGTATTGATATTGCATGTTTTATCAAATTGTGTCCCCATCTCTTTGACTGAGTGATCTGTTACACACGAGGGTGTATACGCGTGTATAGCTTGTACGTTAAGACGTGCCCGAATATTCTTGAAATGTAATCTATATATTTTGAACGGCAGGAAAATCGTGCATGCATTATAGATCATTGCGAATGAAATATACCAGGCATGGAAGGTACTACAGTTGTCAAAGTTGGGTTTAGAGTTTCCAGGGTTAGCATGGTCAGGAAAAGCTTCAACATACATATAAGGAAACATATTAGTTTCATTATGATCTAAAACCGTAATTGATGTCACATTCCCCTCCGATAAAGTAATGTCAATACTACAATATTTGTTGTCTCCATCTGTCACGTTATTCATTATCCCGAGGAGCAATGGATCTCTTGTAACATTGATTTGTTGAGTATTGCAAATATCCACGGATGGTGCCTTTTCAAAACAGTGGTGCGCATTCAGCAACAAAATGGCTGACATAAAAACAATGAGCATTGTGGATCCCATAGTGATTTCACTACCTACACTATACTGTAGTGAAAGTCATTGTGACAAACTTTTCAGGTATATTTATTTATATATTTTATTTGGATCTAAATTTGCCTTTAAATTCTAACTTGAGTCATCCGTAGATATATTGCATCGAAATCGAACATTCAGTGATTTCATCTTTTAAAAAGGGTGCCCCCTATACAAATTGAATGTGCAAACAATAAAATGACGAAATGGTGAATTACAACCTTTGATGTTAAAAGGAACGTTCGTTTCGTATTTCTTCACTTCTTAAAATGATCACAAAATATCGTTTTCCCCCGGAAAATCACCTTCATGCCCTTCGACGCCAGAAGTTATTCGTAGACCTCACCGTTCGTGCTCCTCATTCCTCAAGATTGTCAAGATGTAACGACCTATACAAAATATAAAACAGAGAATACGATTTGGTTCAAGAACTCAACACAACCTGTAATTCAGAAACAATCTCTGTTGTAGGCAGGCTCTCATCCGATAAATCTCTTAGCACGTTCTCCGTCTTCTCGGGGCATAATTACGCCGATTTGATTTTCTTTAAAAAAACCCCCTAATCCTGTGTGACGGAAGATTCATTGGTAGATTTACAAAAATAATATTACAAGAAAGTATTATTTTTGTATGAACAAAATGACTAATAGAAATGAATACAAAAGAGCAAGCCCTACATTTTATCAGCTCGGTTGATATGTACAACTGACCTTTTCTAAATGGCAAAGTCGTTCAATATGAACAGATGGGTTATTTTTCTTCTTTTAACGAACGATTTGAAAGTACTTTGTCAATCGGTGTTATTTTTGATCAATTTGATATATTTCTAACTACCTTTCTAGGGCTTTTACAGCGTATGACCGCATCGGTCCCTGGCAACAATTATAATTTGACGTATAATAAAAAAATAATTATCAAATTAACAATCAACATGCGCTTTATTGTTATTTTCCTCTGATATAATAATATTAGGTCCTTGTACATTTTGCAGGTGCCTAGGCATTGCACGAATATAGTCCTCCAAATAAGTAACTTACCATCTTACTATAAATCTGGAAACGGGTGGGTGTGTGTGTGTGTGCTTGTTATCCTTAGTACTCCATTAGTTTTGATCAAAGTGTCGCCTTATTTGCATGAAATATAGAGGAAATACAAGGAAGTGTAAGTGAAATTGGTTAACAGTTGGCTCCAAAAACAGCAAAAACCGCTCGAATTTGACTCAAAAATGCCACTAGAATTGCACCTACCGATATTGTGCGTTGCGAGTACTACCGCGTAAGCATACCGCGTAAGCATACCGTGGTAACGCGTCGCGTGCATGTTTGCGCAAGGGCTCACTGCTGCGGCACTACAGGCTGTAACAAAAAAAGTTATACAGTTTTGAAAAAAATATTAAAACCTCCTGTAGAATTTCTGTTTCGAGTTTTAACGGCGTGCAAGGGGCATTTTCTTAGCTTTCTAATGAGCTTTGTTTCATGACAATCGATGGTCGGTAAGCAGAGATATGATCAATTGTCTGAAGTAGTCATGAAATCACCTGGGCCACTTTGGTTTAATCAACGGTAAAACCACTGGAAATAAATATGAATGGAATCGAACCAGGAACATAGCAGTAGAGCGCTCTTGTTAGACAACAATGGTTCATTTCAAGTGGTTAAAAGTAGTACAAAGAAGGTTAGGTCTTTACAAATATTATTCATTTATTTTATGAATTTATTTGTTCAAATGAAATAAAACTATTTGAAAAAGAATTATATTGTTCTCTGTAATATTCCTTGCATGATACCATAACCATTTATAACTTATACAAGATATAAGATTGTATGATATTGTGAAAGTGGCCAACCCAATTTCGAGACGACTTAGTAGATTAGTCATACATTTTAAACGCAAGTAGTTAAAAAGACCAAATAAAGTGATTCTGGTAGCCAAAACTTAACACAGAGTGTAATAGATTTTGACATTGCATGATTTTAACATTGGATTAAAAATAAAATTGCGATTGTAAAACTTTTTTGTTACAGTCTGTATATGCACTCCTACACATGGCGCATATAAGCCAAACGGAAAATGGTTATAGGTCTATAAGGGGTATGTGGTGTCGGGTGGGGTAAAACCACGGGAAATAGTTTAGGATAGACCTAGGGTTATATAGTGATGTGGTATAAGTGGCGTTTTGAGGGGGTTAATAAAGCAACCTGATTTCTTTACTTTCTTTTTTGAGACGGGGTGGGGTGAACTAAGTTGGCATATGCCAAACAATCCACGGGACCGAGGGATAATGAAGTAATGCAGTTTGAGAGGTAGGGGTTAATAAAGTAGCCACAGGAAATGGTTTAGGCAACAACAAAAAACAAGTTTGTTTCCGGTAGGTGGTCTGAAAACCAAGATGCGAAATGTTTTTTTTTATTTTTATTTTTTTATTTTTTGAGGGGGGGGGGGGGGGGGGAGGACAAGAAGTGCGGTGGGATGACTTTCAAAAGCAATTTTCGGAATTTACCATAGGCCGAGGACTCCTGAATACACAAATATACACAGCCAGTGTCCTATTGTGCCCCATATCATAGTTACTGGGCTTCCCAGAGCAGTAAGATTCAATTGTTTGTGCAAAATTGTAATCTTTTCTACAGTAAACAAACTTTTTTTTTACCCCTTAGGAGGGTTATGATTATGTGTATAAGTACCGTTGCGTGGGGGTTAATAAATCAACCTGGTTTATTGGGGGGGGGGGGGGGGGGGGGTTGGTTATTCAGAGGTAGGGGGTTAATACGATGTGGTATAACCATATATTTATAATATACGTATGTTGGTATAACGCATGGGAGAGCCATGAGGTAATTAAACATGTTGAACATAATGTGGTTTCTTAACATTTTCCAAGCGGCCATTGGTTTACCATTTATATACAAAACATATAGACTGTATATGAGCGACGAGTTGGAATCAATGGAGTTATTTTCTTTGGGACAAAAGACACAGTACTAGGAGGATGGGTATTCTATTGCAAGTAGCAGTACAATGCTGAGTCGCATTAAACTGTTATAACTTTACATCCCAACATCTGGCAAATTGATGCAAATCTATAATGCTATGTTCATCACTGCTATTCAGATTAATCTGAGTATCACTAAAATTCAATTCAACATAGATTTTACCCTGTTTCTATGGATTCCAACGGGTAAATTATAACGGCAAGTGATGCAAAAGGTCAAAACCCGTTTTAACTTGCATGAATTATGTAAATTAGGTATTATTTTTGTCAAATAATACTCTAAATTTGGAATAATTTCAAATGGAGCTGTTTGTTCACTTCAATTTCCGGAAAACAGAAAATTCCAACCACTTCGCTTTGTGTTTTATATTCAAATTGGGAAAATAACATTTTTGAAGAAAAATCGGTTAAATTGACTATAAATTGGATAAAAAGGGCATTTTATACACACGCAAAATATTGCAGACTTCGCTCAGGTAAACTTCCAACAGTCTACTTTAATTTCATATCAAAAACTGGCATAACTCTTAACAAACATATCATTAATGAAGGCTCTTTTCAATGTCATCCTCTTCGCCTCATCAGTGATTTAACGATTTCCGGGGACAACAATAACAACAACATCATCAACAACCCTGGTTAGAGAAGGATTAATGGTACGATGACAAAGATCAGTTGAAGTCTTCACTACCTTACGATTTGCTTTGTTGTGGAAAAGTGGATGGGAGCTGACGAAATCCTGTAATACATAATATAGTAATATTTTATTAGAAGTTTAACCCTAACTCTACCCCCACTTTTTTTAGATTTTTTTTCTTCAACGTGGAAAATTGAACAACATATCCCCCATCCCCCGGATTTGATCCAGAAAGGCGAACGATTCCCCACTACGGTTGTCAAGGCTAGTTGGCGCAATATATTGCGCCAACTCTATGGGCTTGGTCTATTTTTTCATCGAAAAACTTCCACGCCGGGTGGTACCAACGTACCCAGTCGTGGTATTTTGTGGTATATGGTAGGGTTAGGGTTATATAAACCAAACTTAGAAAAATGTTAAAGAAAAAAATATTTTCAAAAAATTGCTTCTTAACTCTTACTCTACCCCACTTTTTTCAGAACTTTTTCTTCAACGTGGAAAATTGACCAATTTGATCCAGGAACCTCCAGCTCCAGAGGCGAACAATTCCCCACTACACCACGAGTGTCAAGGCTAGTTGGCGCAGCATTTTGCGCCAACTATATAGGCTTGGTCCATTTTTTCATCGAAAAACTTCCACGCCGGGTGGTACCAACGTGCCCATTCGTGGTATTAGGCGGTATATGGTAGGGTTATAGTTCGTTTATGCAGAAACACTTCATTTAAATGTGCCTCATAGGAAGGCAGATCTGGGTTCAAGTGGGTTCCGTTCAATCATTGATAAATTGGGTGAAAGATGACCCCTTCTATGTTCAAAACTGATTTTTTTTTTTTGGTGAACAATACTGGAACGATTTTATGTTCCAGGAAAAAAAAATTAAAAATTAAAAAGAAACTGATAACCAAAGCAGTCAAAGAAAAAAAAGCAGAAAAAAAGCGAAATGAAATGAAGAAAAAACAACATATAAAATATCCCCGAAATAATAAGAAACACCCCAATGATAAACCAAGCATATTGTTAAATGCTTTGGCTGTTAACCACTGTTTTTCAAGTTCTATTTTATCACATAGTTGTCAATCCCTAACAATAACTCTCCATTCTGTACACAAACTGTCCATTATTAACATAACTCTCCTGATTTTCGGAAAGGAGAGTAATTGCCGGTATTGCTCCATTCGTACAAAATAATGGAGCGAAAAAACAATAGGGTGAGGTCTCAGCGATGTATTAAAATAGAATAATTTCGACTTGTTTGTGTAAATCAACAATTAACTAAGTGCTAAAGCGGGGAAACTCATGCACCATTAGGTGTCAACGTGATGGGTGTAAAATTTGAGAAACTCCAACACCATTAGTGGTAAATATATCAAATTGTACGTGGTTCACCACCTACGTCCAATTAATTTTAGCCGTTTGTGTAATTAACCCTAACCAACCAGGCTTTGTTGTTGTGTGGAAACCGGGGAGGTGGACAAAGTATGAATTTGTTACGCAACAAATCATCTCTTATGACAGTCCAGCTAGAGTTTTCAGTCAGCACGCAGGTATCGCTTTCAATGAGTGACCTTGCCGATTTCTAACCCACGCAAAGATCGATTTCAGGATGTCAACCTTGCGTTAAAACCTTACGAGAAGTTTGTTTTCCCTGAATTAATTGAGGTAGGGTTAGCTGGCAGCCATGATGGCGAAGTAGGTGGATTGTTCGTAATTTTCTCTATAATATGATGCCAAATCTGACATATTTGGTCCACAAACACTGATTTTATCGCTAATTTTAGAATTTAACAACTTTCGTGACTTTGCTTCTGGTAACTATTCACTTGACCGGACTAAAATTCGTACGATATTTTAAGAGCAATTTCCGTATTAACGGAATCTTAAGCTTTAATTTCATATCAAAAACATTGATGCCCGACTTCTTTTTTGATAAGAAAAACCGAGTTTGATTTTCACCGATTTTCGGTCAGAAAACGAAACTTACGATCCCCCGTTAGGCCTCGCTAACTTGATTTTTAGTTTCCCGTAACACGCCCGCGCTTCATTTTCATGCCCGCGTTTGAATTCATTATTGACATTTTTGAAAAAAAATACCGTTTTTCCAATGAAAACGTCCGAATTCATGCATTTTGTGTGATGAAATTGTGAAATGTTTATGCATTTTGACCAGAATAGCCTTTCTCTAACAAAAATATCATATGACATTGTGCAGAGCAGAAGGATCGATTTCGAACCCCGGACCTCCCGCTCCCAAAGCGAACCCTTTACCATCTGAGCTATCAAGCGAATCTGAATATAAAAGTGAGATTTAAACAGTTGATCAACAACCCATCGACGCTACGAAATGAATTTAGATCGAGACAAGATTCGAGGAGCTATATTATAAGCATTCACTTGACCGGACTAAATAATTTTATAAAATTGTAAGCATGTTGCTAGTTACAAAAGACTATGAATATTATGATACGATGGATAAAATTGATGCCTGATTCTTCAGAAGTGACTTTTTTACCGTGGATTTGGCTTTAGTTTCGTCAAGTTTTTCTTGAATTCGGGTTTGTGTGATTGCAATAATTTGCACCGAAAATACAACATGTCATGAAGTTCACAGATAATATTAGATAATATTATTTGCATAATATGCCTTTTTATTATACAATTTCATGGCAAATGTGTTTGAAATGTGTGATTATAATCATGAAAAGAGCTCATTTACATCGTGCTATTACGAGGTCAACTATGACGGCGAAGCCGTATCGCTACGGGTGAGTACTTCCGGGTCGCTTTGCTGGGTTAGAAAAGGAACGACTTTTCGCGTGGCTGCATACTGACTGTTTTTGCCTTTTGACAATTGAGTCCAATAGGGTACACCATTTCGTTAACAATTATTGCAATCAGATAGCCTTTATCATCTTCATCTTGATCAATTTAATAGGATTTGTTTCTCTTCATTGTCTCTTGCTCCAGCACCGATAGGAAAAATGTGTTTGTTATTGTTTTCCTTGTCATTCTTTAAAGAAAAATAATGCGTATAATGTGGTTCCGTTATCAAGACAAGCTGCGTTATCAAAATGAACGTATGTATGTAGCTGTCAATTTGTATGCAGCTGCCATTTTATTCGAAAGGGACTCACAAATATGCTGACATACTTTGCCAATTTTTGTGACCCCTATCTGACGTATAATCTACAATAATTGTGGTGTCTATTCTGTGTCAGTTGGGACTGGTTTCGTATATTGTATCAATATATTAGTCAAACTATTACTCCATTTTGTCATTAGAAATCTGTTTCAATGTATAGGATCCCATTGGTTTATGTGTAAAATTCGGTATATACTAAGGAGAATTATTATTCACTTGCATTACGCACATTCCTAATACCTCTGCCACACATACGGCGATCAGGCCAGCGATTGCACTGCGTTCAAAAAAGTATCAAAATATGAATAACACGCAGTGTGAGAGCGCGGACCGAAATTGTCCATTTTTAAATCAAGGTCACTAAAACCCTTTCACATTCTGCTGCGATCGGGCCGACGCTTTGATTACACAGTTTTCCAGCAATTGACAACTCATGAACTCAAGTTACAACTCATGAATCTCATTTGCTCATCTAGCATTTGTCTAGCGGGGACCCGAGCGTAGCGAAGGTATCCCGCTAGTGGTAATACATAATGCTCACAACTCCCAAACTTAAGCTCCTATGTAAAAATATTAAATTTGTAAAGAAATTTCTTCCCTTTAATTTGAGATATTACACGTGAAGATTGACTGAATATTAACACGGCTATGTGTCCAAAACCAATTTCAGCATTTGGTTCTTCTACACGCAGCGTCCGTATAGCGATATAGGCAGATTATTGATTAACGGATTGGGACAACGCTCATAGGCCGATAGTCAGATGCTATGGACATACTTCCACAAAGGGGTGCGTAGGTGCGTGTATGCATACATGCGTACGTACGTAAATCCGAAAGCGCGTACCTGACGCTTTCAAAAAATGACCGCGCGTCCCGATTGGTCATTCATGCATATTTGTTCTCGCATTTCATGCATCTGGGCGCAGCTTCTTGAACAACAACAAATAGATTCATCAGGATCGGTAGCAATAGATGATAAAATAAGGTTCTTATGAACTGATCCAAAAATACATACTCAATTTGTACGTTTCGGCAAACGCTGGTGCCTTTCTCAACACATTGTTTGATTGTGGTGAGCTATTTTGGAGTTGCAAGTTCGTTTCTTGACCCCAGACAGTAAAAATGCATCAAAAATGTGTGAAAGGTGATACTGCCACACTGATCTCGGTTGGTTCGGTAGTGCCCTTTCTTATCTGTACTGCTTCTTTTATCCATCTCTTATACCTATTTTGATTAACGGACGCGCGGTTTTAATTAGAGAATAAAATATAGTTCGTAGCTGTTTTGCTATATACGTTGGTCTCATAATATATTGGCTGTACCATATTTGGAGTCGTGTATGGTCGCCGCACTGAGGGTATTATTATTCAAATGAATTAAGCCCCGCCCCAAACTATATATTATCGTCTCATAATATAGGCCCGATAGTGCAGTGCGTATCGGCTGAAAATCAGCCAAAAACCAATCAAAATGCCGGTTGAAATCCAAAACCACACTCACTATATTATACATGATATATAAGAATTATAATTAATGCGCGCCATTCTATTACTTTATCGTTCTTTGTTTTCGAAATTTCTTACATTTTATTGCAATACCTTCAGAATTCAAATGTCTTCAATTATTTTTGTGTTAACAATTTCATACGCTTAAGGGGGGACTTAAGGAAGTTTTTTGTTGAATATTGTTAGTGCTGTAATTATTGAACTATGACTCAAATGTCTATAAAAGTATACTTTTTTGGAAAGGAAATAAATCAGAAAATCCAAATTTGGCATCAATTTTGACCAAAAATGTTGATTTTTTGAGAAAATCACAAAAAATCACTTTTTTGACCCAATTCGAACAAAAAAGTGTAAAAAAAAAAGAAATCCATTTGTTCACGTTTTTTGGCACTTTTTGGTCAAAATTTCCAAAAATATTAGATTACTTAGGTTTAAAAAAAAAAAATCGACCCTTCATGTGTGTCTTAACATCATTATCAAGTGATTTGGCCATTTTTTACTCAAAATTATTTTTGTTAGTTTTAAAAAAAAATTGGGTCAAAAAAGTGAATTTTGTGATTTTCTCAAAAAATCTACTTTTTTGGTCAAAATTGACGCCAAATTTGGATTCTTTGATCCATTTCCTTTCCAATTTTTTTTGTCATATTTGTAGTTATTTGACCTTTGCCTTACAAACAGCGGTATAATGAATTATAAATTGTTTGTCGCTTTTGCTTAAACGAATAGAAATGGACACAATAACCTTTTTGGATCAAAAGGGTGTTTCTTGGCAAAATCTACTCAACCAATTGTAGTCATTTTCTGTGTCTTAAGATAAATTAAACAAAATGACTAACCTAAGATATGTACCTGTCCATAACACATGTTTATGAATAATGGCAGTGGCCTGACCTTAAGAATATTTTAAATCGTATAAAAATTGAAGAAATTTACATCTAAAAATATTATACTTCTGAACATTCAACAAGCAATTTGGTGTGCAATTTGTTGGTTACGGACGATTTCGTATTTTTTTCTTATTGATTTTTATTTTTTTAAACGGACGTTTTTCTAGTGAAATAAAGCGATATGTAAATTGCTCAATGTCGTTTATTCAAATCAATAAAAATGTTAAAAAACATACATTTTGGCTTAGAAAGAGGTTTTTAGAAAATTCCTATATAACAATGAAAGTATTTGTTTGCGTTTTTAGATGTTATTGCATAATATACACAAATAGCAATACAGCAATTGAGTGAATGAAACCTATTTTTTCATATGCTTTGATGAGAATATTGAATTTTCTCTGTATATCTGATTATTTTTCAAAATAAACATATTCTATATAATATTGTTCTAAAATTGAGAAAACTAGGCAAAACAAAATTAGTTAATATTTTCTCTAAACTTTACTACAAATTAACGCTTGTAAGAAAACTCGGGCGTAATTTTTTTATTATTATGAAAAACACGATAAAAAGCGAAATGTTGAAGAGAGCAAACAAATTAAATTAATCCAATATTTACGATTTTCTTCCTTTTTTTGAGTTGTTTCCTAAAGACTTATCTTTAAATTAAATGCATTTCTGAAGTTAAGTGATGTCTAAATCTACCTAAAAACATTTCTTGCCTTAAATATCTTAATATAAAAAAAGAAATCCGTATTTTTGGGGTTCTACTTGAGACAACATGTTACAATATTCCCACCATTTTAAGAAGCTGTCGACAAGTCGCATCATATTCGAATAATGAAAATCTTGTTTTCTAAAAAAGAATTAGGCCAAAAAAAAGCTGCGTTTTGAGAAAATCTTATTCCATATATCCATGTTGACTTATGCAGCGAAAATGAAAATGTTGTGATATCTGTAACGATAATGGCATTACAGGTCCTTTACAAACCCTGCTTTATAGACAGCTTCAGTGTAGAGACATGATGTACTGAGTTTTGAGGACAAAATAGTTGGGATCTAGTCTGGTGACTTTGACACATTCAGATTGAGACTTCTCCACATTCTCAAGCACGTGGCTAACAATATTTGGTTTCATTGTAAATATAAACACATCAGCTTCTCACTGATATACAACACAATAGGAACATATCACGAAGTATCAAAATATAGGAGATTGAAGAAAGGAGATATTTTTCGAAGTTTACACAACTCTCGAACACCAGATAACAAATTGCATTCAATAACCTCACTATAATTAAGGGGTTTAACTTCTCCTATAGCTTTTGAAACTGTTATAAATAAATAATGTACTTACATGCTTTGACGACACACACGTTGATCAAATTCAACTGCAGGATGGTCGGAACATCATACATGTAATAGCTCTTAGTAATAGGCGCAAAGATGACTCTATCTTGAAAGGTAGACATTCACATCTTCATAAACGGGTGATCAAAAGTTAATCAGAGTTCTGAATAAAAATTCAAGATTATGTTCAGGAAACCACGAATCCTACGTAAGACTCAAGGGACGAGCTGTGGTTTTGCTAAAAGCTTAGGAGATAACGTTAACAAATCGTTGAATGCCTTTCTTTTAACCGTGTGATATACATCCCATCATCCTCTCGGTTGTGACGTCACATCTATGACGTTATAGACCTGATGGAATCTGCTCTGTTTTTATATAATGCGCTGTTTTTATATAACAATAAACGGTTGTTAATTTAATTTCGACTTTATATTGCTTTGTGGGGACTAAAAATGAAAGGCATAGGAATATGAAAATAAACCGAGATGAGACACTGCAGAGTGTATATTGATTATCTGTCATTCCTAATTGATTTGATACAACTACCATATTCTTTTATACAAGCGTTTAAGTTTATAAACAATTTCGAATTGCCTACGTTAAGGAAGATGGATTTCCCTTATATTTGGTATGGTGGAAGGTCTTATGGTATAACATACTGAAATGCATTTTAAAATTTCAAAAAACCTCTGTTGCCATGGCAACACCCTTTTGTATTTTGGGCTATTTTGGGCTATATTCCCCATTTCTAAGAACAAAATATGTTAAATTGTGCCTAGTTCTTTCAAGCTACTGACTCAAGAGTGAAAAAGATATCAAAAAAGGACTTAATTGTTGCAAGGTATTATCTTTCTTCTTTACTGACAGGTAATGCCAACTCTTCAACATTTTTTTGTATCCTATTTTTGGCTCTGGCAACACTGGAAGTTTTATGAAATTAAAAATATGCGTTTTTTACCCAAATTTAGCACGCAATAAAATCATTTTGCCGGGGCACTCAGATTTTTTTCTTGTTGGTTTTGAATATCGTATACATTGCTCTTTTCAATTCTGGAAAGTACTGCTTGGGCAATTATTTAGGGATAAGACAGGGTTGCCAGAAACCAGAAGGAGATTTTTGAGGAGTTTACACAACTCTCAAACACCAGAATGGCATCCATTAACCTCACTATAATCAATGGGGTTAACTTCTCCCAAAGCTTTGGAAACTATTATAAATAAATAATGTACTTACATGTTTTGGCAACACACACGTTGACAAAATTCAACTGCAAACAACCATGGACAATCAAGACGACTAAGATCTTCGCGCGGATAGGTGACAGTGGTTAAAAATGCAGAACTGTATAGGGTTATCAGAACCAGAAAACGAGTAATGCGACAAAAATATTCACTGCTGCTGTGTATCAAGCGATTGTATCTGTATAATAATAACATAGGGTCTCAGAAGAATGGCAAAGAGATCTGAAATAGCAAGTCCGATGATGATAATATGAGCGCTACAACGCGGTGATTTGACGTAATAAACCTTCATAATAATGAGATTGCCTGGTATCCCTAGTATAACAAGAAGGGTATTATATGCCATGTTCAACCAGAGAAATGCGTTTGGTAGTCCAGCCATAGTAAGTTTAGATACCCTGAATAAAGGAGAATCGTCAACGCGTAACTCGTACGAATAATGGTGGTGAACCGATATATCAACAACTTGCTCCCATCGGATTGGTAACACAAATACACCCCTACTAGCTTGATATCCAAAATGCTTGAAGACCAGCTTGAAGATACCCGTAAGATCCTTAGCAAAATATGAGAATGAAAATTAATCTTTGCCGGGTATTGAAGCTATTAAAATCTGGTGGTGGTCTTTAACAGTATTCTATGTGTGTCGCCAAATGTTGCGGTTTAACAGAATATGGTGTGTATCGCCAATGTTGGCTTTTTAACATTATTCTATGTGTCTCGCCAAGTTTTGCTTGATGCCGATTAGTACACAACAAGTTTTAACTCTGCTCCATATGCCATCTAGCCATTAATGCTACTGGCAATGCGTGTGTTTCAACTCGGGTCATCATAGGTCCACCTGGTTTTGGGAAACATACATATGCTACTCTGAAGCTGATAGGTCTGTTTTATTAGATTACTTCCCTGGCCATCTTCAGATTCATTATCCATAATACAGAAAACTATTAGTCTTAAATTAAGCAATGACTCTCATTTAACAATAAATATAAAGTTTCATAATTGCAGAGAGTAAAATGGTTAAAGGTTTTTACGTATGGATATTTCCGTCATTGAAAATAAAATATTTTCATTTTAGAAACCCTTCTTTTGTTTTATTTGTAGTTATTTGACCTTTGCCTTACAGACAGCGGTATTATGAATTACAGATTGTTTGTCGCTTAAGCTTAAACGAACAGAAATGTATATGTATGTCTTGAGATAAATTAAACAAAATGAGTAAACAAAGATATGTACCTGTCAATAGCACATGTTTATTCTAATTGAAATCTATTTACATGACCATGTAATTTTCCTTTAAATTTAAAATATTAAGGAAACAATGTTTTTCGCTCAAATGTCCAATACTTCCTTTTCTCGTGGTTTTTCTTCTAAAAGTGAATGTATAAACCATAACAAAAGGAAGCGAAGAATATTAAGGTATTAATAGTTTAAGATTGAGCCCCCCCCCCTGAGTGTTTTGAGCTATAATTATGCATCAATATAATGTCCACGGTGTCAAAAGATAAAATACGTATACTGTACGTATTTTATATTTGTACGTATACTGTACGTATTATATCTATATCTATAAATATCGGATATCCAACATTCTTAAACTATTTTGTCAGTGTTATTGCGATTTATTCCGTTGAGGGCGCTAGCGGAATAAATCTAATCTGGATAGTCCAGGTAATAGGATGATCATCTGAGCACAGTCTACACTGTATGCCGAATTAACTTAGGCATACAGTGTAACACTAGAGAATGATAGCTGCATGAACCATAACAAAAGGAGCACAAAATAAAGAAATATTGTTTAAAGATGACTTTACTGCGAATTTTGAATCAGGATAAGCAACTTATATTTAGTTTGTTGGTTATTTTGATCTTTTATCCTAAAATAACGCAGTTTGTGAGATTTATTTCAATCAAACAACAACAAATTTCCCCCTTTATAAAATCGGCGAATCCAACGAGATTTTTACTAACTTCCTGCTTTGAATTAATCTCGTCCTTAAGCACAAGCGCACATGGCAACGCTGCGTTATACGCACAACGCATATGCCGGCGACTTTTTGTGGGGCACTCTAACGCGATAATCATACGCACTGAAGGTATTATTTTTCGAATGAATTAAGCCCCGCCTAAACAATAAACCATTGTCTCATAATGTATGGGCGTGTCGGCTGAAAATCAGTCCAAAACCAATCAAATTGCCTGCTGACATCCAAAACCACACCCACTATATAAGATTATTAAATAATATTCACAGAAAACAAAAACTAATCCACTTTTCAACATATTTGTTTATTAAATGTCTCTATTATGCATGAAAATTGCTGGATTTCCTCCTGATCACCGGTCATTCAGGCAAAGAAAAAAAAGTTGATCTCAGTTCCATTGAGTCCTAATGGTAAAACTGGAGTAACGCGTAAAAGCCAGACTGAACCATAATATTTGATTTGTGTGTGTGTAAACATTTGGAATTTTAAACATTGAACATTTTTGGAAATGTTTGAAATTTTACCTAATTGTTCACACATTTTTTGGACCAAAAACCCCCTGACCAACGGACCCTTCTGTTTTCCAGTAGAAGGAATGCCTCCCCTGATGCCCCCAATGATATGACAAGCTATATTGGTTATGCCCCCCCCCCCCCCCCCCCGATCACAGGCCTGTCTCCCCCTACCCAATTGAAGACCCTAGTCTAGTTTCTCTACTGAGATCAGGAGTGTGGGTTCTCATCACCTAGACTAACAAATCTCATTTTTTATCTTTCTTTATAGGGTACGTGTGCGAATGGCTAAAGTACAGTGTTGCCTATATAAGCTATCGTGAATTAGACGGCTTTAGATTATTTTTTAAAGCTGTACACAGTGAAATAGCTTTTTTTGCAAATATGAATGGAATGTTTGATTTCCTAGGAGTACCAATTTTGCATTAAAAAACACACTTTTGCGAGAATGTTGTCTATTTTGCAACATTTTTTTAATACAGCGTACAAAATCAACCATTTACTGCAAACACAAAAATCATGTGTCTCATTTTTATCAACTGCTTTTTCTTGAGCGATGCATTCCATGTATGGGCATGTCCTTACCATATGGTAGCCCTGACCTTCAACTACATGCCCATTCATGTACTATTCTAATGTATTTCCATAACTCGAGATAGGACTGTTTGAACGAATTCACATACTTTGCTCAAAATACCTCATTTTTGGGCTAAAATACCTTATTTTTGGGCACATTTTAAAAATAGTACAATTCTATCTTGTACTACACATTCCAAGGAATCCATTAGTATAATTGGATTTTCAAAACAATGAGTGCATCACACAAGCATATAGATATTTATGCATAATTTGATATAAATCAATGGTTACCATGGTTTTAAAACATTCCGATGTGCTTTTGTTAAACATGGCGACACATTTAGGAATATAATCATGGCCAAAAAAAGGCGTAATGTACATAATTTGTATATTTGAAATTTGAATAATTAATTAGCTAATGTGCATATTTGATTAGAAATCGAACTGATTGTAAGTTTAAAAGATACATCTTAGCACAGGTAACCATCATACCAAATGTCATTAGTTTTCTACCTGCAGAACTTGAGATATTTAGCTGGGCAATTTTTTTGAGGATTTCTACGGATTGAATGTATGCGAACATTCAGGAACCTGATGTACAAATGAAGAGCTTTGTTGCAACAGAGCCACCAGACAGAGACTATATAACTATGGGACAAGTATCTCGGAGGCAAAGTTACCCTTCTACTTTGCGCGAATTCACGAGTGAAGGTTTTATAGGGGGCGCACTATCATGGTCGTAGCAAACCAGACGACCTAAGACGTGGTGGATTTTATCGGCTTAAAACATGATTTGTGGCACAGAAATAGTACATCAATGGTAAAAAAGCTGATTGTGATTTAGAGTAGAACTGATTTGCTTTGATGATAGCAGAATTTAGTTCTTATATGACACGAAACATTCAGAATTTGTTATTTGAAATTAATTTTTACGTGGAACAAAATACGAATTTTAAATTGTGGATGACTTCGTCTGGCAGTGACAGAGGAGAGGCGTGGCGTTATTTGCATTTTATGAATATTGTAATCAGATCAGTTGGGAAGGACGCAGGATCGCGACGATCACATCGTGTGAGGTCATGAATACTCATGGCTGAATATTCATTCACAACGAATGATTGACAGTTTACGCTTAACTTCCGGGTGAAGAACTGATAGAGTGCGCTGTACTGTGAACCAAATCTCAACAATGGGCAGATATGAGATTCATGGGCCTGCACCAGACCACTCCAACATGTTACTCATTTTGCATTATTGAATTTGCATTGACAAGTCCTTGGAATTAATCAAATTATTGTATGGCTGTGTTCATTAAATTGTTTCTATATGACTTGGATTAGTGCATCCATGCACGCCAATTGAGGCACCTACAATACAAGCCACAATGAATAGCCATCCATTCAATAATGCAAAATGAGTAACAGGTAGAAGTGGATGTAGGCCCTTTGGCAACACAGCTCTTCAAATATGGAATAAAATACACTTCTGATTTTCCATCAGCTTATAAACATGTGAGGAGTGTGATGATAGTGTTTATTTTAGTCATTTGTAAGAATATGGCTATTAAAATAAAGAAAACCTCTTTATTTCAAAAACGTTGACAAAAATCAATTTTTAGCTCAAAATGGCATTTCGTGGCAGGTTTTTAACTACTTTTGGATAATTTCAAATGACGATAGCACCAGAACGCAGGGCTCGATTTAAACATGATTCTTTCACAAAATTAAATCTGTTGCTAAGATCTTTAAAATGACACACGTCTTGTTGAATTCCCAAGTATTTTGACGTCTTAGTGTGCTCAAGCCTGAGTGTGCTATACCTATATTGTACATTGTAGTTAATTCGATTTCGAACACTCTTAAATCAATTGTAATTTGTCATTATCATTAACCATGTTATTTGTTAACCGCAATATTTGAGTGACGAAATAATGTTGCGCTCGAATATTGAGAAATACGGAACATCATATTCAAAGACGAACACGTGGTTTCATCATACCATCAAACATCTCTTAGAAGATATCTATGGATCAATCAAGATAATGGAATAATGACTGCCTGTTGAAAGTGTCTAACGTGAAGTTGGGAAAGAAGATCGAAACCAAATGAATACGAAACAAAATAATTGTTTACTGTTTTTCTTTTATTTATCAATATAATATAATACAATCACAATTCAATCAATGTTATCTTTACGACACAGCGATCAATTGTGGTATCAGAATCTTGTCATTTTCTTTGAAAAACATAACTGAGAAGCAAATCATCCACACTCACTGAAAATTACCAAAATGGCCGATATCTTACGTTAACAATTCATTGGTATTGATATTGAACTATGTTTTATATCCTTGACCATGATTGTCTATATATGGAGGATTTTTCTCGTAAAAACACTAGCATTATTGAATCTACGTTTTAAAAGTTACACACAGTCTTAGTAACATATTATATTATTCACCGTAGTCATAGTTACACAGAGCCGTTGAATGACGTCATTTAGATTTTCCTTCCATTACCCTGTTGAAACAAACACAACGAAACAAAGGAATGTAACATTTGTTAGGATTTAAGTTATTTAAAAATAACCTCGATCATGTTAGAATTAAAATGAAAACGTGACAATTAAATCAACATGTATGCCTTAGCTGTGAGTTAAACTCCCGAGTTAGTTAAAATTGTCAAAATAAACACCGCAAAAAACCGAACTCAGTCGAGAGGTTATAATCTAATTTGATATAGAACTTCATGTAGATAAAGAATTTTGTTAGCTACATTTTGATTACTTGTTTGAAACGGCATGATTCTCCATAAAACACGGGATAAAACATTGTAATTGTTGTACAATTTGGTATTAACTCAGGTATCAAAATGTAGCTATACTATTATACTATAAAAGCCAAACTATTCAAAGGTTAATCAATGACATTATCATAGGATGATCAGATTCAACGTTATGTCCTTTCTATTTGAGTGTGCTTTTTTTCCGGTATTTAGTTTCAGTAAAGGTTAACACTTTCCACGCGGCTATCAGTTTTACCCTACACAAAACATTTTTTACAGAGAGCTTTCCCAACTTTCAAAGTGTATCTCAAGGATGACTGAACCAATACTAGGCATGTTTGTACTTATTTCCATGCATTTCTCAAGGTGATTTCAACTATGGTGATGGAATTCAATGATTGTGACATTTTTGAAACATTTTGTGAAATTTTGGAATGTCGTCTGCAGACGCCTGCCGTGTGGAAAGTGTTAATACACCTAGCACATAAAGTCCCTGACCAGGTGCTTTGAGGTTAGCTAATTAAAAATAGATAATCGGTACCAAAAATTTGAGATATACATTGAATGAGCAAATTTCTTCTCCGCAGTTTGATACCTCATTCAACAAAATCGAATGGATACTTTTAAAGTTATGGCGATTTCAATGACCGCGCATGCAACAGAAAAGTTGCCTAGGTATAGGAAATCATCACGATAATCATATTCCCCATGTATTCACATAGCAAAAATGAAGTAATAGAATCTAATAGAAGGGTTTGAGTAGTTTATTGAGCATAACACTGAAAGGAAATCTAAAAACTACATAAAATCATGTTTATGAATCTAAAGAAAGAACTACTTGACACATTATATTAGCTTTTTCCATTTTGATGTCATTGATATCGGTCCAAAATGTTATGGAACAATTGAAAAAGTTAGAAAAATAAGCATTTTTGACCCTTTTCTGACTTTTTCCAAAGTTCTATTTAGCTATGTTACCTGTAACATTGACATTATAACTATAAATAACTATCTCAACTTGTGAAGCAGTTCTTCCCCATAGATATGATGTATAGTTATACATACTTAAACATTTATTTCAACTTTATATGGCGATAATACTACCCCTACCCCTAACACGAGTTGTTTTATGTCATTTTGTCTATGTGAATATATAGGAGAATACAGGTATTGCCAATAATATGAATTCGCAAGAGAATCAAAAGAGCAGGACAATTTATTTTTAGTAGACAAGATATATGAATCTATCATAAAAGTATTCCTTTTGGAGTATGTTCGGAGGTCAGGGGTCAAACCATTTTAAAGCCGAATTTAGACCTCTGGGGCTCCTACTAATATTTTAGCGTAATATGCAAGTTTAATACCTTGTCATCATCAGTGCCTGTACTATTGTGACGTATTCAGCACTATGTAATAGGGTGAACAACTATTATTAAAACCTAGTGACTGGGAACTTGCATTGACTTTCCCTGCAAACAGGTGTTGGTAAATAACCCGCGTATTTTTTATAAAGAAGATGTGTTGTTATATTTAGATAAATTAATATAAAGGTATTAAAGGTGGTCTCATAGCCAGAAATACATAAAGTAACGTTTATAATCTGTATCTAGTTTGAAATATTTTTTTCTCCATCTAGGTCAAATGGTTTATACAAAAAAATGATGATTGAAATAAATACGAAGAACACATCTTCTTAATAGTTTAATGTTTCTTTTATGTCATGAACATAATGAAAATGGATAATAATAATAAGTGAAACTTGATTATCCACTACACTAGGAATAGGTTGAATGACAAACATAACATTTTTCTTTCGAAAACTGTATAAAGTCGATGATGGTCTATTTTTATTATTGTGGTGACCGCTTCCAAAGGGATAACATACGGTATGTGACCTGCTCCCACAAAATGAGCGTAAAGTCGAGGTGAAGATGTTGCTGAATTGAGACAGCATAGCATATTATTTTATTTGCCGTTTAAATTATTGTTGGTATGGACCCATGGTCCATTCTATTATAGGGGAATTCTAAAATAGCAGTATGTATTGTTATTCTAAGAGTATCAACAGCCATGCCAGGCTATTCATTTTATAATCCCGCTATATTAAAGGGCTTGGTCCATACTAACAATAAATGGCAAAAAACAATAACATGCTATCCTAGCTCAATTCAGCAACATCTTCGCCACGACTTTACGCCGATTTTGTGGTAGTAGGTCATATATTTGAAGCTGTTGAATAGTATTTGGTTGTCAGGATTTGTAAAGCTACATGATCAGCCCTGTTCACTAAAGCCACACTAACATGAATAACATTTGATTATGGAGCGCAAATAATATCATATATTGGCCCAGACAGTTTAGTATTGATTTTAAATACTTACTGCTTCACTACAGGCGATGTACCGTCTTACGTCATTCTTGTTCCTGATTTTCAGGTTACATAGAGCACATGGTTTACCATCGGGTTTCTTGCATTCTGTGTAAAAGACAAATATTAAGGTTATCAATCAAAATCAAAAACGTAATCATATTATGGCTAAAAGAAGAGTGTTAAAAACACAAACATCGCTTAGAGGGGGTTGGGTTTGAATGCAAGCAGAAATAAAGGAATAGTATCATAAAGAGAACTGTGTCAAAACATGCAAAAGTTTTCTTGAAATCAAGTTTCAAGATCTGTTTTTATAACATAGTTATATTGTACATGATTGTTTACATAAACGAACTCCCCTGAACATGTGAGTCAAAGGTTCCAAATAGGAATATTTTGTATCTAATTAAGAATAGACTTATCACATCAAAGTCAACCAGGGGCAAAAACAACTAATTAACTAATGGATAATTAACTATGATTTAATTAAGTATCAATATTTAAATTATAAATTATTAATTAATAAATAAATAATTGATTATTAATACTTATTAATCATCAATTTATTATTGAGCATTTAATGATTGATAAATAATTGAATAATGATTAATTAATAATAACTAATTAATGATCAATAATTCATAAATAAATAATTTATCATTAATTAATTATACTAATAGTTATTAAGCATTAATTTATTATTAATAAATAAATAAATAATTAATTACTATAATAATTACTAACTTTTTTACTAACTTTCCAATTGCAATCTTTAAGTTTGAGCACATTAAATACACAAATCGTTGATTACAATTAGTTGCTACATGGATATACACCATGAAACATTAATGCATGATTTACCGTTCGTCATATATAGTTTTCCAAAATCATAGTGCTTTAGTATGGTGCATTAACTAAGATTCACTATTAATTGTACCATTGACCCTTTGTACACACACCAGTACCAAGCAGGCCGAGGGTCTCATTCATAATTTAATTTCGTGTTTTCTTCCTTTAGCCTAATAAAACTGTTACTTATAGAATTCATATTCTTGAATTCAACCTAAGTTAACCGATTATGCAAATCTTTCCCGTAGTTCTCAATATTTTAAGGTTGGTGACTGCGTACGGACTATTCTAAGGTTCTTGTTTGAAATCGCTGACTTTGTTTTGGTACCAAGGGATTGCCCCGAGGGGGCGGCACGGCACGCCCCCGAGGGGCAATAACCTTAGAATAGTCCGTACAAAGTCACCAATCTTATTCATAACTGTCATTTAATGTTGATTAGCATCCAAATTGTAATATTAAGTTATTCTAAACATGCTAAAGGTTTATATTTTGACTTTGGAGTTCGTATTTTTGTGTCATTTCCCACTGAGGTAAATAAACACCACCCCATTGAATAATGGAGCAATCTAGGGCAATCTAGGGGATTCCCCACTACGTCATTGTTTTCTCTGGATTGACCAATAGCGGAGAAGCTGTTATAAAGAACGATTATGAGATAGACCAATCACAGTTCGGCAAATATTATGCATGTTCAGGGCCACAAATTAATTTAGTTTTTGATTTGCAAACAAGCACGGAAAATAAATAAACAAACAACAGAAGTTTCTTCATTCCCGATCCTGTAAAGAATTCGGAAGCAAGAAAGATCAATTTTGCCGATTGGAAATAATATTATATGAAATATGACTTCATACCCTGGACGAATATTTCGTCTCAGATCTACCGTACGAATAAGTTTATGAAGCTATTTTTGTAAGCTTATTCATCATTGAAAAAGTCAATGCAAATGATCATGATCGGGATCATGATGTCTCATCATAATCATGGATCCATGGATCAAAGTCGAATCACTTCAACAACCTTCTTATGTTTATGGTCAATTGATGGGGAAATATAATCAAAATCGCAGCTAAATCGTGTTGTACGATTCCATTCTTTGTCTGCTTGTTTAGAGACGACGTTATTCGGTGAGTAATGATTGATGGCCTAGACCTACATCGTGAGTCTTTTTGACAAACAAAAGTATGTTGTCTTGCCCTAATTATTATTATAGTTGCAGTGTCAGTGTTTGTCAAGCTTTGACAAAAATTAAATGGGTTGTCATGTGTCGTAGACGGGATGGCTATCATAGGCCTAGCTAGGAGTAGGCTCGTACGTAGGCCTAGTTAATTTAGCCTAACATTTTTTAATCTTGTCAGTTTCGGTTTTACAACAAAAATGGATGACACCTGACTTCGATTTTGAATACGTTTCTTGAATTGAAACATTTATAAAGTCACCTTTGATGAGACAGATTCCTGTTCTGTACTAGGCTGTTAGTGTTTATCATGGGTTTTTTTTTGCGTCCCCAGTCAATTTTATACTAGTTTGTTAGCCCTGTAATCAGATTTATTTCACTGATCTGATGCTTGATACGGCCGTGTTTGCCGGTGAGACTGAGACAGACACGCAACGTCAGAGCGAAGTTTAGCTTACAATCGCTATGACATACATTGTACGTCCTCGCTCGTCACTTGTGTCATCGGGGTCCATGATGAAGCTTACAAAATTTCACCGAGTCTGCGCTCGCTGCTGAGGGACGTCCAGACTCCAGTTACCAGTCAGTATCTGTAGGGCAGGCTAGCCGCCGCGCTGGTGGTACAAACACACGCCAGTTATTCAAATCATGCAGACCAAATTTGCCGTTCATCATTGACATTTTACAACGATATAAAAATGGTGTTTTTTTACAGTTTTGTTGTGTTTTCAATGTAGTATTTATTGTTGAAAGTACAGCCGCGAGTAGTCGTGTCGCGTGTATCCATGTTCAGGGCCCCACCCGCAAACATCTGCCTCTTGTTACCATGCACAACGTCACACAAAACGCCCCGCCCCCAGGTCATTGATGCGCGTACAAGTACATTTTGGAGGTCTTGGCAATATATCAATAACCTGCGCTGTGCGTTCGCGTTTCCATGTAACGATCAATTTGAGTGGAAGCGCGGTGGTACGCACATTTTCAAAAGTTATGAATCATGAATGGTGTAGGGGAGGATGGGGCAACTGGTCCGGTTAAGCATATTTCATGATTGCTATAAAAATATCACCCATGTAACTGTTTACATATAACATATAATCAATGTTAAAAAATATCCAAACAAAAGGCCAATTACCACTAACTAAAAACTTTACTTGGCACGGACCAGTTACCCCATCATTGGGGCAACTGGTCCTATATGTTCCAACGGTTAGAATACACAGAAATCATTGATTGACAACACGGTAACTAGGCAGTATTTTCTTTACAAACTCATTTCCATATTATTTAACGTGTAAAAAGGATACAGGTCTCATGAAACCCATGTTTTATACAGTTTTCGTGGTAAACGTGTAAAAAGCAATAATACTAATGGTGTACAAAGCAAGCGCAATTTTCGACTGCACGTTTATTAGATAAAACGGTATGAACCTAGTTAAATGGTTACATGGTTGTGATATTCAGACGCCCCATACATTTGTCTATATATACCCCTTTCTTTAATGATTTTATTTACTTCATATAATCATCATTTAGTACTTATAATAAACCATCTTGATATTTAGCCAGCTTTTCATGTTACAGAGGAAGTTAGTCAATATGACAATGATGACCCAACGGTTAATATACACAAAAGCAGTGGATAAAATACATAAATCATGATATTTCGTCATAGCAAATACCTTTACAGACACCATTTAAAATATAATAAAGATGTAATTCATAATACCGAGGTTTTAAACCATTCTAAAGCAATTTCATGTCATATTGTAATCCTTCAATAGCAGAAATAGTGGTATTAGACCCAAAATGCCCCAAAATGTCTAAGAACTAGAAATAATGTGAATTATTTCATATTCTATTCACATTTCAATACCGAGTCATGTTTTATAGACACTAACAACTAAATTTCAAAATGAATTTTACAATTTTGATTAAGTTTTTGCAGGCGGACCAGTTGCCCCATACCCCTTCGGACCACTTGCCCCAACAAATGACGTAGCACTTTGTCGAGATGAAACGTTATTCAAACACGCCTGTGACGTAATAAATTTTACGCCAAAATGTTTCAAAACATACCACCATTTGTCATAACAATCAATAACTCCAATACATTTCAGAAAAAAAGGCATTTTTGTTTTTAGCCATTACACAGATTTCTGTAGCCAGCGAGTATCTTTGAATTCGCAAATATTACGGCGTTCGGGTCCTACAAGTAGACGAGTGTCTTTAGATAAAATAAGAAATGGTGTACTTTGTTATTTGCAAATTCATAAACTAAGAGCTCTACCAAATAAATACCCGTGATAATGATTTAAGTTGAAGCATTCTTTAAATGATAATATTGATCGGAAATCTAAATGACCAATGTCCCAAGTTAGCAATATGCGCCATTTTACGGTCATTTCAACCACAACCTATGGTTTTAATCATATTTCGGAAAGTCCCTAAGCACACTACAATATAGCACCCATCAAATGCAATATGCACCTAGAATCTTAAGACGACTGTAATGCATGTATATATTTACTGTTGCATATCTGTCAATCATATAAAGTACATTAAACATGATCTAAACCCATCTTCATATATCGCCCATACTATCTGTAAATTTTCAATCAGTCACTCAAGGAGTTGGCTTCAAAGACCTGGAGAAAAATCACATGTGTAAATACCCTAAAGTTCCAAATGTTTTGGATTGTAGAAGGTAAGGATATATGTCAAGTATCAACAAAAGTCGTACTGTTCAAAAGAAAGCAGTATGCCCATACAATTACAAAATCCTTCATTTCGGACCACTTGCCCCACGGTCCAGTTGCCCCATATTCCCCTACATCGAACGATTTTGTATCGACAAGGGTATTGCCACCGCTTCTGGCGTGATGCGCTATGCAAGCAAGTTAATGATCGATGCAAGTCATGCATGGATGAACGCATGATCAGAGTGTAAGACGGTACAATGAACGAATATGCAAATAGCATGGCTACGTCATCATGGTCATATCTCATTAATGAATGTCGAAATTGCTGTATGGATTTTTTGCAATGGGGAAACTTTACACTTACAGATGTATCTTAAAACCCGGGCAACATTTAAGAACTGTTTTCTATATTCATCAAGCATAAATATCAGCGGTATTTGCTTTAAACGGCATTGAAAATGAACAAAAAAGTTAATTCAACTTGGTAAAAATGGTGTTTTCAACACAAGTCTATGAATATAAGAATTCGCCGTAGAAGAAATAGCTATATTATATTGTAATGTATAGAACTTCAATTTTAACGCCCTTTTCAACACACATGCCCATACAGTTTAATGCTTTCGAAATTGTGACCAATCTTCCATTGCAAAAGTGTACCAATGTTTAGACCACGCTGTATATAGAAAAGTTGAAGAAGCATAATCATGCTGAAATCGTGACTCCAAAATAAAACGATTTCATGATTAAAATACCAACACATTTCGTTTGGAATGTCAGTCAACAGAGGGCGTAAATGCACCCTGTCAGAATGCTCGCCGTCGCCCCCCCAAACCCCCCCCTGCAAATCGTGTATTTTAACCAGAGCCCCTCCCCCGATCCCTTATCAGCGGGAAATTTTCCCCTCTTGCTCGCTTATTATTTATTCAATACTAAAACAAGAGAGGAAAACACGTGTCTCCAATGAATGTTATTAAAACATATTGCAATTAAAGTTCCAGTGTATTGATTGAACTTGTACATTTCTTCGTAAATTTCGATGAGTCGTATACCCTATTTTTCTGTCATAGATAGAAATATTATTTGTTATAGACATCGATTAGTTACAATTTGTAAATGACTTACTTCCGACTTTCTTTCGGCCTCTCTTCTCCACTTGCATCGCTGTAAAATATTTTTCAACATCTGCTACGGTTAGTTCTTCAGAAAGCTCCTGCTCCATTTCAGCCTCTATAATTTGTTCAAAACTTGCCATGGCAACAGCAATAAGACCCAGAGCGAGGATTACAAGAAGTGTTTTGGACGCCATTTTGCTACAACGGAACAAGAAACAAATGCAAATTATAGCTTTATAGGCTACCGTATTTAATTGGTAATGCATTACATTCGGTTCAGATAACCTAAATTGAGTGAAAATAAATTAAAATTGCCTATTGTAATATTTATCAATGAAAACCTTTTAAGGTTTTTAAGGTTTTATAAGTTTTAAAATTTTATAAGTTTCTTTTTTGGCTGTACATTAAAATGTACAGCCAAAAAAGAAACTTATAAAATTTTAACAGATCACCAAATAAAATTCTGTGCATGAAAATTCTGTGCATGAAAATTCTGTGCATGAAAATGGAACCTGATTGGAAGCATGAGAAGGAGATGCACAGCCTGCCTGCAAGCTGGAGGTGGACATACCCGTTATTAATGACTTCATTGTTTGTTTGGATATGAGTTTGTTTTGACTCTCTGAAATGTTTTTACCTTGATTTTTTCAAAAATCCAGGTACTCTATCTCTGCCGTTTCTTTCATCTTCTGGAAATATTTCTACAAAATGCTTCTTCTCCTACAGTTTACATGCTACAATCACCAGATTTGGTCAGTAGGACCCCCTACCTGACCTACATATAGGGTCTTCACAGTTTGGGGTCAAAGGTCACACAGGGGTCACTAGGGGTCAAAACGTGATTTTCACTTAAAACGCATTTGCAATTTAGTGAAATGACCTAGGATCATCAAAATTGGTCCACATATTCCTTATGATCGTACGCATATATAATAGTTCGGTTTTTAAAATTAAAATTCATTTGGGGTCACTAGGGGTCAAAATGTAAATTTTCAATTCGATCACTTAAAATGCATCTTGTCTCAGAGGAAATGACTCATGACCTTCATAATTAGTCAAAAGATTCCTTGGGTCCATGCTCATATAGGGTCTTCAGCGATTAAAAGTGACATGTCACATGGGGTCACTAGGGCCATTCCCCTTAAAATGTTAGGGATTTGACTAGATATTTGAGAAAAAAGATCTATGCCTTAAGGAACACACGTCAAAAATAGCGTATTTAGTCGGGCTGGATAGCAAACGGGAAGCAATGTCAAAATTCAGTCCTGAAAAATCCTCCGTTTTTATGACCTACTCACCTTTTTGGGGACCCAAACACTGTTCCAGAACTAATTGAGTACCAAATAGTAACTTTTAATTTATCTGGGAAATCAGAATTTGGACAATGGAGGGATTATGTTCTTCTGGCATGGTTCCTCTTTACATTAGCAGTTGCCCAAGTACCATGATGAGTATATCCTATTTTATTCCCTGCATCAATGGCTCCACACCACTTATCTATGAGATGAGTTGTCCCGGGACTCCAGTTGAACAGCGGTGGCAGGGAACCAGCATAATTTTTAGATTCCAAGGATCTACGCCTTTATCTGAAAAGGCCGTAGCTATTTGTACAACTGTTGTACAAATAACATGAGATTCTGTAATTCGTACGACTGCCTAATTCGTAACGACAGTCGTACCAATATTGGTACAACAGTTGTACGAATAATAACTTTGTACAACAGTACTGTTGTACAAATAGACTCAGCCTAACTCTGTAGCTATGTGGGTGGTATGTTCTACCCGGCAGAGTGATATGATAAACCGTGAATCAATGAAGTATTATTCCGTGACATACCTCCGGCGGGGAGAGCACAAACGCTTACGCTAGTAGGCGTTTGAATCGTTGAATCGTTCGCGTTGAACCATTACAGTGTACATTCTGTGACATACCCGGGGACACAACTCCCTCCATCGAGTGGAAAACAACGCTTTATCCATTAATCAGCCCATTACCGGTAAGAGGAACACATTCAGAAAAATCATGACGTTCTTATGAATTTGATACCATGATCATCACAAGTGAAAGTTGAGATATTGTGATATTACTGAGGCAATCTCACAACTGTTTCTTAGTACCGAGAGGCATTTGATACGGGCCGGCAGCCCCGCCGGCAGCCGGTAACTGATATTAGCGGCACTGGATGTGGAAGGCGTCTTTATTAACTTTAACTTTTTTGTTAGGAATTTATAAAGCTGACATCTTGGTAAATAGATCTACTATAGTCCAATGAGCATTTTAAAGCAGGTTTTGTGTTCACAAACCCCCCAGAACCATGAAATAAAAAGATTTTACAAAGCCCTCGTCCTCTTCAAGTTCAAGTTATGCAATCAATCATTTTGCATTGTTTACTATAAAATACTGGAAATAAAATTAACAGACTGGATCCCCAGAGCATGCACCAGAGGAAGAGGCAGGCCGGCCAAACAGACGCTGGACAGACGACATCAAAGAGTATGGCAACGTTACTTGGAAAAGGACAGCTCAGGACCAGGGAGGTGTCAAATGACACCTCCCTGTCAGAGGTGTCAAATGACACCTCCCTGTCAGAGGTGTCAAATTACACCTCCCTGTCAGGACAGAGTGAAATGGAAAATTGATGAAGAGGCCTTCCTTCTGCAGTGGAGTGAAATAGGCTAGATGAAGAGGCCTTCCTTCTGCAGTGGAGTGAAATAGGCTAGATAGATAGATAGATAGATAAACTATAAAAAAGAAAAAGTGCCCTCATCCTCCTTTTATCAAAAGTTAGGACTAGAACTAGTTTTTATTCAAAAAAGGTCATGAGAGAGCAGACCATGAGCTCATCTCTTAATTCATAGGATGTTCATAATAAAACCACTTGAGTATTAATATGAATACCTACACCCTATCAAAAGAGATGTGACACAACTATAATGGTATGCTTCAGTGAACATCTCTGTTATAAGCCTTTTGAAGAAAAAGCAGACACAACAGGAGGGCAGTATTTGGTTTGGGATAAATGGTGGAAAATTCAAAAGACTTTACCCAAAGCATGCAGCGTAGTAACATCCTATGATTCTTGCATGCCACAAAGTCAGAGCAAGATCATATTTACCATAGGCGAGCCCGATGCATTGTTTAGGGGGAAAATAATGGCCAAAACATGGCCTCAAATATACCCAGAATTTATTTTTGTATATGAGTTCCCATTTTCAGCTATGTGTAAGGTCGGTGTAATAAACAGGTCAACCTGCAACACATTTTTGGCAATATTCACATTGATAAGGCTTTTCTTTAATGTGAGTTTGTATGTGTAAAACAGGCTACTCTTCCAAGCAAAGCATTTCTGACAACATTCACATTGGTATGGTTTGTCTTCAGTATGAGTCTGTATTCATGTGTAATGTCAGGACGTTACTCTAATGAGCAAAGCATTTCTTACAACATTCACACTTATGACCTCTCTTTTAGGGTGCGTCTGTATATGTAATGTCAGCCTATTCTTCCAAGCAAAGCATTTCTGACAACATTCACATTGGTATGGCTTGTCTTCAGTATGAGTCTGCATGTGTAATGAGCAAAATGCTTCCTTTCACTCAGGAAATGACTGGTGACCATCCAAATTGGTCAAAAGATTCCTTGGGTCCATGTTCATAAATACACCATCAGCAATAAAAAGTGACATTTCATATGGGTCACTGGTCAGTAGAGGTCATTGAACTATAAAAATCATGAAATTTAAGACATACTCTGTTTTTAATCAGAATTGTTGCATATAAGTCGTTCGATTAGACAAGAAAAACAGTCAAACATCCCGTCAAACACGAACTTTGTGTCAAAGGTCAGGAAAGGGTCATTATTGGTCATTGACCTATACAGGGATATAATGTAAAAACATGCTCTGATTTTGATCGGACTTGTTACCTTGATTTTTTCAAAAATCCAGGTATTACCTTGATTTTTTCCAAAAATCGAGGTTCTGTATCTCTACCGTTTCTTTCTTCATCATCTTCTTTCCTCAAACCCACCTACAAAATGCATCTCCTCCTACAGTTTACATGCTACAATCACCAGACTTGGTCAGTAGGACCGCCCCACCAGACCTTCATATAGGGTGTTCACGGTTTGGGGTCAAAGGTCACACAGGGGTCACTAGGGGTCAAAAGGTGATTTTCACTTAAAACTCATTTCCAATTTAGTAAAATGATCTAGGATCATCAAAATTGGTCCACATATTCCTTATGACCGTACGCATCTATGATAGTTCGGTTTTTAAAATAAAAAAATAAAAAATATTTGGGGTCACTAGGGGTCAAAATGTTAATTTTCAATTCGATCACTTAAAATGCATCTTGTTTCAGAGGAAATGACTCATGACCTTCATAATTGGTCAAAAGATTCCTTGGGTCCATGCACATATAGGGTGTTCAGCGATTAAAAGTGACGTGTCATATAGGGTCACTAGGGGTCATTGAACTTTACAGGGGTAAAAGTTAAGACATGCTCCGATTTGCACCGGGTTTGTTGCATCTTGTTTGGATTGATAAGCCAAGAAAATAAGTCAATCATATTGACCAGGTCAGAGGTCAAAAAGGGGTCACTAGGGGTCAAAATGTAAATTTTCAATTCGATCACTTAAAATGCATCTTGTCTCAGAGGAAATGACTCATGACCTTCACAATTGGTCAAAAGATTTCTTGGGTCCATGCACATATAGGGTGTTCAGCGATTAAAAGTGACATGTCATATGGGGTCACTAGGGGTCATTGAACTTTACAAGGGTAAAAGTTAAGACATGCTCCGATTTGGACCGGAATTGTTGCATCTAGTTTGGTTTGATGAGTCAAGAAAATACGTCAATCATATTGACCAGGTCAAAGGTCAAAAAGGGGTCACTTGGGGTCAAAATGTTAATTTTCAATTCGATCGCTTAAAATGCATCTTGTCTCAGAGAAAATGACTCATGACCTTCACACTTGGTCAACAGATTCCTTGGGTCCATGCACATATAAGGTGTTCAGCGATTAAAAGTGACATGTCATACGGGGTCACTAGGGGTCATTGAACTTTACAGGGGTAAAAGTTAAGACATGCTCCGATTTAGACCGGGTTTCTTGCATCTTGTTTGGTTTGATGAGCCAAGAAAATAAGTCAATCATATTGACCAGGTCAAACGTCAAGAAGGGGTCACTAGGGGTCAAAATGTAAATTTTCAATTCGATCGCTTAAAATGCATCTTGTCTCAGAGAAAATGACTCATGACCTTCACACTTGGTCAACAGATTCCTTGGGGGTCCATGCACATATAGGGTGTTCAGCGATTAAAAGTGACATGTCATACGGGGTCACTAGTGGTCATTGAACTTTACAAGGGTAAAAGTTAAGACATGATCCGATTTGGACCGGATTTGTTGCATCTTGTTTGGATTGATGAGCCAAGAAAATAAGGCTATCATTTTAATCAGTTCAAAGGTCAAGAAGGGGTCTGTTGCATCTTGTTTGGTTTGATGAGCCAAGAAAATAAGTCAATCATATTGACCAGGTCAAAGGTCATGAAGGGGTCAATAGGGGTCATTGAACTTTACAGGGGTAAACGTTAAGACATGATCCGATTTGGACCGGATTTGTTGCATCTTGTTTGGATTGATGAGCCAAGAAAATAAGGCTATCATTTTAATCAGGTCAAAGGTCAAGAAGGGGTCACTAGGGATCATTTTCTCATAAAAAAAATCAAGGTAGCCTGGTCTTAGACCAGAGCAAGATCTAGTTAACTTTATGTTGCTGAAATTGTTTGCTGTGACCTGTGATGCAAGACGTTGTCTGAGTCGGTTAACATTTCTCTTGTGTCATTGAAGCAAACAATTGGTCATTGACTGCCATTTGAAGCAATACATTGCAGTAATATTGTATCCAAATTTGGTACATTTTCATGCACAGAATTTTATTTGGTGATCTGTTAAAATTGTATAAGTTTCTTTTGTGGCTCAGTGTATATCGAAAGACTATCGAGCTATAATGTATTATAGGCCTACATGTATACGTGTTATCTGATAGCGAACCAAACTTTCTAGTGATACTGAAAACTAAGATACCAGTAAATGTCCTCAAAATCCAGAGAATGCACTGAAATGCTTCGTTTATGTGAATAGATTTGTTAAAGGTATTATTAGCTACAAACCAAGGAGGCGGCCATACTTAATTTGCGACATTTTGTTGTTGTTAACACCTGCTGTCAAGCATTCGCCCTAACGCCCGATGTATACTTCAATCTCTTTACATGCTTTACGCACCGTTATACACACAATTACATTATGTTAAACAGAACCCCTGTCTAAAACATACAGTCATCAAAAAAAGTAACTATACAGGTAATAAATGGGCTTCTAACTCTAAGAATATATATCCTACCTAAAAATATTTAATAATAAAGTAGTTGCAAAATTTATCTTCTTTAATATGAGATATTGCGCTCTGAGATCGGGTGATTATTGAGGAAATGACACTCCCAAATGTAAGGTTGAAGTCCGATTTTCATTTTCACATTTTTATTTTCTACACGCGGACCCATCTACGGGTACCATATCGATAACCGGTAGTGCAATTGGGGGATGCATGCGCAGGTTTGACAGTCGGCCGTATTGTTCCGATGGATCAATACGCCACACACACGCTACCTGTCATACTCTCCCCCGTGTTGAAATGTAAAATGTAAAAATGAAATTGTGACTTTACCTTACATTTTGGATTGTCAATTCTTTAATAATCACCCGATCCTAGCGTTAATCTCATATTAAAGAAGAGGAATTTCCCAACAAATTATTATATTTAATATTTTTAAGTAGGATATATATTTTTAGAGTTCGAAGCCCATTTATTACCTGTATAGTTACTTTTTTTTGATGACTGTACTAAAACCCAAACAGCAAATGCATGGGTAGCTTTTCAACATACGTTGCTCTGAATTAGAGCTACACAGTTATAGTAAATGGTAATTCATATCTGTTTCACTTTGGTTCGATGTGGTCAAAGCTAGAGAGAGATTTTGGACAACGGAAACGGAAAATTATCCTTAATATAAATATATATTTGTTGTTTTTCCCCGTTTTGTATGGTTTAAATACAGCACGATATTTATACTGAATATGGAAAACAATGGATGATATCTAAATATTATTATGGTATTATCATGTATAAATAAGATTCTAATAAATATAAACTCTTGTAGGCTAGCAAATAGTATAATATCAACTCGAGTGTATTGTTATACCCAAAGCATACTTAAATACTGCTAATCAGTCAAAATCGTTGTTACAAGTATTGCCACTGTGATGCCTCGTATGTTAAATCTTTAGCATGATAGTCATTTTATGTGCAACCTTCACAATATTCAATCAGCATGCAATCAATAGTAGAAAATCATCTCTTAGAGAGACTACCGGCCGAGTGCACCAATGACGGGTAACTTAATAGGGAGGTAAGCTACCTCCATGGTAGTTATGCTCTAACTGTAGCATAACTTACTAACTAACGATGTAATTCTTAGAGCATACCTGGCGAGTAACACCAGAATAGCAACTAGCGAGGTAAATATCCACATTAATCAGCATCGTCTCCTTACAAAATTAATTGGCGCATATGCCAAGTGTTAACCTATAGTTTACTGTAAAATTCTGACGTGCATGGTCCTCCGTAATATTAAAAAAGTGTCGTCACTCGCTAGGTCATAGGTGAGTGTAAATCAAGAATCACGTGGAGTCGGCCTGCGATCCGGAAAAAATGATGCCATTTTATGGCCAAAAATTTCGAAGTTTGTTTACCACTTTTTCAAAAATAAGGACTATCATGACATTACAAACATATTTTGGGCGAGGGGCACATACAAACATTGCACCAAAAAGCACAATTTTAAAGACAAACACAAGCACCCGATGGAAACAATTATATTCAATTATAACACATCTCTTAACACAAATACTTCCGTGGACTGGATACCTTGTCATTCGCTTGTTAACCGCAGAACCCCGGTTCGATCCCCAGACCACGCACGGCACGATATGCTTTTTTTCTCGTTCTTCTAGTTCTACCCTTCCACTCCAAATAATGTTGAAACTTGGCTTTATCAGTTTTTAATTAATAAAAACAATAATGCGTTCATTTATTTAGTCATAAGATCCTTGGTCAGTTAGTAAATTTTGGTCAAAATATGACCCAAAGTCGGTGCGATTAGTGTGTGAATGGGCAAAAGGAGTTGATCTAAATTTTGACTAAAAAAATCACCAAATTGCATTAATGGATTTTCAAAAATATAAATCTTTCAGCTAATGAAGGGTCACATTCCACTTCAAATAGACACCCCATGGGCATGCAAGCGCAATTGGTCCTTCAGCATCAGCGAATTATCCCCTTCAATGTTCACAACAAATTTACGCTACTGCTATAATCGACTGACTTGTGGCATAAAACGTTATGCCCCAACTTACTCTTGGGTCCGGTCAGGTATAACATTTAGCGTAAATTACCCGCCAGTTACTAGCCTAGTAGCTAACCCCGCATTGGCGCTCTCAAAATGTTGGGTTACGCCTCAGTTACTAGCGAGGTAGCGCTATTCTTCAGCTACCCGTCATTGGTGCACTCGGCCGATAATATGTAGGAACCCTCCATTTATTCCCATACATATCAAGATATCTCAGTTCTTTTGAAAAGCAAATATGACTTTTTGCAGAGTTCCCTACAGAGGAGGATTAAGCTTAATGTTGTCCTGATCTGGTTTGGCTAATCAGACGGCATATTTTTCATATTAAACCAGTCACATTTATTGTTTATAGTCTGTTAAAGGTATATATGAAATTTAGAACGGTTATACTTGACCGATTGATACATTTTGTTTCTTAGAATTGCCGAAATGATAAACACTTTTGAGATATTTTGCTGTTTTCACTCGTCACACTAAATGGACATTCGGTTTTTCACTGCATCTCCAGAAAATTACAAGCATCGGGCCTACCCAGACCGATTTACTATGTGTTTCTGGCTGAGATACAAAGGTACAATTGTGGAATATTTCATGAGACTGGCTTATCTTATAGCAAAGGTATGAGGTAGGAGGTAGAACTTATTGAATGACTCTCGTATATACACTCTAAACAAGAAACTATCAAATAAAGACTTAGATAAACTTGAAAATAACAAACACCTTATAACCCCGGTCCCTCTCGCTATAGAGGTCGATGGGCTTTCTCAAGCATATCTCATAACAGTAGTGAATGTAACAAGATTCGAACCCGGAACAATCTCCATTCACTCATATTCAAGCTACATGCGTAAAACTATCATACTTATTGGACCAAACTGGGATCGCTGGCGATTCAGTTGTAGTTAATGTCATTTGGAACGGATTTTACTATTAATACCCGACGGCCTACATCAATCTTTCTGGTCAAACTACTTTACCCTTATCAAGTATTATATTTCAATTACACTGTGAATCAAACACATTGCTGAGTGTAATTTACTCACATTTGAAAACTAAAGTGTCGTGAAATTTGTAATGGCGGCACTCATTAGGCATTTTTGAAAATAAGCGGTTTCTTTTTCTATTCCCGAACGCTGACTGTTGAGTAAAATGTTCCCCTAACGAGAGTACAAAACGTACCACCGTTAAAATATTGTCAGAAGAAATTACACAAGTTCATGACGCTTCTTGAACAGGGTAAAACCATGGACTTATGTCTGATAAGTCCATGGTTAAACCATAAGAAGACAAGTACAATAACATGAATACACTTACCAGTTAACGGACACGTATATATGTTTTCGTTGCAGGAATGTGACGTGAACTGGTGCAGATGACAGGAAGACAGGATGAAGTGAACAGGAGAGGATACTGTAGGTGATCTTATATACCCACATAGTCGTCACGGTTGGGACACAGATTTTTAATTGCAACTCGGTTAATCAGCATTAATTACATTGCCGTAAGTGTAATATTGACTTAATTAATCGTGTGGTCAATTGCGATCGTAGAAAACCCACTTAAAAACTCAACTATGCGTATACAAATTAATAGAATATCATGTTATAGTAATTATACATTATAAAAGATTGATCCCATTGCATGTATCATGTATAATTATTAATAAGAAAAAATTAACCAAATTATAGCTTTAAACAATAAATCATCTGGCATTCATTAAGATTTATGACCGAGGTAAATTTCTTCAAAAAGAGGAGGAAAAGGGGGGGGGGGGGGGGGGGGGTCATGGATCATAACGTTTTAAAAAATATTCCTACATTTGTTGTTCTTCAAAATAATAATATAGGGTGTCTGTTGTTTGTTTGTTGGTAGGGGTGTTTGTTGGCCCCCCCGGGTGTACACTACCTGTGTACGGTCATGCCTTCCATAGGAGTATGGAATTTAACTAGAATAGAGGCCATCCATGTGTCAGCCATATTTGCGGGGAACTAAAGTCTGTTTCCGAATTTAAAAAGACCAACACCACATATCTAAATCTGTGACCGACACACATGTTGATGGATACTGGGTTAAATAACCCGGCAAATGTATAGTTTGCGACTTTTTCAGAGGGCGAAATGTAAGTGTATCATTGGTGTAAGATATTTATAAGTTAGACTAGTGTCCAGACCTATTACTGAATAAAGCTAATAATCCTAATAATAATAATAATCCTTTAATCCCTCAATAGAGGATTTGGTGCTAGGTTAGTTTCGTGCTGTCTTACACCAAGGATAAACCCAAAATTTTGCAATCTCCAACAGTGACGGAATCAACCGGGTTGGTTGTGGGAAATCGAGAGGGGGATGTATAACCTCTGTTTTCTGGTTATTTAGTTTGAGTTTGTTTGCCAGCATCCATCTTTTGACATCCGAGACAACGTTCTAATTTTTCTAGCTTGTCAGCCCCATTGAATGCATCAAATGAACAATTATACAGCAGTGTCTCGTCCGCAAAAGATAAAACATTTATCCATGGTGTGCGATCACATCTTCAAGTGGAGCGCTGTACGTACTTAACTCCATAGGACCAACAACTGATCCATGTGGCAACCCGTATATATTAGTGTGTTTCCGTTTGACACATGATGAACAACTTTCACTGACTGTTCACGATCTGATATGTATGATTTAAAACAATTTAGAGTAGTGGCCGTAATACTGTTTCTGGAATTCATTCGGTTAGGAAAAAATTGTGATCGATTGTGTCAAATGCAGCAGATAGGTCAAGGAGAACTACAACCACTTCTCGTCTGCAGTCCAAGGAATAAAAAAGATCATTTTGCAGACGTAAACGTGCTGTCGTTGTGCTGCAGTTTGGTCTGTAAGCTGATTGGTGGGATGCGTATAAATCATTGAACACCAAATGCTGGTGGAGCTGATTACAGACGGCGCGTTCCTCCATTTTTGATAAGAAGCTGAGATAAGATAAGGTTTGTAATTTTGATAAGATTTCAGGGTCGATGCTAGCCCTCTTGATGATAGGAGGAGTTATACGAGCAGACTTTAAACAGTTTTGTTTGTACATGCCCGGTTTCCAAGGAGTTGTTAATAATCGTAATGATCTGATGTCGGGTCTGATGTTCAGGAAGTAATATAATAGAACAAACCTATCAGCTTTAGAGTAGCATATAGTAGGTTTTCCAAAACCGGATGGACCTATGATGACAGTATCTCGCCTACCTTCATTATTAGCCTCATATTTTCACAAAAATAAAAATTGCCATTGTAAAACAAACCAAAACGTTTCACTCGGTTTGTCTCTGACAAAATCTGATATAATTATTGCTTGAATTTTATCCGAATCCTTAAAACGAACATGTTTATGAGCATATGTAAAACAAGTTATGTGAAGGCAAGAACTCCATTTTCATATATTTTGAGTGGATCATTAATTGGCTGTACGCATATATCCTACAGTTACTTAAGAGATAATTGCATGTCTTTGATTCGGTGTTGGCCAGATTTTCCTCTACATATATATTTAACAATGACCCCGCAAATTGATATTGAGTAAGGTATATACATGTGTCTGGTGGAAATTAATTAAGGCGTGTTGGGGATACGTTTAATCGTTATCAACAGTTTATCCTGCGGCGTTACAGTCAAAGAGAAAGTTATGCCGACCACGACAATATAATTATTTATTTCAGACATTATAACATTGTCTGTAATGACATATTTTACAACAGAATCCACACTAGGGAAATATCAGGGAAGAAGAACGACGCGACGACTATAGACGGAACTGCAGCGTTTTACCATTTCTGTGCTGGTTTCGTTAGTGTCCAATAAGAAGAAACTCGCACACCCACTTGACTTCTGATCGTCTTGATGATGCCCTTCCCCGAAGTGTATTTGTCCTGCAACAGAACTCGAAAACAGAAATGTGCATGCCATGAGTAAAGAACTTACATAAATAATACACCATATTTTAAATATTCTCCAACACTGTATACATTTTGGTGTTTAAACAAACATCCAACATATCCAATAACATAATTTTGTTGTATCCAATAAAAACATGAGAATAATTCCTACGTCCTTCTCATCTATACTAACCAATAACACAACATACACCACTTCTCGATACACATTATAGTATACATATATAGTATACACTTCTTCCCACGCTGATTCTATCTGGCCTTTCCAGTTATCCTGACTGGATTCAAACGCAAGAATTCCACTGCTGCCTCATTCAAATTTTCCTCGGGTTCCCAAGTATTTCTTGAGTTTTGAAAATTTACCCACTTGATTAGATATTCTAATCGTTCATCTCTGTATCGTCCACGAATTATTTTCTCTACTTCATAATTACGAGGCTCTTTCTGTATCACAGCAGGCATACCAGGAATAAGTGTGTTTCCTTTAGACTCTTGAGATGCCATTAGCGGGGCAAATGAATCATCTGGAATATCACTATCTTCCAATCTATTCAAAGGATCTATTTGAACAAAATCCTTAGGCATGATATTGTTTTCTGGTCGAACATATCTATCATAAGCAAACTTCATGCGATTCACGTGTATAGGTTCTGATAATCGTTTGTTATTTTCTAGATTACGCACTCTGAAGTTCACTGGACCTGTTTGCTCTATGAGTAAATAAGGTCCTGACCAAAATTTCATTAGCTTCTTTGAAAGACCTGTCTGCAATGCTGGAATATAAACCCATACAGTGTCACCCACCTGATAAGGAACATCTTGTGCCCGACTATCATACCGCTCTTTCATATTTGCTTGATTAAGTTCCATGTGTTGTCTGAAAATTTCTCGGGACACCTCAAGTTGTGATATCAAGTTGTGAATATGCTCCCTCACGGTTCTGTCAGGGTAGCCACTCTTCTCCAGTAACGTGACATCCAATGGTAGTCTAGCCTCTCTGCCATATAACAAAAAGAAAGGGCTAAAACCTACTGAATTGTCAGCTGAAGTACTACGATATGCAAACAGAATCGCTGGAATATATATATCCCAGTTAGTGTGATATTCATTTACATAGTGAGACACAGTATCTAGAATTACAGAATTAACCTTTCTTGAACTGCATTTGTTTGTGGTCTATAAGAGCTCGTGTTTAACTTAGTGGTCCGCATTATTTTGCACACTTCAAACACTAGTTTACTTAGAAAGTTAGACCCCCTATCACTATGCAAGTTTTGTGGACATCCATGCTCGCATATAATATTGTTAAAGAACACTCTTGCTACTGTAGCAGCATCAGTGGTCTTAATTGGAACAAGAATAGGCCATCTTGTGCAATGATCAGTGAAACACAATACATACCGATTGCCACTAGTAGTTATTGGTAACGGGCCCAAAATATCGACACTTACTCTCTCAAACGGCCCTGGTACTTGCATAGTCATCAAAGGTGCCATCACTTTATGTCTATGTGTTTTCCTCTGTGCACATGGTATACAAGAACGCACCCAATTATCAATATCTTTGTACATGTTTTTCCAGAAATATCTATGACGGATTTTACTGTATGTACGCTGAAATCCAAAATGAGCAGCAAGAACACTATCATGGCAACTATTTAACACAGTATCAATAACAGTAATTGGGATGTACAATTGAACAGTGTTTCTTTCTGGCATGTGTCCCTTAGCAGGAGTGTGCCAAACATGATATAACAACCCATCTTTGGTAAAATACTGATCAGCTTGCAATATAATATCACGTGATTTCCTTGGATTGTCGGGCAATACGTTGTCTTTCAAAAATCTTAACATATTCCCAGCAAAGGAATCTAATCTTTGATACTGTTTGAATTGGTTTAAGTCGATTTCGTCAGGAAAAGAGGGAGTTTTGTATTCACGACACTTATCTTTAGTATCTGCCACCCGTTTCCCATGTTGATATCTTAGATTCCGTACTACATTCACTGCAGGTCGAGTACTCGTAGGAAGCTTTTCTATAACGTCATCCGGCATTCCTTCCAGGTCGCACTCAACCCAACTTGAATCTGTGTCAGAATGTGTAGGAAGAATATTTACATGGCATGAGTTACATGATATACAAGAATCGGAATACGGTATTCTACTTAAAGCGTCTGCATTGCTGTTATTTCTACCTCTTACATGAACTACCTCGTAATTATACGATGGCAACCTGATTACCCAACGTGCCAAACGACCTGTGGTTCGTTTTTGACCAAATAACCATTTCAAAGCACAATGATCTGTCACAATTAGGAATTTAACACTATGTTGTAAGTAAGGAGAATATTTCTTTATTCCTTCTACTACAGCTAGTGCTTCTACTACAGCTAGTGCTTCTAGTTCTGTCGTTGTATAGTTTTGCTCTACCACCATAACAAATGCCATCTTGTTTTTGGGCCAAAATAAAACCTAAACCTTTCGCACTGGCGTCTGTTTGCAAGATAAATTGAGTACCGTCAAAACGCGGATATGCCAGAATAGGAGGTTCCATAAGTTTCTGTCTTAGAGCTTCAAATGCATATGAACATTCCTTCGTCCAAACAAAAGGAACGTTCTGTCTAGTTAGATTTGTCAATGGTTCAGCTATTTTACTATAGTCCTTTACATATTTCCTATAGTAACTTATAAAACCCAAATATGTACGGACTTCTGATACTTTTGTAGGTACAGGGTAATCTTTTACCACTTTGATTTTTTCAGGATCCGTAGCTATTCCATCCTTACTAACTATGTGGCCTAAATAACGTACCTGTTCTTGTCCAAATGTACATATTTTTTTATTTGAGTTTTAACCCAGCTTCTCACAACCTGTCAAAAACTTGCTTCAAGTGGCCGAGATGTTCTTCTAAGGAATGTGAAAATATAATAATATCATCAAGATATATTAGTACAAATTTCCAATTTAAACCTCTGAATATCTCTTGCATTGCTCTCTGAAAAGTACTAGGCTTCCTGATAATCCCATCGGCATTACATTAAATTCATCAACATTTCATTCACCTGTTTACGTATTTCTGCTTGTATGTTGGGGGGGGGGGGGGGGGGGGGGGGGCGTCTATATGGTCTTGATTTGATTGGTGGGTGATTACCCGTTCTAATTTCATGTTGAATCTTAGTATATCTACCTTTAGGATCACCTTTTGTTTGAAATACATCAACATATTCTCCAATTAGATTCGTGAACTTTTGTTTATCTTGATCAGTCATATGATCTGATTTCAAATTAACTTGAGACAAAACTTCACGTACCTTAGGATTCTTGTCAGTTGTGTCAACCGAGTCAGTTGTGTGAACCGATGATGTGGCTGTTTCATGTATATTCTTATCTACTAAGTCTACAGTATTGTCTAAAGTAGTAAAAGAACGAAAATCATTGTTGTTAATAAGAGTATAATTTCCCAGTTTTGTACGAGGATATAATGTTATTGGTTCCTCTGTCACATTCATTATTAACAATTTGGTAGCATTATTACATGAATCGGTTTCTACAATAGGTGAAATGGTATTGGCAATCATGAATCCAAGAGCCGAAATTCTTCTACCCCCTCGACATAAGCCAATGGTATTCTTTGGTAACCCGTTAGTTACTCGTGCAGATACTGCCATTTGTGAACGCGCGGGATTTCTTTTCTTTCAATGACCCGTAACTGGCTCTTTTTACACAAGCGGATCTTTTGAGTATCAAAATCGATATTTGCTTTGTGTGTGTTCAAGAATTGTGGACCCAAAATGATTTGGTGGCTTAAATCACGCGCGATGCTGGTAGGTACCAATAATTTTGAACCTTGAATACTTATAGGAAACATTACAAAACCCGTAATGTTTAAATTACTACCATTTGCTGTTCTAGCCACCTTAATTCTAGGGTGATGGACTTTAATTTCGTTAGAAATTTGACTGGAATGAAAACATTCATGATTAATCAAATTAATAGATGCACCTGTATTTATCAATCCTTCTAAGGTAGTATTATCAAATATCACAGAAATAGTAAGTGAATTACTGAATTTGGTGTCACACTTTGTTGTGTTACAATATTTGTCATTACGATTACGAAATTGTCTATTATTCCCATCTGTGTCATTTCGTGCCATCTTCCTGGACTGGCCAGATGGCCCCATTAGTTTAAATGATATCCATTGCGGTGGGTGCGTGCAACGCACATTTTCTGAATATGACCAGGACGAGCGCACCTGTAACAAATTGGTGGATTTGAATATCTAGGTCTATTGTATTGAGTGTGTGAACCTTGATAGTTATTCATGTGTACCGGATTATACCCATAGTTTGTATTCATATGATTACTATAATTGTGTGTACCTTAAGAGTTATTCATGCGTACCGGATTATATCCATCGTTCATATTCATATGGTTACTATAAGGTTTATGGTATACACCAAGGAGTATATATAATAGGAGGGGACACTTAGCTCATTTGCATATTTGCTCATTAATATGATTAACCCCGTGAACCCAGTCAAAGGTCGCAGATAACGCCCTCTGGAGAGTCGAAGGGACTTTTCTATTGTTCTCTAACGACAGCGTTGGGACAGCGCATGAAGTTTCTTGTACAGAGTTGGCGATGAGCGATTGAGAAGTATAACAAAAGCATACATAAACAGATCGTAACATGAATAATGCAATGCAACAGGTCACACAACGTTCAGTCGAGCGACCGTATAAACAGTATACAAGTTGCCATTTATTGTGTTCGAAATTTCAACGTTTTTACCATTCTTTCCAAAATAAGGAGTATAATCACATTACAAACACATTTTGTGCGAGAGTAACATATAAATATGGTTTAAAATGTCCAAAATGGCACGATAAAAATCCGTTCGTTATAAATAAAAGAATCAATGGTTAAATAATAAAACTGACACAATTACACTCGTCGATCTCTGTGGCGTGCATACGTTGGCCATATCGTTTGCAATCGGCAATCACGGGTTCGAATCTCCGTGTGTTCGTTGTTGTTTTCTATTTTTTTGTTTTTAAAAAAACCAAATTAAACTTGATTGTGGATGTATGTAACATCATTTTTATGTCAATTTTTATAATTTATAAAGGCCGCCAATGCTTTAATAGTTTTTTCTATTCTTTTTTTAATCTATTTTTCTATCTATCATTTATCTCTGGATTTATTTAACTTTATAATCTAAACAAATTAAAATGCGTAAAACAATATATTATTGCTCGATAAATAAGTGATTGAAGTTGAGTTCACTTTGATAATGATAGCAACACTTGTTGTAAAACCATTTTACCAGTGTGCCCAACCATTTCTCCTTTGCACACTTTGTTTAAAATACATTCAGAGATGTCATTTTTATAGCTTGATAGCTAGGCTAATATACAACTGTAAGCTATTTGGATACACAAAGCAAACACATTTCCAAAACAGGCCATAGCCAATCGTACAACATGAGAAAGGAGACCGTTTATACCAATGTTTAATCTACCATGATTACCATTTTTTTAAATCTGTACAACCGATGAATTTCTAGAAAATCTTTGGTACAACTTCATTTCAAGAAAGTTAGTTCTTGTACCAAAGCTTACCAAATTTAGCTAGCTTTAATAAACGAATTGGGAGACGCAATATTCATGTCGAAATATATTATGTGGAAAGGCAATCAGACAACTATTGATAGACGCGATCAAGTCTTGTACCTTTGAAGGGTGATTACGGGCACGTATGAGTAAAGTGGATTCCCTCTATAATGAACCAACATTTTAATGTCAGTGCCAAAGATCTTGAAAAAGGTTACAGGGGACATTCTCGCTTCGACGATGCTCCTATGCGTAGGTCAACTGAAAGCCCGGTCCGATGGTAGACTCCGAATCTCCAGAATCTTAGGAGATATGTACACATTTTCTCATAATACTTTATGCTGCTACGCTTCCAATCATAGATGGTTATAGTATATGCACGGCGCAAAGTGCACGGTGTCTCATTTAGGCCCACGCCGGGCGGGCTAGAGCGGGGGCTAGAGAAGTGCTCAGAACCCGGCTCAGAACCGGTGCAAATACCACCCAAAACTAGTAGTTTTGCGAAAGATACTACTTTTGGTTGCGCAAAACTAGTATCTTTCTCAAAACTACTATTTTTGGATGGCTTGGGTTGCGCAAAACTAGTATTATTTGGCGGCCGTTCATTAATACTAGTCTTGGTCGGGAAAATGTCGTGCACTTCGTGTTAGGCATACAGGTTGTTTGTAAACGAGCGTGTATATTTAAAAACATTGGCCGCTAATTATATAAACAAAGCAGGGAAATAACTGTGTTTCTCGGACTTCTTTATCTTTATTCGTCATTAAGAAGATGAAAATGTTCCCAAATTCTGGGAGATTTTTGTTGTTTGTAAGTTTATTTTCTCGCTATTTATTATTTATACCTCACTCAATTAAAAAAAAATTAAACACCGGATTCTACTGTCGCTCTGTTACGGTCGTATAGTCGGCCCCCGGATTCCACGTCACTCTGTTGCAAGTAAGTGTAGGCCCTATATTCGCCACAACATGTGGGCACTACCACATAGTTTTATTGACTGTACATCATGCCTTTCGTCGGTATACAACTCGGACTTTTTACTGTCTGATAAGTCCACCCCCTCCCCCTCCCTATGGCCATCATGGTTTAAAGCTGGCTATGCCACTGATTCGCGCATGTTGGATGTGCCGGCCCGCCGCGCGCCAGTGGTCCGCATTGCGGCGCGTTATTGGTCACTCTCGATCATAGTTCGGCGTGGCCCCTCGCTACACGGCTCGATCCTCATGGCGGCATTATTATCACATCAAACCACTTCTGGATGTTATCATCAATCAATGCATTGTCGGCTGCTTTAGTCAAAATTAAATATTATATACCAAGGGGATATACAACTGTCACTGGATATACCCACTTTGCCTATCTGTGATATACCATTGAACCGTCAACGCCTGAATCTTTTCCGTGAACTTTTCCTGATTGGGCTTTTCCACCCCAAACTGGCCGGAGCCCGGGGGGTTAGATCTACGGTTGATTAGCGCATTACAAGAAGTTGTGTCACTTGCCATGCAGCACATACTCATTAGGCATTTGTCCAACATTTTAGTGGACAAATCCAAAGCGATCGGACGCATGCGTAGAAAAAAATGTCGTCCCCTTGACTCTCCAGAGGGCCTTTTCGATATTCAGACGATGGCGGACATAGGTTCGTGTGTCGAATATTCTAGGTGAAATTCGATGTGGGAACGCTCGGCCTGTAGGGAACGATGATATTTCTGACTTCAACAGCGCCAGGGCATCGTTCGGGGACCGTTTGATTATCACTCAGGTCGTGTCAGTAAGAAATTAGGTAAAACACTCCGACATAACATTGAAATCAACGGAGATTCAAAGATTACGGCCGTTCGTGTCCACTATGGTCTGGTACTTTTCATTTTCGACGTCACAAATGACGTATATTCATTGATATGATTATTCATTGTATATTCATGTCCGTCTATGCTTTCGGCGATTCGAACAATAGAGTGTCAGGCGCCTGGTATACACTGTGATCCACTGGTTCGGGTTTTGTGTTTACATAATGGCTCGCCGCATTCACCGTGTTCACTGAATGACCAGAATTACTTTGTGTTTGTAAATCAGGATGTATTGATAACACGGAAGATTCAGCGTTTGTCTCGTGTACCGTGACACCCAACCGTGCGTTCTCAATTGCGCCTTTCATAGTTTTTGGTTCCTTAGAAAACACAAAGGCCCTAATAGTGGGAATTAAACCGCGTACAAAAAAGGAAATTTGATCTGCATCCGATTTTCCCAATTGCTTGGACATTTTCATCACACTCATGGCATAGTTATCCACACTTTCGTTATGTGCCTGTTTCATCGAAAGCAGTTTAGTTTCCCTCTCCCATTTCCAACTATCGCCCTCAAAATAGTCTTTTAAGGACGACTGTATACTGGCAATGGAAGTTTTGCTATCAGATGTCATAAGGGTATTGTAATATACTGATGCATTGCCTTTTAACCGGGTTGGAAGTGCAAGCAACTTCTTCTCTTTTGTAAAATCACGCAATGTGGCATACCTTTCAAATTCTATGAAAAAAATCGTCTAAATCGTCTTCCAGTAGCCCGGAATAGATAGGTGTTTGCGACGTGAAATCATATTTGGACGCCATGTTATATGGTCCAAAAATTTAAACAATGGAATTGAACAAGATGGCGCGGAATTTAAACAATGAAAACAATAGAATGGCGGCAATTTTCCGGCTACAGGCAATCATGCGACGTTTAAATATCGTTATAGGTGACTATCATTTGAACACGTTCAATATATAAAATACATACATTTTGAGTCAATACTATATAAATCATAACATACAGAAATTAAGTATAATTACCTGTTGTGCTTCTTGCCACGTAAACAGGGACCATCTGTCGCATTACCGCTTGCGTAGTGTAGAGGTACCAAGACCACCGTCTCCACCATATTATGATATGACGGTACTTGTACCACCATGTATACACATAAACTAATAATCACAACGTAGAAATGTAGTATGTTTCACTATTCCTTGCATTTATTCAGATCATACTATAACTATACACGGTCATGCATAAACTATCCTACGCAAACGGGAGACGACAAATGGCCATGATTGCCGGCTATGACGTGCCCTTTATACCATAATTATTTGAAGGTGTTTCTGTAACATATTGAGCCATGTTATGTATAGTTATTAGTCACTCCCATCAGTGACTTTCATCCAATCATTATTGTGATAACTTATTGGCATAGATCCCAGTCATACTTCTATGACTCACCTAACTTGGTATAATGTTAACACTCTCTCTACTAACTTACAGTCAGTCTTACTTGAACTACACACCAATAAAGATGCATTAAATGGCACATCTTGTCTCTAGTCATTATATTATTCTGCATACATTATCAGGATATTACATGGTGTCAGAGTGGGTCCATGTCCCAATAATCTAAGTTGACATGGCACCTCCAGACTCACAGAATGCTGGCGCAGCAGCAGTAGAGTCGCCGCCGCAAAGAGCTAGTGGAGTAGCTGGCCTGAAACCACCTCCTAGCCTACAAATTGATGATAGGACTGCCTCAAATTGGAAACTGTGGAAACAACAGTTTCAACTTTATTCAGTCGCATCAGGCCTCGACAAGAAATCCGACGTTGTACAGAGCAGTACATTATTACATGCTCTGGGACAGGACGCTCTGGTGATATACAACACCTTTGATTTTAATGGTGTAGATAAAGATGATCCGACTGTAGTGATTAAACGATACGATGAGTATTTTTTGCCGACGGTGAATGTCACTATGGAGCGGTATCAGTTTAATACCAAGAATCAAAGTGCTGATGAGTCAATCGACCAATACGTCACTTGCTTACGCAATAAAGCGAAAACATGCGAGTTTGGACCGTTAACAGAAAGTCTTATTAAAGACCGTGTGGTTGTAGGGATCACCGACGACAACGTAAGATCCAGACTCTTACAAGAAGCAAACTTGGATCTAATAAGAGCCACCGAGATTTGTAAAAGCACAGAACAATCTAAACAACACATGAACGCTCTGCAGAATGCCACAAATGTAGACGCTGTACGTGCTAAGACAGGACGCCCGTACAAGTGCAGATACTGTGGACGAAAACATCTGCCGAAAAGCTGTCCAGCCTATGGAGAGACGTGTAAGAACTGTCACCGACCAAACCACTTCGCTAAGCAGTGTAGGAGTGCAGCTCAACCACAAGAACCATCAGGACACAGGACACAGACGACAGCAGACACAGGAGCAAGGCCCAAAACAAAGACGGGACGACAACGCAGACGGAAAGTTCATGATGTCGATATATATGCAAATGACGATGAACAATATGACACTAGTGACTCTGATAACTCTGTTTTTATTGGAACAATTGATGATGAGGACAACCAAGATCATGAAGATGAAACTGAATGGTATGTATCAGTACAATTAGGGGAACCTGCTATTAGAATGACAAGAGATAAGTTCAAATTAGATACAGGTGCTCAATGTAACATTTTGACATACAAACAATTCAAGAAATTAGGGTTACCTAACGACAGAATTAAACAAATCAGACAGAAGCTTATATCTTGGTCAGGTCATACAATCAAACCAATAGGACAATGTACACTAGTAGTTGAATACAAGAAACACTATCATGACATAGCATTCACGATAGTACAAGGGAATTTCACCCAAGTGTTAGGTTTGCAGGCATGCAAAGCGCTGAACCTAATTCAGAAAATAGAAGCAGTACAAGGTACTCAGAAAATTGAAACAAAATACAAAGATAGTTTTCAGGGATTAGGCTGTATCGAAGAAACAGTAACACTGAAAATAAAACATAATAGCGTACCGGTTGTACACGCACCAAGAAGAGTGCCGGTAGCACTTCGGGATAAAGTTAAGGATGAACTTAACAGGATGGTTGATTTAGGTGTGATAAGAAAATCCACAACGCCATCACAATGGGTCAATAGCATGACAGCGGTAGTTAAAAAGGACAAACAAAAACTCAGAATATGTTTGGATCCAAAAGACTTGAATCAAGCCCTAGAGCGCGAGCACTACCCAATGAAAACAATTGACCAAATTACAGACAAATTAGCGAACAAAAAGATATTCACAACTTTAGATGCAAATTGTGGATACTGGCAAATTCGCCTTGATGAAGCAAGTACAAAATTGTGTACATTTAACTCGCCATTTGGCCGATATGAATATCTACGCCTACCGTTTGGTGTATCGGTAGCGCCTGAGATATTCCAAAGAATTATGACACAAATGTTTGAAGATATTCAGGGAGTAGAAGTCATCATGGATGACATACTCATATTTGCTTCTACTGAAAAAGAACATGACGAAATCCTAGAAAAGGTATTGAAACGTTGCCAAGAACAAAACATAAAACTGAACAAAAACAAATGTGTTTTTAGAGCGCAAGAAGTTTCATACATGGGTCACAGGCTAACCAAAGATGGGTTAAAAGCTGATCCCAAGAAAATCAAGGCAATAACAGAAATGTCAGCACCAGAAAACAAAAAAGCCTTACAAGAATGGCTAGGAATGGTAAATTACCTAGGCAAATTCGTTACTCACTTGTCAACTCTAACAGCGCCACTAAGAAAACTGCTAGAAAATGATTCAGAGTTCATTTGGCAAGAGCAACACGAAAATAGTTTCAGGGTACTAAAGAAATGTATAACATCATCACCGACACTCAAATATTACGACATAACAAAACCAGTTGAAATGTGTGTAGATGCCTCACAGGCAGGCATAGGAGCGGTGTTGGTACAAAATAATAGCCCTGTAGCATTTGCCTCAAAAGCATTTACGCCAGCCCAAACAAGATACGCTCAAATAGAGAAAGAGTTAGCAGCAGTAGTATTTGGTTGTGAGAAATTTAGAGACTATATTTTTGGACGTCGCAAAACAGATGTCAAAATTATCACAGATCACAAGCCATTGGAAATGATTTTGAGAAAACCACTATACACTGCATCGCTACGACTACAGAAAATGTTACTTAGCCTGCAACAATATGATTTTGAAATTGAATACACACAAGGAAAAAACCTACATATGTGTAAACCCTCAGTGTTGCATGTAGCTGATGCTCTATCTAGAAACTTCCTACCTGACACGGAAGATAGTAGTGACGATATACCAGTGTGTATGATTGAGCAATTACCAATTTCAGACAACAAAATTGTAGAATTGACTAAGGAAACCAAAGTAGACTCAACCTTATCAACATTAAGGGGTATCATTGAAACCGGGTGGCCAACTTCTAGAAAAGAAGTACATGCAAGTTGTAGACACTTTTGGGATTATAGAGATGAACTGACTCTAGAAAATGGTCTGATATTTAGAAACAATAGAGTAGTTATCCCCAAAAGTCTTCAAAACGAAATGTTGACAAAAGTTCATGACCATAGTCATCAAGGTGTAGAAAAAACAAAAAATCTAGCAAGAGATATAATGTTTTGGCCCTTGATGAATTCACAAATAGAGGATCGTGTAGGGAAATGTGCAACATGCAATACATATCGTTCTAACAATCCACGTCAGCCAATGACAGGTCATACAAAACCGACTGGAAGATGGGAGAAAGTTGGAACCGATCTATTTGAACTAGACAAAAAACAGTACTTGATTCTTGTAGATTACTATTCAGGCTACTTTGAAATCAATGCTTTACCAGGTACAAGTAGTTCAACTGTGATTAAAATGTGCAAAGAGCAATTTGCCCGACATGGAATTCCAAATATACTAATTAGTGACAATGGCCCTCAATACTCTTCATCAGAGTTTGCTCAATTCAGCAAAGAGTACAACTTTCAACATCAGAAAAGTTCTCCTCTGTATCCAAGATCGAATGGAAAAGCTGAAAAGACAGTACAGATAGCAAAGTCACTATTAAAAAAGGCTAAAAAAGATGGACAAGATCCATATTTAGCACTACTGAACTATAGGAACACACCAATCCCAGGTGTAGGAGCCTCACCAGTTCAACTTTTGATGAGTAGACGAACACGAACGAGTCTACCCACTAAAACAAACTTGTTGAAACCAAAAATTCAAAAAGGTGTCACAAAAAAGTTGAAAGAAAATCAACAAAGACAGAAAAAGTACTATGACCGAGGACTAAGGTCTTACCAACATTAAAAACTGGAAACACAATCAGAATGAAAGTAGGGAAAACATGGCAAAAAGGAATAGTCATAAAACCAAGACAAAACGCCCCACACTCTTACATTGTTGAAGTAAATGGAACAAGATATACACGCAATAGGCAAGATTTGATTTTGACTCACAAAGAAAGACAATCTGTGACAAGATTTGAACGCTATGTTACTTCATCTGAGAACAAAAACAATCATACTCAAAACCAGCCTCATGACAAAGAAAACGTTACTGATACTGAACCAAACCAGCCTTATCGTACAAGATCAGGCCGCATTAGTAAAGCCCCTCAAAGGTACGTTGACCAATTTTGAATTACTAATAAAACAAAACATGGTTTAAAAAATGTAAACACATTTAGAGTTTAAATTTGATTAAACTTAAAAGGCTTACTGAATGAATTTTTTTTCAATAATAACACATTTGAAATTTTGAAAATTAATACTAGTATAACTTGATATAGATTCATCAGGATTGTTCATAAATATGTGATAAAAATGTTCTTTTGACGAATCCAATAAATCGTACTTACTAGTTACGTTTCGACTCCTTACTGAGCTGGAGTCTTCATCTGACTGGCAACCTTCTGATTTGTCCTATTGGTTTTATAGGCACGATTCTCGCCGATAGAGGGCGGAGTTTCAATCAGTTGGTCGTCAAGCGGGAAGAGGAGAAAAAGTTAGAAATCGCGTTAACCAACTGCGGCTATCCCAAATGGTCCATCCAAAAAGTCGAGTCTGCAAGAAACCGCAAAAAGGAGAACAAAACCAACACAAAGAAAGACGACGCCAACAAATCCAAGGGCCTGGTAGTCATCCCCTACGTCCAGGGATTATCAGAGAAAGCATCAAGAGTGTTTAAGAAACACGGCTTCGCCACGGCTATGAAGCCACACACGACGCTTCGGAAACTGTTAGTCCACCCAAAAGACAAGCGGGACCCAGACCATACTCCGGAAATTGTGTATGAAATTCCGTGCAACGGTTGTAAGAAAACTTACATAGGAGAGAGCGGTCGCTTATTCGGGACAAGACTTAAAGAACATAAAACTGAGGTTGATAAATTTGAGGCTAGGTCTTACACACGGGCAGTGAGAAAGGCGTCAGTAGGCGAACAACACAAATCGGCCATCACGGACCATGTGGCTGCCACTAATCATGCCATAAATTGGGACGAGGCCAAAATCATTGATAAAGAAGGACATAAAACCACGAGATGGCTCAAAGAAGCCATCTGGATCCGCAGGCGAGGACAAGACACAATGAATAAGGACGAGGGGGCTTACAAGTTGAATAACATTTACGACCAACTTATTGAAACTCCGCCCTCTATCGGCGAGAATCGTGCCTATAAAACCAATAGGACAAATCAGAAGGTTGCCAGTCAGATGAAGACTCCAGCTCAGTAAGGAGTCGAAACGTAACTAGTAAGTACGATTTATTGGATTCGTCAAAAGAACATTTTTATCACTTAATACTAGTATGTTTTAAATAAATAGAATACAGACTTTCTATTTTAACAAATATTTAAAGGAAAAGATGACTTGGAAAAGAATTGACTACGATTTTGGAATTGTGATAAAAACTAGTTAACAAATAGTTTAGATATTAAACTAACATAGCAAAAGTAGTGAAGTAGAATACAAAAGAATAAGGCCATTCACCTCTGTATGACTTCATACCAAAATATAAGCTTTAAAACATGTCTGTCCGACCTTGTTTTCAATACAATTAAAAAAAGGAAAAAGAAAGAGTTTATTATATTTAAGAACACAAATCTGTTATAAGAAGGATTATGATAAGGCAATGCCCTTATAATCCCAAGCAAAAACAGGTTGTGGTTACATTCATATTATAGCCACATCTCAACAACTGTATAACCTTGTATCATATCTTTAGTTCTGAACAACTTGTCTTATGCAGGTATACCACTATTGTATTGTTACATTCCAGAAGTTATTGACTTGGATTGAACTCATAATACCATGTGTTTTTATAATTACTTGTTTGTTACATTTTGATAAAAACATCTTCTTTTCTCAGAATATCAGTTTAAGAAGAAAACCTCGAAATGTATTATTTAGACATGCCTCCTTCTCAACCACAGAACCAGATTATTAATTTTAAGGTTTATCAAGAAAGGTTATTGACATCAAGAAAGTTTATTGACATATCAAAATTCCATATGAAAGTTCAGAGAGTATAGTTAATGGATAGATTGATTATTTACATTTGATTTTATATAATTATGTTTGATTATAAATTCATTTGAATTATGAATGTTATTTCTTAAAAAGAAAAGGGATGTAACATATTGAGCCAGATATGTTATGTATAGTTATTAGTCACTCCCATCAGTGACTTTCATCCAATCATTATTGTGATAACTTATTGGCATAGATCCCAGTCATACTTCTATGACTCACCTAACTTGGTATAATGTTAACACTCTCTCTACTAACTTACAGTCAGTCTTACTTGAACTACACACCAATAAAGATGCATTAAATGGCACATCTTGTCTCTAGTCATTATATTATTCTGCATACATTATCAGGATATTACAGTTTCTAGACTATATCATAATTAAATTTAGGAAAGAGCGACACAACAATATTACCTACAAGCACTCAATATTGCACTCGTATCGGATGTCATGAAAATATATTTAGAAAACATTGCAATAAACGCTCACGTAAACCAAACCAGAAACACTGGAGGTAGTAGAAGGCATGTTGTTTCTTATACATCTCGAAGTATACCAAATCAAGAAGAAAGAAACAATTCTCGGAAAATCTTGTCATTTGTATCGTATCAACTTAAAATAAATGAAATTTCTTCCTTAAACACACAGTGTTGTCAGTGTATTACAGCACCGTAATGCAAGTGCACAACAATGAACATGCAACCAACGTATTGTCAGTGTATTGCCGCACCGTAATGCAAGTGCACAATTATGTTTCGTAATATCATAATTGTGAATCAACATATGAAGAGCTTTGTTGCAAAAGGGCCCACATGTTACTCATTTTGCATGGAATTAATCAAATTATTGTATGGCTGTGGTCATTACTGTCTCTATATGGCCATGTGTTTTGAACTCACCACCCAAAAAGGGTGGTGGCGTTGCATTTTTGGTGACCGATCATCCATCTCTCTCTATTAACTCATCAATTAAATGTGGTAGAGCTATGGTTGAGGCGTCATGTGAAAGCCTATTTATCTAGCTACATTGTGTGAATAAATCAGGTATTTCCATAACTGTTTAGCTGAGATATGATTGATTATATTGTGAAAGTCAGGGGTGGTGGCGGTGGCGGTGGCTGTGGCGGCGGTGGCGTTGTGTACAATCTCTATGGGGAATATAGAAAATGTTCCCAATTATACGTTCAATTTACAATAACTCCTCATTCCTGTACATGATTTTGGTCTCATTTTATAGATTATTTTATATTCTATAAGATTCTGTTTCAAAAAACGTGACAACTACTATGTAACAATTGTAATCATGAATCGATTGCATTGTCCTTGGCTTTTCCCATATTCGCTACACAGTGAACTTGCCCTAATTCATCGGTTTTACATACATGAGTATAACAAAAAAAAGTATTGGACCGATGATAGCAAAATTATACATTTTTGGAAAGCTCTCAAATAGGGCAATTCAAAAATGGCGTTTAAATCAGGATAGGGTGCTTACCCTAAAAAATATACTTGTAAACTCTAATAGTTATGAAATTTAAACGTTTGTGCTCATTTACTTCTTGATATAGTTTATTTCAACAAGTTACCATTGACAAACATTATGTTCTGATGGGTAATTGCATGAGGAACTAATATGCACAGTAAAATTATGATTGGGGTAGGTATCAAAATATTATCGAGCTTAAATCAAAATAAGAAAAATATGGATATTGTTGAACATTCTTAATCACAACATCTTAGCATTAGATCCTATCTAAATTCCAATAGCATATTTGGATTCCATGTGAGATTACCGTTCAGAAAATATATACTTTTTATGGGGTAGAACAAGTAATTATTGCGATATGCTAATTCGAATCTCAGATGGTGTAAAATGTAAAAATCTGGACATGCAACGGTAAGGGTGGCGAGTTCAAAACACATGGCCATATGACTTCGATTAGTGCATCCATGCACGCCAATTGATGCACCAACAATACAAGCCACATAATGAATAGCCATCCATTCAAGAATGCAAAATGAGTAACAGGTAGAAGTGGATGTAGGCCCTTTGCAACACAGCTCTTCATATAAACAGAATCAACATATAAACAGAATCAACATTCCGTTGAGCATTCTTAAACAGCTAAGAGAGTTTAAGCAATCCCACTGGTTATCAGAGAAATCGGCAACATTTATATAGATGAGACAATTGAACACTAGAAGGTGGGGGCTTACGTTTTAACAGTGCGTCCGACATTTACAATGCGTGGTTTGCTCCATAACGCGCACTTCTGCAGTGCGTCTTTGGCGCCTTTCCTGCGCTTATGCCGGCGCCGCGACGCTTACGCATGATTGTTATTATTATTCTATTATTATTATCGTTCTTATATAGCGATTTCCACAAAGCAAGCACAGTCCAAAAGCGCTTTTTAAATCAATTATTATTGCTGCCAGTTTAGATATCAGAAGCCTTTGGTCGCTACACTTAGGCGGCTACAAGTGCACATGCCTATCAGCACTACTTAGATTTGATATCCTAACAGCTCCCCAAATATCGCTTGGGTCGACGAACCAATTGAGACTAAGTACCTTGCCCAAGGAAACAAACATGTTGGTCGCAGCGGGGCTAGAACTCACAACCTTTGTATTGTGGGTCCTGCATGCTATCCACTAGACTCCACATGCTCTCTGATGTACTCATCGCATGGGATTGGATGGAATGTTTGTGGGTTCTTCGATCCTAGCAGGGGTAAAAGTTGTCAAATGTGGACAATAAAATGAACTTATTATCGTCCGCATTTATGTCGGACAATATAACACGGGTACGGTCTAAAAACAATAACTTTATTCACTAATTAACAAACGTCTTTCTAGCATATCATCAAAATATAAGCAAGCCTTCAACGAATCAGCAAAACCTTACCAAGAACTTCCATCCACTAATTCACTACGATCGTTCAACCGATTATAGTTAAATTACTTACTACTGTCGGTATACCGAGGATCCAAGTTGAATCAGAATACGCCTTGGATGACGATAATGCAAATTTATCGTCTATCCTGAAACATTTCCAGGACATACATTAGTGGTAAAACTGGAAAAATGTACCAATTCACGTTTATTTCTTATAACGAACATTCCTTTCTTGACTCTTGACTGCAAGATAATTGGAAAGATATAGTAGGAACAAGTAAGTTTATCTTGAAAAAAGCAACTCCGGGGCAAAATATTAATAATTCTGTTACTGATGTTATCGTCAGAGTTTTTTAAATAAAGAAAAAATAGGCTAATTATTGGTTAGTTTATTTTAATAATGAAGTTCATCTCAATTTCATATGTTTGAATTTAAAGAGATTTGAACATGGAAGGATCGATACAACTGTAGATAAGGTGTAAAAGTCCCAAGTATGCAAATGAGGATTATGAGATTTGTGATTTATGAGAAAGTTTTCTGGGTAGACCATGATGACTAAATTATTTATCTTTCCCGAGGGTGACCCATATATTACACAGTATACGCCGAGAACTACGTAAATAATTCTCCGTCATGCGTGACTTGGTATTTATATATTATAAATCGTCCCGATGACTTCCGCTAGGAAATTGAAGGACAACCATCGAACCTAATACCTTAAAATCTTACAATCCTCTATCAGATGCCTTTATAGCTCAATTTGCAAGAGTGTCGTTCCAGTTAAACGAAAGTTACCGGTTCGAAATCAGCCAGGAGCACTTGGTGTTTTTTCTTCTCTTTCACCGCATTGTGCACTGGCTTACTCTGGGGGAAAGATAAATAATTTAATCATCACAGTCTATATACCCAGAGAACTTAGTAAATATTTCTCAAAGATTACTATGGAATTATTTTTAATTTTTTCCCACTTAAAAATTGTATACTTTTTTTTTTATAACAGATGGGCTCTGTGGTATTTCCGGCATGGGTATTCAAAAGATAATAAATCGGGTGATTTTAAATCTTGCACTGAATACGCGGTGAAAGTATCAGAATTAGTGATTTTTGCACTTGGGGAGTTGCATATCTAAAATAATAAAGCCTGGTGGGTATTGAGTTAGGACCTATATTTTGGCCTATAATTTAATGTTTGCATTTTGTTGTCGAATGATGACATACCCTGTGACGCACCCAAGTAAAGTGACTGACATTGACGCACCCATTCATCAATAGTGTGATTGACCAAAGGCTGCCATGACGGATGGCGGTATCCTGCGTCAAGAATGTGGTGGTAAATGACAACTGACAGGTGTATGTGTGGTAGAGCATGACATTGTATTCAGCAAGATCATTTGCATACTTGGGACTGCTAACCAATTGAAATCTGAATATATATATATATGAATATGCAATATATCTTAAGAGAGGAACTGGTATAATTATAAGACAAGACAATAGATGTTTATAAAACATAGAGCATTAGAGCCAATATATATAATGATTTTGCATGAAACGAAAGAAGAACAAGTATTAATACTTTCCATGCGGCAGGCGTCTGCAGACGACATTCCAAAAGTTCACAAAATGTTTAAACAATTTCAATATTATTGAATACAATGACCATATTTGGAATCACCATGAAAATTGCAATAAAATAAATACAAACATGCCTAGTATTGGTTCAGTAATCCTTGAGATAGACCATGAAAGTTGGGAAAGGTTTCTGAAAAATCTGTTTTGTATTTGGTAAAACCAATGGCCGCGTGGAAAGTGTTAAGCATAACATATGGTGTAATGACATAAAATGCTGTGCATTTGTAACTGACAATGTTCATGTATATAAATATGATGAACGATGATAAACCTACAATTTAAAGAGGAATTGAAAGTCACCATCATACTTTATGTATTGGATATCATCTAATATAGTTAGTTAGATAGAGGGCTTTGGGCAACACAGTCTCATAGGCAAAGTTGTCATTTATAGATATCTGTAATTGGCAATACGATGTATACAAACCCCGACTGATATCATACATATCCCCTGTTTATATTTGATTTGGCTTTCTCCTCCAAAATATCAATTAAGTTACAAATAAAGCAATTAATTCGATAGGATACGTTTGAAATCAATTAATAAACCGAAGTGCACAAGTTTCTCTCTGACTTTTTAATGCCTTACGATCAACGTGGCTAACTAGCTCTAACTGCACTGATATGGTAAGTATTCGTTTACATTTTCATAATCGTGATATCAGGCAATAATTAAGGACTGACGTCATAACAAGGCACAAATCAGAGTGAATCATGGGAATGGTAAAACACCGGATCGGGAATTTGTGTAGGTATGACGAAAACACGTGTTTGATTCACAGCGGCTGCCACACAGGGCTCTCAACATGTCAGAAAGATTATTAGTGTGTTTCGGTTGAGTTGGAAGCCAGAACCAATCTTGAAAGTAAAAATATTTATGAGCAAAATCTTAGGGTTAGGGCCAGGGTCAGCGTGTGGTCGGCCAAAACCACGTACGTGTGGCAATCGTTTTGCTCGAAGAGAGATACACCCGACTATTTCTCGCCAATTTGGAACTGAGTTAATTATAATATACGAATGTTATTCACCCTCTCCTAGGGAACACAGAAAACTCACATTTGCTTTTCATTAAGAACTGATAGATCTTTATTGAAAACAGGACTAGCTGGAGGGATTCTTTACAAGAGAAGGTTTTTAACTATTGACTATCTGATTGACTATTCTCAGGATTACGCAATAAGAAAATTCATAAAGTGACTATTACGTTTAAGATTTAAGATTGATTACTTTGAGTACCGACTCAAGTTTAGTGTAATTTAATGAGTTGAAAGCACCGCTCGGCTACACAACTCTCATATGGTGGAAGCGATGGTGTACGAATTTTGCACCCTTGAGAACGCCATTTCACTATTGTTGACATAAACAACGGACTGCTAACTGCTAGTATTCCGACATTTCTAGTTGAAAACTAATTCACTTCAGGATTTGAAGTAAAACCAGGAACATTTAGAAGAGATCCTTTGGATTTATTGAACTGAAACTAATGTGTGATTCTGACAACTGGCATCGCCTAATATGGTACGTGTGCACAATCAAGCATAAAAAATGATTGAAATATTTAAATCAGTTCTCCGGATATTTTGTTTTCAATGACGGAAATATCCATACGTAAAAACCTAAAAAAAAAGGTGTGATTGGCGTAACATGACCAAAACAAATAGGGTAGGTCGGTCGGGATTTTTTTAATTTTTATTATTATTTTTTCCCCTTCAAATCACCTACTTTTGAACACTTGAAAGACAGCAGTACACACAAATCATAGCTCTAGCGTATTTAATTGCCGGGCAAAATGTGTCGTTGTGTTCAACAATATATCATTTCGATGGGGACTTAAAATAGCCGAAATTGAAAGCAAACAGTCAAAAACTTTAATACTTTGTTCAATTTTTATAAATATATATATATATATATTTTTTTTCTTTTTCCCCCCTCAAAATAATAAAAAATATTCAGGGTCGGCGATGTATTTAGGGTCGGTCGGGTTACGCCAATCAAACCTTTTTTTTTTAGGCCTTATGTAACTTTATATTTACCCCTGACTCTAGAAACCACAGGCAGGACGCAGAAGATTTATCTTTAGCAGACATCAGCATGCAATGCAGAAGAGATCGCCTTTATTGATAATGGCTATCACACGATATTCAATTCATAACATACAAACACGGCACAAGGCCCCAGGAATAATAACATTTTACGACAATCGAGGGGGCAGGTGCGAATTCCTCGCCCCTAAGCGCTAACGTGCAAAAACCCGTGTAACGCCGAAGTGCAACCTCTGCCTAAGTCAAATCAAATTTCAAGTTTATCCTATCGTCAGGGTGATCGCGAATTGCCTACCCTTACACACCAGCGTAATATGACAACGCGAGGTGCCGAAGCAAAACCTAGCCTATGACTTAGACGTCCATTCGTTATTAATTCAATCAAACCGTCAGAATTGAATATAGCCAAATCAGAGTCAAAATACGACTCATAATTATATAGAGATTAGTTGTGTCACTTTCCGTTGACTCTGTCATTTAATATTATAATGCTCAAATCCCAATCCTGCTCCGAGCAATTCCCAAGGAGCGAAATGTGCATATAATTAACTCATGTAATGAAACTAATCAATCATATTATTTGTAATACTTGACAGTATCCAACATTTTCAACACATCTTTCATTTACCACCTTAAATCTTTTAAGATGTTCAATTTGTGATACCTTTAGTTTATTTCATTTAGATCCATCGTTCATAATTAGCAATTTAATATTCCAATTTCTTACGTCGGAAAAATACCACTGCGACCCGAGATTCTATGTCCCGTTTGTGAGACATCCCAACTAAAAACAATCGATACGAATATCCAACTGTTTTTCTCTCTCGCCCCTCAAAATGGTGGGAGGGTGGGAAATTTTCTAACCAACACCAGCCAGTCAACCTGGTCTCCTTGTTAAACTGCACTATATATGCAGTTTACAATTCGTCTTAAACTGCAGATATAGTGCAGTTCAAGAACCCGATGCAATTTATTCCGTTAGCGCCCTCAACGGAATAAATCGAAATAATACTGACAAAGTAGTTTAAGAATGTTGGATATCCTATATTTATTGTTTAAGAATGTAGGATATCCAATATTTATAGTTTAAGATTGTAGGATATCCAATTTATAGTTTTAGATTGAGCCATCCTTGTTTTTACCTCCCCGACCACCATAATGTATCAATATGATTTCCAAGGTGTCAAATCTAAAATACGTATACTGTACGTATTTTATATTTGTACGTATACTGTCATTGTCGGTGTTATTTCGATTTATTCCGTTGAGGGCGCTAACGGAATAAATCGCATCGGGTTCTTGAACTGCACTATATCTGCAGATTAAGACGAATTGTAAACTGCATATATAGTGCAGTTTAACAAGGAGACCAGGTTGAGCCAGTCAAAACCCGACTTCTTGCGTGCGTTGCATGAAACGTAATGGTGAATTGGGCAGTGTCACAAAGCCGCCTGACGGGACAGGCCTATCACGCATGCGCCTGCCACGGGACTAACGCCCACAAGGAGAGCCACTGGGCCACCACAATCTATATCTAGTGCAGGGGTTAAAGTCGAAATTTGCTTAATTTCATTTCGGAAATTTCTCGATTATCGTGAAATTGGGTTTCATAGCCTAATTAAAGACTTATAATAGTCGTCTCTATTTTATAAAAAGGATTTGTGTATACCCAGGAAGGTAATCTAATAAATCAGACCTATCAGCTTAAGATAAGCATAATGTAGGTTTCCCAAAACCGGGTGTACCTATGATGACAGTACTCTCGCCTAACTAATATTATTAGCCTCATATTTTCTCAAAAATAAAAATTGCCAATGTAAAACAAACCAATACGTTTCACTCGGTTTATCTCTTATAAAATTTGATATAAGTGTTGCTTGACTATCCATCAACATCCTTGTCTTTAAACAAATATGTTTATGTAAATGTGTAAAACATTTTATGTGATGCTAAGAACTGCATTTTCATGTATTTTGAGTGGATCATTACTTGGCTGTACTCATATATCCTACAGTTACTAGATAGAAGTAGATGCATGTGTCTTTAATTTGGTGATGGCCCAAAAGAAACAGTTACCGTGTGTCCATTCAGATGAGCGCTGCATAATATACACTACCGCCCAGAACTAGTAACGATGTTGCATGTGTTGCATTATATAGTTCTTCTTCATACATTCATGTTTATTGCATGTTATGATCATCACATTTCATACAAAACTCAATAATTCGAGACAAGTCAAAATCTTCACGGTAAAATCCCATAGACATTTGTCTCATTAAATTCTCTCTCATCAACACCTTCTCTGAAAATTCAGTTTTTTAATAAATAATTGTTTTATTCACAAATGCAATATCCTATATAAGGATGCGCAGTCCTTATAAATGCCTAAATTTTCTGAGGAGGTAATTTAAATTTTCAAGAAAAAACTGACATTTAAGAGACAATATAATTATTTTGATTTAAAAATCAGTGATCCAATACATGACTGAGAACCGCGCAGTTTGTCTGTATTTCGCACGAGGCAGCACAGGGCCCGGGCAGGTTTTAAAATTACCGCGACAATGATTTACATTCCATAATACAATGAATATGTAATGTACAATTTTGCAAAGGTCAGTCGATATATTTTCCATCAGTTGTGCTAGGTTATTGGAGCAACATAGCCCAACAGCCTATACCACCATACTATGCAAACCCGAACTTACTGCCAGATGTGTTTTAATTGGGCGATATCTGTATCTTTCACATTGTAATGGTCAACTCCCATTCATAGAATTTTGCGCTAAAAGGGTGATCGATTCTAGTCCAACAAAGGATTCGAACAAGTCCATTCAAAATAATGTATGTTGGATCACGCGGTAACTAAACTTATTATTAGGTGATTAATATTTTCTAATAGCGTAGGTCAGGCTTTGCTAGTCTCAAAATTCTCTAAACTGACTTGACAAGCCGTCTCGCTTGGAGGTGTCACTACTTTGAGTATTTTTCTAACTAACAAATGGGAAGGTTACAATTTAATCAACCATTTTCACCAAGATGAGCTCAATGGTGTATACAAAATGTATGGTGTACTTTATGCACATTTCATGTCCACCAGTTTAATGTGTTTATAACCCATGTTCTATGCACACAATTCAATATGACAGAATACCCTTGTATGTAAAATTATAATTGCTGCTGCAAGTTTTAGTCCGAAGATTTTGCTGGTTCCCAGTACGCGACAGGTATCATTCTATCAGTATCAGGTTTTTTTTGGAAATTCCAGTAACCTTTGTCAAAACACGAGCCATGTTTTAGGTATTAATGAGCATTACAGATCCCTGTCATAATAATTATACGTGCTTATATTTTGTAAAATATTATAAAAATAATGATTTGTCGGAGATGATTTTTGCAAGCAAGGATATGCCATAGCGCTAAAACAGCGATAATGAGCTCATTATTTATGAGCTCAATATTTATGAGGCGAGAATTGCATGGGATTTCCCCATAGAGAAAATAGCGACCTCGGAAGAATATTTATTTTGAAAAATGTGTTTATCCTGTACAGTCGAAGAGACAGCAATTATAACTCTTTTTTTAATAATTCGAGATGAAACACACGCATTGTCAGTAGCATTAATGGCTAGAAGGCATATGGACGTTACTTTTACTAATGTACTTTGTAAATATATTGTGTACTATTCGGCATCAAGGAAACCGTGGCGACACACACAGAATATTGTTAAAGAGCAAACATTGGCGATACACACCATATACTGTTAAACAGCAAAATTTGGCGACACACATAGAATACTATTAAAGACCACCACCAGATTTTAATAGCTTCAATACTCGGCAAAGAATAATTTTAATTCTCATATTTTGCTAAGGACCTTACCGGTATCTTCAAGCTGGTCTTCAAGCATTTCGGTTTGGGATATCAAGCCAATATAAGTGTGTTTGTGTTACGAATTCGATGGGAGCAAGTTGTTGATACATCGGTGCACCACCATTATTCGCACGAGTTACGCATTGACAATTCTTTATTTAGGGAATCTAAATTTACTATGACTGGACTACCCTGGTCGAACATGGCATACAATACCCTACTTGTCATACTAGGGATACCAGGTAATCTTATTATTATGAAGGTTTATTACGTTAAATCACCGCGTTGTAGCGCTCATATTTTCATCATCGGACTTGCCATTTCAGATCTCTTTGCTATTCTTCTGAGACCTTTTATTGTTATTCTACAGATACCACGCTACAGTCGCTTGATACACAGCAGCAGTGAACATTTTTGTCGCATTCCTCGTTGTCTGGTTCTGATAACCCTATACAGTTCTGCATTTCTAACTACTGTTATAGCATTCGATAGGTACTATAGTGTGTGTCGCCCGCATGAGCGGAAGATGACACCTTTCCGCGCGAAGATCTTAGTCGTCTTGTCCATGATTCTTTCTATATGTGTCAGCCTGCCAAACACTTTCTCAGTTGGCCGTCTAGAGCTACCATCTGGACTTGGAACTATCTGTACACATAACAGTGGCAAATGGCTTGGCCTTTTGCAGCTATTTATGTTGGTTGGATCGTTCATAACTGCATCAGTATCAGTTGTGGTTCTTTATCGTAAGGTTTTTAAGGCGATGCAAGCGCAGAATTTGAAGATGCGAAATTCTCATCAGCTCACCCAGACAACCCTTCCACCTGAAGTTATGGCAGAAATGGAAGGATCGACCGTTATAACTGTGTGTAGTCGTTCGCAGATGCAGCCATCTTCTGACGTACCAGTAAGTAATACGCGTCAAGCATTTGTAGACAGAGCTACAGTACAGTCTCCAAAAGCGTCAGGTAATGCGATTGGCAACGCTTTCATCGGACATGATGTAAACCAACATCCACGAGTACCATTGCAGAATAACCTAAACGATTCTGACGTAGTAGCGGACCGTGGAAACGCGAATACTAGTAATACTATTGCCGGCGAAATGCATAGGGCACAAAGAGAAAAAACACTCGCTGCGTACAAAGTACAAGGACGGATAAACAAAATGCTTCTACTGGCAACAATTGTATTTCTCATAACATGGACACCTTCTACGTTTATCTCTATTATTCCACCAAGTCGGAGAAATCCTGCTATTCTGTATACAATGCAATTACTTCAAAGCATAGTTGTTATAAATCACGCCATTAATCCTTTCATTTACGGATTTGTCAACAAACGATTTCGAAATGATTGCAAGAAAGCGTTGCGAAATATCAAATGGCCTTGGAAACGGTTGGGAGTTTAACACTTTCCACGCGGCAGGCGTCTGCAGACGAAATTCCAAAATTTCACAAAATGTTTCAAAAATGTCAAAATTATTGAATGGCATTACCATATTTGGAATCATCATGAGAAATGCATTTAAATAAGAACAAAAATGCCTAGTATTGGTTCAGTATTCCTTCAGATAGACCTTGAAAGTTAGAAATGGTTTATGATAAATCTCTATTGTATATGGTAAAACAATAGTCGCGTGGAAAATGTTAAAGTAGCTTTTCACAATATCGTACTTTACTCGTAAATATAAAGATGGTACCTACAATCGAATACGGATGTCATGGACGATAAGAAAATATATTCAGACAACATTCCAAAAAACCCTCACGTAAGCCAAATTATTATTATTATTATTATTATACAAGGCATTTATATAGCGCTCTTACACAATGAGGTACCACAGCGCTTTACAGAATAAAATACATATAGAATTAAATACATACACGGTAAAAGGTAAAAATACATACTTGGTAAAAGGAAAAGTACATACTTGGTAAAAGGTAAAAATACATATACAATAGAATTTTCTAAAATCCAAACCGGAAACACTCGAGGTAGTAGAAGGCATATGGTAACACCGGATCGGGAATTTGTGTAGGTAGGACGAAAACACGTGTTTGATTCACAGCGGTTGCCACACATGGCTTTTAACATGTCAGAAAGATTATTAGTGTGTTTCGGTTGTATCGGAAGCCAGAACCAATCTTCAAATTAAAAAGATTGATGAGCAAAATCTTCAAAATGTTCTTTATGATCATTTTAGATAATATTAAGGTTAGGGTTAGGGCCAGGGTCAGCGTGTGGGCGCGTGCGTGTGGCAATAATTTTGCTCAAAGAGAGATAAACCCAGACAATTTCTCGCCAATTTGGAACTGATTAAACTATAATAATATATGAATGTTAGTCACCTTCTCCTAGGGAACACAGATAAACTCACATTTGCTTTTCATTAAGAACTGATAGATCTTCATTGAAAACAGGACTAATTGGAGGGATTCTTTTCAAGAGATAGTTTTTAACTATTGACTATCTGATTGACTATTCTCAGGATTACGCATTAAGAAAATTCATAAAATAACTATTATGTTTAAGTTTTTTTTGGATTGATTTTATGAATATTTCACTGTCGTGGCCCTAAGGCCAAATTACATGAAATTTACACAATGAAAAACATTGAAAAACAAAAGGTAACTTATTAATAAATTTAAAAGAGAATATTGCACATTATAGATTAAAAAACATTAAAAATATGATATGATATAAAACATTGAAAAACATTGAAAAACAAGCCAATTAATATAAAAGCGAATATTGCACATTATAGATAATTGTTTAAATTACATTATGTACATAGCAAATACCATTATAAAAATAGAAGTGGGTGCAGAAAAAATCCCGGGCCTATTTATTTAAAAGCTGCTCAGAATAGGGCACAGGATTGTTTTTGAACCTATTAGTTCTGGCTGGCAGCTGAGAAAGCTTACTATTATTGCGTAAAAAACCGCCCATGACACTCCCCTCTGGTAGGCGGTATTATAGTACTGGTGCGATTTGATTTGGAAAGCCCTTCGGCTAACCTAAGACAGTGCCCTTCACGTCTACCAGAGAGGGTGTCAAATTTGCAAATGTTTAAAGCATCCTCGTAAGAAGTCTAATTACGGCCAAGGATTATTCTGCATGCCCTTTTTTGAGTTTATTCTATTTGTTGAGACTGAGTAGCTGAAACACTCGAGTGCCATACCACATCGGCGTACTCAAGAATTGGTCTGACATATCCACTATATACAACACTGAGCTCATCTTTGGTGAAACCGAAACGTTTTAAAGTCCGAAGCATAAGCAAACGGGAATTAGTTTTTTTCAACGTACTGTCCACCTGGACATCCCACTTAAGGTTGTTTTGGATGCGCACACCAAGAACTTAAGATTGATCACTTTGAAAACCGAGTTTAGTGTAACTTATGAGTTGAAAGCACCGCTCGGCTACACAACTCTCATTTGGTGGAAGCGATGGTGTACGAATTTTGCACCATTGAGAACGCCATTTCACTATTGTTGACATAAACAACGGACTGCTAACTGCTAGTATTCCGACATTTCTAGTGGAAAACTAATTCACTTCAGGATTTAAAGGAAAACCAGGAACATTTAGAAGCGATCCTTTGGATTTATTGAACTGAAACTAATGTGTGATTCTGACAACTGGCATCGCCTAATATGGTACGTGTGCACAATCAAGCATAAAAAATGATAGAAATATTTAAATCAGTTCTCCGGATATTTCGTTTTCAATGACGGAAATATCCATACGTAAAAACCTTTTTCTCTCTGCAGTTATGTAGCTTTATATTTATCGTGAAATTGGGTTTCATAGCTTAAGTAAAGACTTATAGTTGTCTCTATTTCAGATAATGAATCTGATGATACCCAGGAAGGTAATCTAATAAAACAGACCTATCAGCTTAAGATAAGCATAATGTAGGTTTCCCAAAACCGGGTGAACCTATGATGACAGTATCTCGCCTAACTAATATTATTACATGTAGTCTCATATTTTCTCAAAAATGAAAATTGCCAATGTAAAACAAACCAATACGTTTCACTCGGTTTATCTCTGATAACATTTGATATAAGTGTTGCTTGACTTTCCATCAACATCCTTGTCTTTAAACAAATATGTAAATGTGTTAAACATTTTATGTGGAGCTAAGAACTGCATTTTCATGTATTTCGAATGGATCATTAATTGGCTGTACTCATATATCCTACAGTTACTAGATATAAGTAGATGCATGTGTCTTTGATTTGGTGATGGCCACAAAGGAAACAGTTACCTTCTCCTGGATTGTATCCATTCAGATGGGCGCTGCATAATGTGCAAATTGATATTGAGTAAGGTATACACTCAGCACAAAACGTCCCTGACCAGGTGCTTTGATGTTGGCTAATTTAAAATATACCAAATATCTGAGATATACATTAAATGAGCATATTTCTATACCTCATTCAAAAATAAGGCGACTTCAATGACCGCGCATAACAATAGCAAAGTTGCACCAGAAATGGTTTTCTATGGGATATCATTGATTTGTGTGTGATTACTGTGATGACTGTGTGTTATCTGAACCAGCCACGTAGGTATCTGGATGAATGGGTCTGGAGTTATTGCGGTATAATGGGTGTGTTAGCTGTGAAGATTAAACGTCGTTTGCTGATTAGCTGTGAGTCTTTCCACACACATTTTCACTGCGTAATCACACACAAATCAATGATATCCCATAGAAAACCATTTCTAGTGCAACTTTGCTGTTGTACTGCGCGGTCATTGAAATCGCCATAACTATAAAAGTATCCATTCGATTTGTTTGAATGAGATATCAAACTGCTCATTTGATTTTAATGTATATCTCAGATTTTTGGTACCGATGATTTATTTTGAATTAGCCAACATCAAAGCACCTGGTCAGGGACTTTTTGTGCTAGGTGTACATGTATTGTGTGGACATTAAATAAGGCGTGTTGTGGATACGTTTAATAGTTTTTAAACAGTTATCTTGTGGCGTTACAGTCGAACAGACAGCAATATTACTCTTTTTTAATAATTCGAGTTGGAACACACGCATTGTCAGTAGCACTAATGGCTATAATGCATATGAAGTAGAGTTAAAACTTGTACCGGACTTGAGTTGTGTACTATTCGGCATCAAGCAAAACTTGGCGACACACACAGAAAAATGTTAAAGAGAAAAAATTGGCGATATACACCAACGGTTAAAGAGCAAAACTTGGCGACAAACATAGAATACTGTTAAAGACCACCACCAGATTTTAATAGCTTTAATACTCGGCAAAGAATAATTTTCATTCTCATATTTTGCTAAGGACCTTACCGGTATCTTCAAGCTGGTCTAAAGCATTTTGGATATCAAGCTAGTATAAGTGTGTTGGTGTTACCGATGGGAGCAAGTGGTTGATACATCGGTTCACCACCAATATTCGCACGAGTTACGCTACGCTACTTTATTCAGGGTATCTAAACTTACTATGGCTTTACTACGCATTTCTCTGGTTGAACATGGAATACTATTAGTTATTAGGTGAGGTTGGGTCGGATACGGATTATATCTAGTCGAGGATTCTGTATCGGGACGAGGGCGCACGATACAGACTCCGAGACTAGATATAATCCGTATCCGACCCAACCTCACCTAATAACGATTTTATCCTATTAAAACACTATTAAAACAAAACAAGAACAAATGATTCTGTAAAGTAGTAGTCGCCTAAAACCCGAGCAAGTTCAGATGCAATCATGACGATCGTCACGCGCCGGCGTAGCAACCCAACTACAACGCATGCGCAGTTCCTTACTGACCGGATACGGGATACGGGGGTCGGATACGGAATATATCTAGTCAGTAAATTCGGGCGCTTATCCAATAGGAACACGAGAATCGTCTCGATGGTAGGATAAAATACCTTACTTGTTATATAAGGGATACCAGGTAATCTCATTATTATTAAGGTTTACTACGTCAAATCACCACATTGCAGCGCTCATATTTTCATCATCGGACTTGCTATTTCAGATCTCTTTGACATTCTTCTGAGACCCTTTGTCGTTATTCTACAGATACCACGCTACAATCGCTTGATACACAGCAGCAGTGAATATATTTGTCGCATTCCTCGTTGTCTGGTTCTGATAACCCTATACAGTTTAACACTTTCCACGCGGCAGGCGTCTGCAGACGATATTCCAAAATGTCACAAAATGTTTCAAAAATGTCAACCCTGTTGAATGTCATTACCATATTTGGAACCACCATGTGATATGCATTGAAATAAGTACACACATGCCTAGTATAGATTCAGGCTAGACCTTGAAAGTTTGGACATTTTTCTGAAAAATCTGTTTTGTACATGTATATGACGTAGCAATATCGTAGTTTACTCGTAAATATAAAGATAGTACCAACAAGCACCCGGCACTTGTATCGGATACGCGTACGGATGTCATAAAAGAGAAGATATATTCAGAAAACATTGCAATAAACCCTTACGTAAACAAAACCGGACACACTGGAGGATGAAGAAGGCATATTGTTTCTTATACATCTCAAAGTATACCAACTCAAGAAGAGAGAAACAATTCTTGAGAAAATCTCGACATTTGTATTAGCCTACAATAAATGACATTACTTACTACTTTAGATTTCGATAAATGTAAATTCTTTCTCTATCCTGAAACATGTTCACTTACTTAAACTGTTATGACAGTCTTCCAAGAGTATCTTGTTGACTGCATTTCAACATGTTCAATGTATAAACCTAGACGGACAGATCTACCAACGGATAAAATATATATCGACGGAAAAAGTAAAAAATAACGAGTTTAAGTCGCAAAAATGGACCAGATTTGTTCATGTGGACGTGGTTTTGTCACTACATAATGACGTCATGGGTGTGTTCGGGTCAATTGAACCTAGAATAGAGCATCCGGAATCGAGATAAAGCCAAATTATGATTAGTCAAAGATGAACTGGGTACGTTATTCAAGTAAAAGGTAAAAAATCGGCGTGATTGACAGCAGCTATAATGACGTAATTATACAATGGCGGCCTCCATGAATGCGCTGCACGAATTTAAAAATTCGCATTTTTGTATTCGATCTTACTGACTGTAGTTAGCAACGTTGATCGTAAGGTATTAAAAAGTCAGAGAGAAACTTGTGACTTCGGTTTATTAATTGATTTCAAGCGTGTCCTATCGAATTAATTGCTTTCTTTGTAACTTAATTGATATACATCTTATTGCCAATTACAGATATCTATAAATGACAACTTTTCGCATGAGACTGTGTTGCCCATAGCCCTCTATCTAACTAACTATATTAGATGATATCAAATACATCAAGTATGATGGTGACTTTCAATTCCTCTTTTATATTCTAGGTTTATTATCGTTCATCAAAATTATATACATGAACATCATCCTTTACAAATGCACACCATTTCATGCTATTTTCTATTATTACACAATTTTTTATGCTTAATACTTGTTCTTCTTTTATTTTATGCAAAATCATTATATAAATTGGCTCTAATGTTCTACGTTTTATAAACCTCTATTTTCTTGATATTACATTATAATTGTACCAGTTCCTCTCTAAAGATATATTGCATTTTCATATATTCATATTTCAATTGGGTAGCGGTATGGTGTAGTAGTCCCAAGTATGCAAATTATCTCAATGAATACAATGTCATGCTCTACCACACATCGAATGCACATGTCAGTTGTAATTTACCACCACATTATTTACGCATGATACTGTCATGGCAGCCTTTGGTCAGTCACACTATTGATGAATAGGTGCGTCAATGTCAGTCACTTTACCTGGGTGCGTCACAGGGTATTACATCATGCGACAACAAAATACAAACATTATATTATTATCATGATTATAGTAGGCCTACATGTAGGCCCTACTCACCAATACCAGGCTTTATTTTTTAGATATGCAACTCCCGAAGTACAGAAATCACCAATTCTGACCGCGTATTCAATGCAAGAATTGCGTGCGTAAAATCACCCGATGGTCATTACGACCTTTCAAATACCAATACCGGAAATACCCCCAAGGGATGGTACTCACATATATAAGACAGGTATGTACAGCTCCAATGGGTCCCTAAGTATCCCTAAACATGAATCCAAATCTTGAAGAAGAAAATCATGGGTCCCCAATCGCGAAACAAGTCAAATCAACCATTTGTTGAGGTAAACACACGACGAGTCAAATTGCGGTACAAACAGGAAACGAGTTGATAGCTGCAGAAACGTGATTCTAGAGATGTATAAAGTTGAATAAAAGTCGGAAATATAAAAGCAATTGAAAAACAATTACGAAAATATCTTCAAACGAGAGAAATTTAGATGTTAAATATAGGCGAACTTCTCTTTCAATCATTGTTTGTTTTTGTTTTTCCACAGCGATCTGAAAACATACTTTTAAAAATTAAAAAAATCCATCAATAGTGCGTCACAAAACTGACTAAGGGCAGTCAGTAAGATCGAATACAAAAATGCGAATTTTTAAATTCGTGCAGCGCATTCATGGAGGCCGCCATTGTATAATTACCTCATTATAGCTGCACACATGAACAAATCTGCCCACATGAACAAATCTGGTCCATTTTTGTGACTTAAACTCGTTATTTTTTACTTTTTCCGTCGATATATATTTTATCCGTTGATAGATCTGTCCGTCTAGGTTTATACATTGAACATGTTGAAATGCAGTCAACAAGATACTCTTGGAAGACTGTCATAACAGTTTAAGTAAGTGAACATGTTTCAGGATAGAATAAGAATTTACATTTATCGAAATCTAAAGTAGTAAGTAATGTCATTTATTGTAGGTTAATACAAATGTCGAGATTTTCTCAAGAATTGTTTCTCTCTTCTTGAGTTGGTATACTTTGAGATGTATAAGAAACAATATGCCTTCTTCATCCTCCAGTGTTTCCGGCTTTGTTTACGTAAGGGTTTATTGCAATGTTTTCTGAATATATCTTCTCTTTTATGACATCCGTACGCGTATCCGATACAAGTGCAATATCGGGTGCTTGTTGGTACTATCTTTATATTTACGAGTAAACTACGATATTGTTACGTCATATACATGTACAAAACAGATTTTTCAGAAAAATGTCCAAACTTTCAAGGTCTAGCCTGAATCTATACTAGGCATGTGTGTACTTATTTCAATGCATATCACATGGTGGTTCCAAATATGGTAATGACATTCAACAGGGTTGACATTTTTGAAACATTTTGTGACATTTTGGAATATCGGCTGCAGACGCCTGCCGCGTGGAAAGTGTTAAACTGTATAGGGTTATCAGAACCAGAAAACGAGTAATGCGACAAAAATATTCACTGCTTCTGTGTATCAAGCGATTGTAGCGTGGTATCTGTAGAATAACGACAAAGGGTCTCAGAAGAATGGCAAAGAGATCTGAAATAGCAAGTCCGATGATGAAAATATGAGCGCTGCAATGTGGTGATTTGACGTAGTAAACCTTCATAATAATGAGATTACCTGGTATCCTAATATAACAAGTAAGGTATTTTATCCTACCATCGAGACGATTCTCGTGTTCCTATTGGATAAGCGCCCGAATTTACTGACTAGATATATTCCGTATCCGACCCCCGTATCCCGTATCCGGTCAGTAAGGAACTGCGCATGCGTTGTAGTTGGGTTGCTACGCCGGCGCGTGACGATCGTCATGATTGCATCTGAACTTGCTCGGGTTTTAGGTGACTACTACTTTACAGAATCATTTGTTCTTGTTTTGTTTTAATAGTGTTTTAATAGGATAAAATCGTTATTAGGTGAGGTTGGGTCGGATACGGATTATATCTAGTCTCGGAGTCTGTATCGGGACTCGGGCTGCGCCCTCGTCCCGCTACAGAATCCTCGACTAGATATAATCCGTATCCGACCCAACCTCACCTAATAACTAATAGTATTCCATATTCAACCAGAGAAATGCGTAGTAAAGCCATAGTAAGTTTAGATACCCTGAATAAAGTAGCGTAACTCGTGCGAATATTGGTGGTGAACCGATGTATCAACCACTTGCTCCCATCGAATCGGTAACACCAACACACTTATACTAGCTTGATATCCAAAATGCTTTAGACCAGCTTGAAGATACCGGTAAGGTCCTTAGCAAAATATGAGAATGAAAATTATTCTTTGCCGAGTATTAAAGCTATTAAAATCTGGTGGTGGTCTTTAACAGTATTCTATGTTTGTCGCCAAGTTTTGCTCTTTAACCGTTGGTGTATATCGCCAATTTTTTCTCTTTAACATTTTTCTGTGTGTGTCGCCAAGTTTTGCTTGATGCCGAATAGTACACAACTCAAGTCCGGTACAAGTTTTAACTCTACTTCATATGCATTATAGCCATTAGTGCTACTGACAATGCGTGTGTTCCAACTCGAATGATTAAAAAAGAGTAATATTGCTGTCTGTTCGACTGTAACGCCACAAGATAACTGTTTAAAAACTAGTAAACGTATCCACAACACGCCTTAATTAATGTCCACACAATACATGTACACCTAGCACAAAAAGTCCCTGACCAGGTGCTTTGATGTTGGCTAATTCAAAATAAATCATCGGTACCAAAAATCTGAGATATACATTAAAATCAAATGAGCAATTTTTTTCTCCGCAGTTTGATATCTCATTCAAACAAATCGAATGGATACTTTTATAGTTATGGCGATTTCAATGACCGCGCAGTACAACAGCAAAGTTGCACTAGAAATGGTTTTCTATGGGATATCATTGATTTGTGTGTGATTACGCAGTGAAAATGTGTGTGGAAAGACTCACAGCTAATCAGCAAACGACGTTTAATCTTCACAGCTAACACACCCTTTATACCGCAATCACTCCAGACCCATTCATCCAGATACCTACGTGGCTGGTTCAGATAGCACACAGTCATCACAGTAATCACACACAAATCAATGATATCCCATAGAAAACCATTTCTGGTGCAACTTTGCTATTGTTATACGCGGTCATTGAAGTCGCCTTATTTTTGAATGAGGTATAGAAATATGCTCATTTAATGTATATCTCAGTTATTTGGTATAAATTAGCCAACATCAAAGCACCTGGTCAGGGACGTTTTGTGCTGAGTGTATACCTTACTCAATATCAATTTGCACATTATGCAGCGCTCATCTGAATGGATACAATCCAGGAGAAGGTAACTGTTTCCTTTGTGGCCATCACCAAATCAAAGACACATGCATTTACTTCTATCTAGTAACTGTAGGATATATGAGTACAGCCAATTAATGATCCATTCGAAATACATGAAAATGCAGTTCTTAGCTCCACATAAAATGTTTAACACATTTACATATTTGTTTAAAGACAAGGATGTTGATGGAAAGTCAAGCAACACTTATATCAAATGTTATCAGAGATAAACCGAGTGAAACGTATTGGTTTGTTTTACATTGGCAATTTTCATTTTTGAGAAAATATGAGACTACATGTAATAATATTGGTTAGGCGAGATACTGTCATCATAGGTACACCCGGTTTTGGGAAACCTACATTATGCTTATCTTAAGCTGATAGGTCTGTTTTATTAGATTACCTTCCTGGGTATCATCAGATTCATTATCTTAAATAGAGACAACTATAAGTCTTTAATAAAGCTATGAAACCCAATTTCACGATAAATATAAAGTTAACTGCAGAGAGAAAAGAGTTTTTACGTATGGATATTTCCGTCATTGAAAACAAAACTGATTTAATTATTTCTATCATTTTTTATGATTGATTGTGCACACGCACCATATTAGGCGATGCCAGTTGTCAGAATCACACATTAGTTTCAGTTCAATAAATCCAAAGGATCGCTTCTAAATGTTCCTGGTTTTCCTTTAAATCCTGAAGTGAATTAGTTTTCCACTAGAAATGTCGGAATACTAGCAATTCGTACACCATCGCTTCCACCAAATGAGAGTTGTGTAGCCGAGCGGTGCTTTCAACTCATTAAATTACACTAAACTTTAGTTGGTTTTCAAAGTGATCAATAGTAAGTTCTTGGTGTGCGCATCCAAAACAACCTTAAGTGGGATGTCCAGGTGGACAGTACGTTGAAAAAAAACTAATTCCCGTTTGCTTATGCTTCGGACTTTAAAACGTTTCGGTTTCACCAAAGATGAGCTCAGTGTTGTATATAGTGGATATGTCAGACCAATTCTTGAGTACGCCGATGTGGTATGGCACTCGAGTGTTTCAGCTACTCAGTCGCAACAAATAGAATAAACTAAAAAAAGGGCATGCAGAATAATCCTTGGCCGTAATTAGACTTCTTACGAGGATGCTTTAAACATTTGCAAATTTGACACCCTCTCTGGTAGACGTGAAGGGCACTGTCTTAGGTTAGCCGAAGGGCTTTCCAAATCAAATCGCACCAGTACTCTAATACCGCCTACCAGAGGGGAGTGTCATGGGCGGTTTTTTACGCAATAATAGTAAGCTTTCTCAGCTGCCAGCCAGAACTAATAGGTTCAAAAACAATCATGTGCCCTATTCTGAGCAGCTTTTAAATAAATAGGCCCGGGATTTTTTCTGCACCCACTTCTATTTTTATAATGGTATTTGCTATGTACATAATGCAATTTAAACAATTATCTATAATGTGCAATATTCGCTTTTATATTAATTGGTAAGTTACCGTGCCTTGTTTTTCAATGTTTTTCAATGTTTTATATCATATCATATTTTTAATGTTTTTTAATCTATAATGTGCAATATTCTCTTTTAAATTTATTAATAAGTTACCTTTTGTTTTTCAATGTTTTTTATCGTGTAAATTTCATGTAATTTGGCCTTAGGGCCACGACAGTGAAATATTCATAAAATCAATCCAAAAAAAACTTAAACGTAGTAGTCACTTTATGAATTTTCTTAATGCGTAATCCTGAGAATAGTCAATCAGATAGTCAATAGTTAAAAACTATCTCTTGAAATGAATCCCTCCAATTAGTCCTGTTTTCAATGATGATCTATCAGTTCTTAATGAAAAGCAAATGTGAGTTTATCTGTGTTCCCTAGGAGAAGGTGACTAACATTCGTATATTATTATAGTTTAATCAGTTCCAAATTGGCGAGAAATTGTCTGGGTTTATCTCTCTTTGAGCAAAATTATTGCCACACGCACGCGCCCACACGCTGACCCTGGCCCTAACCCTAACCTTAATATTATCTAAAATGCTCATAAAGAACATTTTGAAGATTTTGCTCATCAATCTTTTTAATTTGAAGATTGGTTCTGGCTTCCGATACAACCGAAACACACTAATAATCTTTCTGACATGTTAAAAGCCATGTGTGGCAACCGCTGTGAATCAAACACGTGTTTTCGTCCTACCTACACAAATTCCCGATCCGGTGTTACCATATGCCTTCTACTACCTCGAGTGTTTCCGGTTTGGATTTTAGAAAATTCTATTGTATATGTATTTTTACCTTTTACCAAGTATGTACTTTTCCTTTTACCAAGTATGTATTTTTACCTTTTACCGTGTATGTATTTAATTCTATATGTATTTTATTCTGTAAAGCGCTGTGGTACCTCATTGTGTAAGAGCGCTATATAAATGCCTTGTATAATAATAATAATAATAATAATTTTGCTTACGTGAGGTTTTTTTGGAATGTCGTCTGAATATATTTTCTTATCGTCCATGACATCCGTATTCGATTGTAGGTACCATCGTTATATTTACGAGAAAACGACGATATTGTGAAAAGCTACTTTAACATTTTCCTCGCGACTATTGTTTTACCATATACAATAGAGATTTATCATAAACCATTCCTAACTTTCAAGGTCTATCTGAAGGAATACTAAACCAATACTAGGCATGTGTGTTCTTATTTGAATGCATTTCTCATGATGATTCCAAATATGGTAATGCCATTCAATAATTTTGACATTTTTGAAACATTTTGTGAAATTTTGGAATTTCGTCTGCAGACGCCTGCCGCGTGGAAAGTGTTAAACTCCCAACCGTGTCCAAGGCCATTTGATATTTCGCAACGCTTTCTTGCAACCATTTCGAAATCGTTTGTTGACAAATCCGTAAATGAAAGGATTAATGGCGTGATTTATAACAACTATGCTTTGAAGTAATTGCATTGTATACAGAATAGCAGGATTTCTCCGACTTGGTGGAATAATAGAGATAAACGTAGAAGGTGTCCATGTTATGAGAAATACAATTGTTGCCAGTAGAAGCATTTTGTTCATCCGTCCTTGTACTTTGTACGCAGCGAGTGTTTTTTCTCTTTGTGCCCTATGCATTTCGCCGGCAATGGTATTACTAGTATTCGCGTTTCCACGGTCCGCTACTACGTCAGAATCGTTTAGGTTATTCTGCAATGGTACTCGTGGATGTTGGTTTACATCATGTCCGATGAAAGCGTTGCCAATCGCATTACCTGACGCTTTTGGAGACTGTACTGTAGCTCTGTCTACAAATGCTTGACGCGTATTACTTACTGGTACGTCAGAGGATGGCTGCATCTGCGAACGACTACACACAGTTATAACGGTCGATCCTTCCATTTCTGCCAAAACTTCAGGTGGAAGGGTTGTCTGGGTGAGCTGATGAGAATTTCGCATCTTCAAATTCTGCGCTTGCATCGCCTTAAAAACCTTATGATAAAGAACCACAACTGATACTGATGCAGTTATGAACGATCCAACCAACATAAATAGCTGTAAAACGCCAAGCCATTTGCCACTGTTATGTGTACAGATAGTTCCAAGTCCAGATGGTAGCTCTAGACGGCCAACTGACAAGGTGTTTGGCAGGCTGACACATATAGAAAGAACCACGGACAAGACGACTAAGATCTTCGCGCGGAAAGGTGTCATCTTCCGCTCATGCGGGCGACACACACTATAGTACCTGTCGAACGCTATAACAGTAGTTAGAAATGCAGAACTGTATAGGGTTATCAGAACCAGACAACGAGGAATGCGACAAAAATGTTCACTGCTGCTGTGTATCAAGCGCCTGTAGCGTGGTATCTGTAGAAGAACGATTAAAGGTCTCAGAAGAATAGCAAAGAGATCTGAAATGGCAAGTCCGATGATGAAAATATGAGCGCTACAACGCGGTGCTTTGACGTAATAAACCTTCATAATAATAAGATTGCCTGGTATCCCTAGTATGACAAGTAGGGTATTGTATGCTATGTTCAACCAGGGTAGTCCAGTCATAGTAAATTTAGATTCCCTAAATAAAGAATTGTCAATGCGTAACTCGTGCGAATAATGGTGGTGCACCGATGTATCAACAACTTGCTCCAATCGAACTCGTAACACAAACACACTTATATTGGTTTGATATATCCTAAACCGAAATGCTTGAAGACCAGCTTGAAGATACCGGTAAGTTCCTTAGCAAAATATGAGAATTAAAATTATTCTTTGCCGAGTATTGAAGCTATTAAAATCTGGTGGTGGTCTTTAACAGTATTCTATGTGTGTCGCCAAATGTTGCTGTTTAACAGTATATGTGTGTATCGCCAATGTTTGCTCTTTAACAATATTCTGTGTGTGTCGCCACGGTTTCCTTGATGCCGAATAGTACACAATATATTTACAAAGTACATTAGTAAAAGTAACTCTTATCCATATGCCTTCTAGCCATTAATGCTACTGACAATGCGTGTGTTTCATCTCGAATTATTTTAAAAAAAAGAGTTATAATTGCTGTCTTTTCGACTGTAACGCCACAGGATAAACACATTTTCAAAATAAATATCCTTCCGAGGTCGCTATTTTCTCTATGGGGAAATCCCATGCCATTCTCGCCTTATAAATATTGAGCTCATTATCGCTGTTTTAGCGCTATGACATATCCTTGCTTGCGAAAACCATCTCCGACAAATCATTATTTTACAAAATATAAGCACGTATAATTATTATGACAGGGATCTGTAATGCTCATTTTAATGAGCATTACAGATCCCTGTCATAATAATTATATTAAAATACCTAAAACATGTGTTTTGACAAAGGTTACTGGAATTTCCAAAAAAAACTGATACTTCGAGACAAAACGTTATTAAAGTGTTGGATGTAGAATGATACCTTTCGCGTACTGGGAACCAGCAAAATCTTCGGACTGAAACTTGTAGCAGCAATTACAATTTTGCATACAAGGGTATTCTGTCATATTGAAATGTGTGCATAGAACATGGGTTATAAACACATTAAACTGGTGGACATGAAATGTGCATAAACTACACCATACATTTTGTATACACCATTGAGCTCATCTTGGTGAAAATGGTTGGTTAAATTGTAACCTTCCCATTTTTAGTTAGAAAATGCTCAAAGTAGTGACACCTCCTAGCGAGACGGCTTGTTAAGTCCGTTTAGAGAATTTTGAGACTAGCAAAGCCTGACCTACGCTATTAAAAAATATTAATCACCTAATAATAAGTTTAGTTACCGCGTGATCCAACATACATTATTTTGAATGGACTTGTTCGAATCCTTTGTTGGACTAGAATCGAGATCACCCTTTTAGCGCAAAATTCTATGAATGGGAGTTGACCATTACAATGTGAAAGATACAGATATCGTCCAATTAAAACACATCTGGCAGTAAGTTCGGGTTTGCATAGTATGGTGGTATAGACTGTTGGGCTATGTTGCTCCAATAACCTAGCACAACTGATGGAAAATATATCGACTGACCTTCGCAAAATTGTACATTACATATTCATTGTATTATGGAATGTAAATCATTGTCGCGGTAATTTTAAAACCTGCCCGGGCCCTGTGCTGCCTCGTGCGAAATACAGACAAACTGCGAGGTTCTCAGTCGTGTATTGGATCACTGATTTTTAAATCAAAATAATTATATTGTCTCTTAAATGCTCTATGTTTTCTTATTCAATAGTACGTTCATAGAAGATGGATATAATCATTACGCAAGCACTTCTGGGCGGTAGTGTATATTATGCAGCGCTCATCTGAATGGACACACGGTAGCTGTCTTTTGGGCCATCACCAAAT